>CM040757.1:29310789-29643289 GCA_022829145.1 Albula goreensis
CTGTTATGCTCATTTAAAGGGCCCCGTGACTCCTCCCCCTGTTACAGCTGACCTATCAGGTTCTGTTCTTTGATAGCGGTGCTGCACCAAATGGTGATCAAATTCTGAAAAGGGACATTTCATTGAAAATTAGTATTTTGGCTGGAAATTTCCTTACTTCCTCCTAAAATCTATTTCTTGTATGCCATGCTGTATGTGCTTGTTTTTTTATTTTCCAGATGTGTCAAATCTTATTTCTAAAGACATTAAGTGTAAGAGCGGGCATTACTTTTCCAACTAGCTCCATGAACTACTATCACCACTCTGTGCCTTTTTTTTTTTTTTTTTTTTTTTTTTTAAGTATTTTTCCAAGACATTCCAGATATTTCATAAAAAATCTTTTACAGACCAAAAAATATTAATCCAGTGAAGTTCAAAAGTGCATGTTGACATACATAGCACTTGTCCAGGTTCAGGTTACATGATCTGCAAAAAATAATTACAAGTTTCACACTAAAATAACCTTTTCAAGACCTTGAACATCAGTAAGCTGGCAGGTAAAAGCTGTTCCAACAGATGTTATCTTGTAAGCAATCTGTCATAGCAGCTTTTTCTAGCAAGAGAATGCTGGGTTGCTGTTACTGTCTGAGTATATTAAATGAGTACTTTTCATAAGTAAAAGTAAAATCCTTCCAGCGAAACTCTGAGTATGCAAATGGTGGAGCAGTGGTTTCAGCTCCAAGCGTGAGCTTGGGCTGCAGCCTAGTCCTCAGGCAGGAAATAGATTGATACACATGAAGAATAGGGCTGTGTCCAAAATCGCATACTAATCAGTGCCTACTAAATTTGAACAACAGCGTACTGCTCTTGCGTCAACGTAGTGCCTGCTACTTAGTGCAGTCCGCAAGCTCTCGGGCATGCTACGATCGCTGTTTTCTTCAGTCTGATAATCAGAAGTTTACAACTGACATATATCCGTAATCTAACTTCATAGAACTCTGCTGTCTCTACCGTCTCCTTCTTTAGTATCTATCCACCCAATGGCCTTGTGGGATTGGGCAGTGTGCAGTCGTTGCACACTGCAGAATATCACCGGAAGCAGTACACCATCCGGGTAACGCGGGCATACTGATTTAGCCGGTTTGAGATTTTGGACACTCTACATACTGTGCGTACTGATTTTTGTCTACTGTATAGGACATAGTATGTGATTTCGGACGCAGCCTAAGTCTGTATATCATTGTGGTTCATTTACCAACACTGCCAACAATATCCACAACACAACCAATACTGAACCCAAACTTCATATGTAAACATTACAGATCAAAGTGAGCTCAATGGGAATTTCTCCAGCCTTGTTCATCGAAGCTCTCCCTTGTTGGAAGTTATTGTGTAGCAGATACGTTTTTCCTGGTGTTGACAAAAGGCCAAGCGCAAGGCACTCCTCTCAAACGGACATAGGAATGAAATTCCTTTCACGTGGACATATGTGGTGTGCTGTGCCGTTGTCTTCCAGGAAAATTCTGGGAGATTAAAGTGTAACTCGCACTGTGGGAGTTAAGCAGTCCCCCATCACGATGCCTAGTTATTTATTTATTTATTTTTTTTAAGCTTCATCTGAATGCTTGAGGTGTGTCTCAGCATTCATCCTAGATTTTTCACTCAACAGTCTTACTCAAGGGTGGAAGAAACACATGTAGGACCATCAGTTGCTGGATACTGTGCGTACAGTTGGTAATTGTCTAGAAATAAGCTGTGTGAACTTGTGTAACTTCTACATTTTGTTCTCTAATTTGTGAGTGACCTGATCAGCCACTTGCCATTTTCTTCTGCGCCACAAAAGCGGTGAATCAACCACTTAGAAATGCAAAATATGAGCAGTTATAAGCTGTAGAGTAATGACTCACTGTAGCGTTACAGATTATGAAGTTTGCGGAGGGTGTTACAGTTCAAATGAAGCCAAACAAGCCAAAACATGATTCACCTGGGATATTTGTGGTTCTGATGTAGCGTTTGTTGTCAACAGCCAAAATCCCAGCCATTTTTTTTTATGACTGTACAGATGGAGAGTGGTCTTGAAGAACACGTGTGGAAATAGCCCTGATATATATGTGAAGAGTGCTCGTCAAACAGCGCTCAGTATGTTAAATAAATGCAGGCCTAAGTGACGTAAATCAAGAGTAATCCATTTTGGAGGTCCTCCCTGCACTCAGCTGGCACTAAGCTCTCTCTCTAGGGGTGGTGTTCTTCAAATGCAGAAGAGCACCGTGCCGCTCCATAGCGTTTAGAAGGGGCCTGCAGGTCCCCCAACCCCAGGTGGCTGTGTTCACCAGGCGTTACAATGCACTGAACAAATAATTTAGCACCAGACCCCGTCTGCTGCTACCACTTACTATAAACTACTGACCACAGTAGAAGCCTGTCTAAAGTCATTATTTGTTTACCGTTTTCCCATCATTTGGTTGAATTATTGTCACGCCTCTTCATAAAGCCCTAGTAAATTGCAAAACATTCATCCCGATTGTTATGCAGAATGCAGTTTCTTATTCCATGCAGATCTCTGGCTAACACGCCGTAGTTTCATTGCCTGAAGCCTGAAGCATCTGAGCAGGCTTTCCCAGGCCTAGGTTGTTGTCCCTTAGAAGTCATAAACGTATTCTTTTCCCATCCACACATGTTTATTTTTACATGCTTTAATTGACTTTAATTTGATGTGTTTCTGTTTGTCTGAAGCTCTCTTCCCACCCTCTCCCCAAGCGTACACTCAACGCTGACAAATGTGCGGCACCTTCATCCTAATCATGCATCCATGTCACAACACAGTGTCCCTTAGCAATTAGAACCTCTGCCAAACAGCGCATTCAATGAGGTTTTTGTGTCATATTGCCACTCCTCTGTGTCTCTGTGACAAAGGTAAGAAAACAACACATTGACTAAGATAGGGAGCCATCTCTTCATGCATAGGGCTGTCAGTGAATTGTGCTGTTATTCATTTATTTTTTAAAATATTTTTATCATGCATTTTTGCTACAGTTAATGGATCACCTTTATAACTCTGGAACTTTTCCTTTCAATGAAGAGACAGTTGTGGTTATCCATTTTTTTTGTGCATGTGCAAGACTGTAGAAAAATGCAGCATTTAGTCAGTTTGGCAAGCTAGTGTTACAGAGGAAACATACTGCGGGCTAATTTCGTTACCCCAGCATCTGCTGTAGCTGTGTCTTTGACACTCATACTCGTTGGAATGCTGTTTTTCTAGAAGTTGTTCCTTTGATCAACCAAAGCTTTGATCTTTAGTTAATAAACTCAGTGACATTGTAATTTTCATCTTGCCCCCCATTGACAGGTTTCAGAATGCAGTATCGAAGGCTTTGATATTTATGTGATTTATTGTCTTTTATCCATCTGCCATCGGATGATGGACCGTAATTTTAGTGTGAATGGAGACAGTGTGTGCTTGCTCTCTCACCTTCAGCTGTCTGGATACAGCAGGTCTGCACCCTAAAAATGTCATTACAGGCCCACTGACTGACCGCATGCATTCCCACAGATGACATCGGCGCTCACATGAACGTGGGAAGAACCTACAAGAACCTGAACAGAACCAATGAAGCCGAGGAAGCCTACTTGATTGCGAAATCCCTCATGCCGCAGGTATGTGAAGAAAGCCTGTGTGGCTGTTTGTCAGTCAGAGGAAAGCCGCTCAAATACTTCTGCTCTGCAACTTAGCGACATACCTGACCAAGGATCTGCAACTTGGCGACATACCTGACCAAAACATCCATTCTGAATGAGCCCTAAACAGAGCAGTACAGCCTAAGGCCATAATTGAATGCTTTTGTGCCAGCAGGGCGTGTAGCTGGAAGCTCTGCGCTGTCATACGCAGATGTCCATGTCGTTGCGCAGGCAGAGCATGATACTGTATCTAGGCTCACTGTTTTGTGACTCACTGCTCCGGTCTGTCAGCTGACACCCCGGCTAACAACCTGCCGCTACTCAGACTGTGAGCAGCACACTGAGGCAGCTGCGTAATCCAGCGTGTTATAGCAATTAGTTTTTTTAAGAATCCTGACCCTTGGCTGGAAAATATACTAAGTTCTTCAGTGGCTTGTGTGTAGGAGACACTCACACCTTGTCCCAAATCCAGTCTTCTGCTGCACCTCTTTACACATTGTTTAGATAATTCCCTTTGATTTTACCATTTAGACACATGGAATCTGTTTGCAAGACAAGTAAAATTTACTGCTTTGAAAACTAGCGAGCTCGCTGTATTTGTCAACGGAATTTACAGCTGATTTATTGGTTTGTTAGCAAACAGTGGTATCTAGTATTTGTTGTTTTTCAGGATATCGCAGTGCTTTATCTGTGTCAGCTGTAAGTATGGTTTCTCTGCTTCGGCAGGCTGCTTGCTCTCAGGATGGGTAGGCACAGATCCACCCAAAGCGTACGACCGGCCAAATTCACACACTACACAATAAATTCATCAAAGCTACATAAAACAAGACACACGAACACCTGAGCTGTCTCTGGTTTTCTGTAGTAAACTTGTAGATTCAAAGAATGGGGTCTCAGTGTAAAACTCCCGCTCCGTACCGTGATCATACCGCTCTCCTAACAAGTGGCTACATGTGTTACACATTTTCTTCCCTTTTTATTTTGAGTGAATTTTTTGAGGGTGAAACCGCATGAATGAATGTATATGAACAGCAGAGCTGAGAGCTCGGTTTGACACCAGTCTAAACGTGTGTCTTGCATTGAACATTTGCCAAATGTGGGACGTTAGGAGTATGGCGTAACCCGAAACTTCATGACAGTTTGGCTTATTTCATGACATTAGTCATTTTTCCATCCAAAGTGGCTTACATTTGATTATGCTATCATGTGGAGTTAAGGGCCTTGTTAGGGCCCAAGGGCCTTAGCAGGAATGGTGTTCTTGCTATGGCTTGACTGGGGGCTTGAACCAGCAACCTCAGAGGTTCCAGTCAGCGAGTCCAGTCCACTCTGTGTTGTGTGGTAAGGAAGAGGAAGGTCTGGCTTTGCGGCTCGGTGTGAGAGCTTCAGAGAGCCCGCAGCGACAGCCTGATGTCAGAAAGACATCTGCAGTGGGGAGCGCCCCCTCCCCCACCCCCCACCTCACACTCCCCCTGCACTGCAACAGTACAATCTTCACAAGGAGCCTTTTCTTCACTTAACCGCTCAGAGCCCTTAAAACCTTGTGGGAACCAGCTACAGTCGGCGCTCTGGGCCATGTACCGCAGGACCCAGGAATGAATGAAATATTAAAGATACTCCTGGGTGTGCTCTGCTGATTCAGTTTTCTGGCATTATCAAAGTGATTGAACCTTTTTTTCTCCTGACAGTTATTTATTTTTTTTAAATATATATTTGCATAATCAGTTCTTGCTACTGTGCTGCTTTTGGCATGGCTGTAGCTGCCTGGGGCGATGGAGAAGTGACTAACACACAGCTCATTTCGCACTCATCAATGCGTGCTTATTCCTTATGTGTCTGTCACATTATAAATCAGACAGGTCTGTCAGAACCTACCTGGCAAAACACTCTGCGTCTTTTTAATCAGGCTGTTTTTCTTTCTTTTGTCCTTTTCCACATGCAAATGTAACAAACTAACAATGTTGTGGTGAAAGATTATTTGCCAAACAAGTAAAAATGCGTTTTTAGATTTCGTAGAAAAAAGGTCAAACCAGGCAGCGCTGCCTTGGCTTCTCATTGGGTGGGCTTCTCATTGGGTGGGCAGGTCGGCTCCCACATGTCAGGCAGCGCTGCCTTGGCTTCTCATTGGGTGGGCAGGTCGGCTCCCACATGTCAGGCAGCGCTGCCTTGGCTTCTCATTGGGTGGGCAGGTCGGCTCCCACATGTCAGGCAGCGCTGCCTGGGTGGGCAGGTCGGCTCTCATTGCAGGCTGCCTTGGGGCATTGGGTGGGCAGGTCGGCTCCCACATGTCAGGCAGCGCTGCCTTGGCTTCTCATTGGGTGGGCAGGTCGGCTCCCACATGTCAGGCAGCACTGCCTTGGCTTCTCATTGGGTAGGCAAGTCGGCTCCCACATGTTAGGCGACCTGCAGCCTCTGCAGTGTGTGCATATCCAGAGTCTGCAGAGCAGCAAACAAATATGCAAAATTAATTCATAACCAATATTAGGTTAACACCCATTGCACTAGCAGTGCGGCCTCAATTCTGCAGCAACCCGTTTGGAAGAGTCTCCCCCGCAAGCATGCTACTGTTGGCTGCTCCTTTTTTCACTCAGCAGTTCCCCTATTCTTACACAGTCTCTGTGCTTTTGTTTTGAGCTTTTTCCCTGTTTTCCCCAACTTCTGGCTGTACTAGCTGGCTCACTTCAGCAGTCGTTGTCCCAGCTTCAGCAATAGACCCTTAGGCTCGCAACTCCCCCTGTTCATATGGTGACATTAAGGATATTTTTGCTTGTGAATTTGTTCAAGTTAATCCTATCTTATTGAAAAATGCTGGTGGAACAAAAATTGAACTGTGGTAAATGTTTCTGAGATGGTTGTCATAAGACATACATAAAAACATTTCTTCTGCATTATAACCATCCCATGATTTCTTTGCTCCTCTCAGTTGCCTTCCATGAGGTTTTCCCAAGTCACTTGATATTTTTATAGTATATTGTCTTTGTTCCAGTGGAGTAATTGGAACATTGAAACGTCAGCAGTCCCCTCATTGCTGCTCATTCTGACTGGATTCTTCAGCCTAATGCATGTGAGACCCACGCCGCCTCTAAGCATCAGATTTCCCCATCTCGGTTAATCACTTTCTGTAATAATCAAATCAGTCATTATTTCTTGGCGCTTTTTATCGAACTTCTCTACCACACAGACTGCATCTCCACTCCTCTTGTCTCAGGTTGCAAAGGACGTATTGATTTTTCCCTGTTTTCTTATTTCATTTAATGTTTAGGTTTGTACAATTACCTCATTGTGAGCAGAATATAAAGAACAGATAACTGAAGTTTGAAGGGTTAACATAAGACAAACTTGCAGACTTAAAACATATTACTGGTGTAATCCTTTTAAAGTTATGCAAAGAAAGCTACAAGTAACCATTTCAAGTACATTCTGAGAGGAAATGGTTACTTTGTGTAGCCACACAATGCTTATTGAATCGCTGTCATTGTGTTCTTATTTTTCGAGAGATGTTTGATGGCAGAAATGCAAGATTTTTTTCGCATTTAAGGGGCAGGTATACTTTTGTGTACGTGCTGGGCCAGACGGGTCTCTACACGATGCAGGTGAACAGCTATCAGGGCACTAAGATGACACGCTCTGCCCTCTTCATCATCGTGCGAACCCCCATCCAGAACTGTGGAGGAGGTGAACGCATTTAAGATGATAATATCCTGATAGTTATCTTTCCTCATGTAAACCACATACCCATCGCCACATGAAAATCGCTCCCTGTGTTGGTGTAAAGGTCAATCCTGTTTCCACGGAAGGCACGCCTGTTGAGAAAAAAACAAGTCATCAACCACTGCTTTGATCTGCTGAAGTATGGACTGAGGTCTGCTCAGACATTCCTTCCCTTCGTTGATGTTTAAGTCTACCTTGCTTTTGTCTGAGATTTAGCTGCATATTTCCTCATGTTTTTCTCGTAGGTGATTCCAGGGAAGAAGTACGCCACCCGCGTGGCCCCCAACCACCTGAATGTTTACATCAACCTGGCCAACCTCATCCGCGCTAATGAGTCCCGCCTGGAGGAGGCCGACCAGCTCTATCGGCAGGCCATCAGCATGCGGCCTGACTTCAAACAGGCTTACATTAGCAGGTAGGCCGGAGCCTGACTTCAGACAGGCTTACATTAGCAGGTAGGCCGGAGCCTGACTTCAGACAGGCTTACATTAGCAGGTAGGCCGGAGCCTGACTTCAGACAGGCTTACATTAGCAGGTAGGCCGGAGCCTGACTTCAGACAGGCTTACATTAGCAGGTAGGCCGAGCCTGACTTCAGACAGGCTTACATTAGCAGGTAGGCCGGAGCCTGACTTCAGACAGGCTTACATTAGCAGGTAGGCCGGAGCCTGACTTCAGACAGCCTTACATTAGCAGGTAGGCCGGAGCCTGACTTCAGACAGCCTTACATTAGCAGGTAGGCTGGAGCCTGACTTCAGACAGGCTTGCATTAGCAGGTAGCGGATCTTTCCACCTGCTTTCCTGCATTGATGGAGCGATAACACATCTAGCTGGCTTCCTGTGACACCTTATTTCGTCATCCCGTTGTTGTTGGATTTGCCCTTGTTGTGTCGACAGCACAACTCACATAATTAGGGTGCATTGATGCCTACTGTACAATGTTGCCATTATTTGAAATGTGTACAATTCTTTTATATGTCCTTACATAACTTGCATTTCTGCCAACAGTTGTATGAAATGGTTGAACCACAAAATATTTAATGTTTCAAAGTTGTAATGCTTTATGGGCTGTTATTTGGTTGGCTAACGTTCTTAAAGAAATTGCCTTGAAGGCTAACCTGTTATGATGCACTGCTCTGAACATGTACAATAGTAATAACAGTGGCTGCCAATGAATCATTGGTAAGCTGGAAACTAATTTCCATTTTATAGTGCTTTACTCACGAATGGTTTCCTCACCGCACCATTATTGAGAAAATCACAGAACCGCCTTCCTTATTCCACCATGTGAGTGTTGTGTTTTCTCTGTCTCTCTGTAGGGGAGAGCTCCTGTTGAAGATGAACAAACCCACAGAGGCCCGGGACGCGTACCTGAGAGCGCTGGAGCTGGACAGGACCAACGCTGACCTGTGGTACAACCTGGCCATCGTCAACATCGAGATGAAGGACCCTTCGGAAGCGCTCAAACACTTCAACCAAGCCCTGGAGCTCAACCCGCGCCACAAACTGGCCCTGTTCAACTCCGCTCTCCTAATGCAGGAATCCGGTACATCCCCCTGCCTGCTCGTACCTACAGCCTGCCTCCTTACACCCCAACCTCACCTTTACCTGTGCTCGTACCCACATCCTGCTCCCTTACACCCCAGCCTCACCTGTCTCTACCTGTGTTGCTTTGAAAGCAGAACAACTGTTGTTGAAATTTGTTGTAATTTTCGTCATGTAACCATTTTACTGTGTGTAATGCTGTAAGTTGTTGTATTGTATAGATTTTTGGTCAGTGTTACCTGTTGATTGTGCAGCACTTTGAACATATTTTTACACCTCACATGCAGATACCTGAGCCTCGGAGGTGTGTGTTTGCTCTTAATTTAATTTGAGGTTTAGGTATGAGGATTGTGATGTGAGGTTTGTTAACAGGCAGGTAGGTGGCATATAAGAGAGTAATTCAATACAGAGTTAAAATACAGGTGCATACAATCAGCCTGAGTTCTCCAGCCTCCTGACTAGAGTCAAACAGTTTACCCAGGGTCATCACCTCTTATGTGAGATGACTGGAAGTCCTCTCCTGACCTGTTACACATGATTAAGAGTGTCCCTGTTCTTCTTCTTTTGTTATTTTTTTGTTTACAAGTGAAATAATATGCAGACGGTCCCCAAGTTACATTGGTCCCACTTACGATTTTTTGACGTCACGATGGTGCGATAGCATCACTTTCAGTTCAGTGTACAATAAATGAATGAGGTATTCAGCACTTAATTATATCATAGGCTTTGTGTTAATGATTGTGCCGAACTGTAAGTGCTTTAAGCACATTTAAGGTAGGCTGGGTGAGGCTATGATGTTGGTAGGTTAGGTGTATTAAATGCATTTTCGACTGATATTTTCCACTTGCGATGGGTTTATCAGAACGTAACCCCATCTGTACTTTAAATGGGCGAACCCAGAGCACCAGTTAGCCGATGAGATGACCTAAGCACGTGCTTGCTGACACTCAGTTTCATTACAGGTGAGCCCAGATTCCGACCCGAGGCCAACCGGCGCTTTCTGATCTACGTGGAGGAGGAGCCGGATGATGCCAACGGCTATTTCAACCTGGGCATGCTGGCGATGGACGACAATGAGAACGAGGCGGCAGAGCGCTGGATGAAGAAAGCCATCGCCCTGCAGAAGGGCTTCCGTAGCGCGCTCTTCAACCTGGCGCTGCTGTACTCGCAGTCGCGGCGGGAGCTGGACGCTCTGCCCGTCCTCAGCGAGCTCCTGCGTCACCACCCGGAGCACGTCAAGGGCCTGATCCTGAAGGGCGACATCCTGATGAACCAACAGAAGGACACGCGCGGCGCGCGCGAGTGCTTCGAGAAGATCCTGCGCATGGACCCCACCAATGTGCAGGGCAAGCACAACCTGTGCGTGGTGTACTTTGAGGAGCGCGACCTGGTCCGAGCCGAGCGCTGTCTGGAGGAGGCCCTCGCCCTGGCACCCCACGAGGAGTACATCCGCCGACACCTCAGCATCGTCCGCGGAAAGATGGCCGCCATGAGTGCCGCGGGAGAACCACTGACTCCAAAAGGTAGCGACCCGAACCCAAACAAGCCAAACCCGAGCCCGGGACCGACACAGGAAGGGAGGAAGAGTCCTAGCCAGGGAGGCACCGGGGACAAGAATGGGCGGAAATCCTCCTCCATGGAGCGGGGCGGCGGCAGCCAGCGTGAAGAGCAATCAAAGAGCCTGGAGGGCGGCCAACCCGAAAAGAGGACTAAGGCTAAGTCCACAAAAGAGATTAAAGACATTGAGGAGAAAAGAGCAGCCGCCTTGAAGAGGCTGGAGGAGATTGAACGTATATTAAGTGGCGATTAACCTTGTCTTTTTATGGCTGGACTGCTTTTATACTACTATTTAAAGAGAGAGGGTTTGCTTCCGTTCATAAACAGGCTAGCATTACTTAAAGGGTGACAGCCACCCAGTTGTTTATGCATGCTAACATGCCTCTATCTCTGACAGCTGAAGTGAAACGGCCTTTTGCTTTGATTGACTTAAGTACCGTTGCTAAATGCGGAGAAAATAAGATGACATCGAGTTATTTCTAAAAAAAAAAAAGAAAAAAAAAAAAACATTTAGGAGGAGGCATGATATTAAGGAAGCACATGATTATTAGATACACTAATCTGAGCCCTGAAATAAGTCCATTATGAATGTTATATCATATTCTGTTTATTTAAAATGTTTGTTTCGCTTTGCTTTTTTTGATATTTTTTTTTTTTTTTTTTTTTTTTACTTGTGGATCACTGGATTTTTTATTAGATTTTTATTTCAGGGTTTTTTTATGTCAGCTGTTTCTGGTACAAATAGGCCTCTATACTAATAGATGGTCAGATCTTAGGATTGTGCTGTGATCAATAAAAGTCAACAATTTGTTGCTCAGTCCAGAGTTGGATTTTCAATAATTAATAATCCTCTTTTTTTTTTTTTTTGGCTACACGACACAATGCCATTTGGAGGTACGGCAGTCTTCAGACTGACTCTCTCATTTCCTGTATCACGTCCAGCATAGCCTTGGTTTCCTTGGCGATGCTTTTGCCTGCACCTGTGTGCAAACCCCTCCACCACTAAAGGGAAGTATTTCAATGAGCAAGGGGTAACCGTGACTGTCCTTTCCTGTCAGTTTCAAAGTGATCATGTGACCGTGTTATGGATTATGTTTCCATGTTGTACACCTGTACACATGTACACCTGTGATGCGCCGTGTCAAATCAGAACTGTAAAATGATTTCTGTACAGTGACGATTTGACGTTTTTATTTTGCTTGAGCAATAATCTAATATTCTTTATTTCATGTAATGTTTTTCACTTCTGATTATTACTGCTGTCTGTGTCATATGCAAGATTGTGTGATCATACCATGTAGTTGCAAAAATCTTGATAAACCTGATATTTGTTTCTCACCAGCTACCAGGGTTTTGACTTGAAGCTTTTTAAAAAGTTTGAACTTTGAAATGCTATGGAACATACTGCAGGTCTGTCTCTCTTTCGATTGCGAAGCTTTGTTAATGTATGCGTTTCGCTTACCACTGCAGTGGATGGCAAAACCGCACTTACCGAACTAACAGGTTCTTGTATTTGATTTGCATATCTGAACCAAACCCTCTGAGAGATTAATGTTTCCTCAGAATAAATGGTGTTTTTTTTCCCCATCCTAGCGCATTTAACCCTCCTGTGTATCACCATTGAGTTTTGCGTCATGTGTGGTTTGTGCTAACCCACACACAGGAAATGGCATAGGGGGCTATGTTCTACATTCATTTACTGTACATGTACTAAATCTGTATTGCATCAGGCATTCTGTTTTTGACTTAGGTGGGTTCAGAGAACATAATGTCTGTTCTGCCCATACGGAGGGCAGTGAACAGCGCTGCACTGTGTCTGATTTGGCTAAGGGATGGCTTTGAGCCATGCACAGTTGGGAAATGTTTGTGAAATATGATAAAAATGTTTAAATAAGATAAAGGTTCCTGTGTTTGCTGGCAGTTGCGTGTGTACGAATGAGGGTTAAGAGGTTTTTTTTTTTTTTTTTATAATAATAAGGGTATGCAAATATCTACCCATATTGAGAACATGTATGGGCACATAGTTTTTAATGGCACCAGTTTACCAGTTTAATCAAGGATATTGTTTGTTTGATATGGCAGTGGCTTTTTTTTTCAGTCAATGGTTGAAAATTTTAAAAAATCCAAAAGCCATAATGACAGGCTAAAATTACGGAGTTGGTATAGCCTCCAGTCAACCACAACCACGCACACACAAACATGCCTTGTTTGGTTGAGCTTCGTCAGAGTGAGACATAGAGACACACATGTGGGTGTTGAAGTTCAAATGACACTCAGTTCCAGGCTTTTCTCAGGTGTCGTGGTCCAGCTCATCATTTATCTCATCGCCTCTCTGACCAGTTTCATACACTGAACAGATTTCCATAAATCTTAACACTCAAATCTGCACATCATTCTTAGGTGCAGGTCTCAGTATTTTTTCTTTGTAAAAATAGCTCAATGATCAGCCATTAGAACCAATGGAATTACTTTTTTAAAATACATTTCTTTCCTCTGTAGTCCATTGGCCTGCTATCAGAGTTTTGCTTTCGTATATATATCACCATAAATTTTGAGTCACATACTTGGTATTACCCACATTGATGCACAGCATTAGAAGTCTTCCCTTGCGATTTGTTAATTTATTACCATATGATTGTGTGTTTTGTAGTCTTTCCCCCATACTTGACTCCTAGCCACTAATCAGAATTTTGGGAATGTGGGGAGTATTTATCTGCATGAAAATCATATAAATGAACATGCGTTGTCTATTAAGGAAATGTAACATTAAATGATTGTAAAATCATGCGAACCAGTGTTCTTTCCCTGTGCTTTTTATGTTTTGCCACTGATAACATATGGGTTGTTTTTTTTACTGACTGCTGTATTAACCGAAAACCGCTGTTACTGTTTGATTTATCTACCCTTTTTTTGTAATTGGAGTTCTGAAGCTCATTTTGTCTGATATGGTGTGATGGGGCTTATCACTTCAAAATAAAAGCGGTTTATAAATGGAGCATGCTCTTAAATGCGTCTATTGAGTGATGATTCTGGCAGCCGGCGCTGGCAAAGCTTTGACGAGGGAGGAACAGAGAAAGCCTCCCCCAGGTCCAATCCAGATTTACGGGGCAGAGAGCCTGTTTGAAAACCACCTTCATTCACCTCCCCTAAATCACAGTCTTCAATATTTCAGCCTTGGTGAAAACATTTTTTTTTTCTTTTTTTTTTTTTTTTAAATCCATCCTCCAGTGCAGTCGCATTAAGGGAAGCTCAGTGATTTCCAGATGTTCTTATTTTCATGAAAATGTCCTAATGAGCACATCACTGAACCCCGTTAAATGTATCTTCCTTAACTGATGAAGCATTTTGAATGTGGTCCTCAGTGGGTAAGCTCTGCTGCATTACTGCACACATTAAGCTGTGGATGTGTGTTCATTCTGCATTCATCCTGCTGACCCATAATACTTCCAGAAGTGATATTTGCAATCCTTTTGAAACTTTTTTTTTTATTTATTTTTCTTTTTTTTTTTTTTTTTTGTTGAGGTTGTTGTAGATTAGACTGAACAAAGGTGTGACGGATTCACGATGTTTCTCAGGACGGTAATTCTGCGTTTGCTCTCAGTCTTGGCTAATGTACGCAGAGGGCTGTTCCTCCCAGCTCAAGGGCCCTGCTGCACTGTGACATTGAGAGAGATTTCATCTCGCTGACATTTGATCACACACGGAGTGTAACATAATTATGCTCTTAGTCCATGTGAGCAGACAATTACATGCTTATTGAATTAAGCGTTCAATGATTCTTTTGTTGTTGTTATATACAGCTTAAATTTAACTGCTATGACAAGGATTCAGATATTTCTGAACGTTTTTTTTGCCCTCTAGACATAATTCTCTATTTTTTCCCTCTCATTTCCTTTTATGTAAGAGTTTAATCTAGCGTTGTGTGCTGTATTCACATACATACTTTTACCTTCAGGTGATCCCTGTGGTAGTTCGGTCCTCTGTGTGCTTTGGGCTGAGCTGTGATCTCATTGGTCGGAACTGAAACGTATCGTACCTCACACTGAAGGACAACAGAGATGAAGATATGCCAACTCTACATAACATTCTTTCAGCTTGTGAAATAGGACGGTAAGCTGTGGTTTGTGTCATACGGAAGCTATGGTTTGTGTCATACGGAAGCTGTGGTTTGTGTCGTACGCCTCAGTGAGGATTGGCGATGACAGGTGGAGCTCCCTGCATTTCATTTGCTAATGCCTGTGAAATTTGTGTTGAGTTTGGTCCGTGGAAAGTGTTCATGAAGACATCGAACGCAGCATGCGGTTGAGAGGATGGAGACAAATTTTTCTGTCACAGGGATGGGCCGTTTTCACATTGGAATCGGACATGCCCTGATTGCATTGGTTAAACTTGGCCTGTTCATAAACATGATTTATGACATCATATTTGTCAAGTGCTGATGTCAGAAACCTCTTCTCCCATCAGCAGCTGTGGTGGTGATGTCGTGCGCAGCATGAGCCGACCAATAGAGTGGTCTGGAACACCACGCCTCATGTTCTCGCTCTCGTTTTTCTGCTCCAGCGGGTTTGTTAGTGCTGCTGAATATTCAGCTCATAAAATGTAGGCAAAACTGGACTTATTCCTGTCGATTATATCAGGTGGTAATTTCTATTTTTACTTTTTAAATTTTTTCCCTTTAGATACAGTGGTGTGTATAAATGATCATACTCTTTGTGGATTTGTTTTATTTGAAAATAAACAGATTCTACAGAAAATCATTGATTTGTCAGTGTGTTGCACCATCATGTAATTGAGTTTTTTCTTTAGTTTTTTTGTTTTGAGATAGCTCCTTGATTTTCTAAACTTGGTGAAATAAAGGGGCTGTCAGACGTAATGTACGGCTGAAGTTATGGTTCCACACGTAGCAGCAAGCACAGAGGCCTGGTAATGCAGTTGGACAGAGGGGTATCTCCAGCTTTACGCAACAGCGCCCCCTCTGGCCAGTCGGGGGCCTGCACACTAGCGCAATGCCTGCTCAGCTCATGTGCAGAATGGCCAATCAGAGAGGCCGAGCCAGCTGGCAGCCCAGTGGAGACACGCACTTGTCTGAGCACTGGCAGGGCATGAGGTAGTGCTGGGTTGGGCCTACTGTGGGAACGCAGTCAGGTAATACAAATTGGGGGAAAAAAGGGCAGAAAAAGCAGTAAAAATCAATACCAGAATGTAGTAACAAATGGCTGCCTGATGCCGGCTTAGTGTTGCTCAAGATTTACTGCGCTGTAACTCCAGCCTAATTGGTTAAGCAGAAACACATTGGTGATTTGCTGAATGAAATCAATGTGTGTAAAATGGACCGAAAAACAACTGGCTATCTTTTGAAGTGGGCTGCGCCTGAAAATCTGAAACCCATTTTCTGACATCAAATTGCCTAAGCTACAGCCTCTTAAATAATCGTGTGACGGATTGCCCCCAATGTTTAGCTATATCATTCTTATTGCTACTTCTAGTTGTCAGATTTCACATCTGAGCCTCTTTGGGCTGGTTACTATGTGACTACACTGACCCTGGATGAACCACCCGTAAGATGAAGCTCTTTATTTCTTTTCTTCTTTTAAATATTTATTTATTTCTATTTTCCTCTACAGTAAATAATAAACTTTTCCAAACGCAGCCAATGGAGCCCTCATTCATTGCCAGCCACATTTTTTTTTTTCCCACACAAAAACTTGTTCTTGATTCAGACAGCGTGTAACAAACTAAACACTTGTCTCAGATCCCACATCTATGAGTTTATGTGGAAATTCATTTCACCAACATTGTTTCATTCATGAGTCGAGGGCAAGTTCACAAGAATAAAACTGTGCTTCAGCCTTTCAGCTGGTTGAAATCACAATTTTGACCAAATGTTTATGACATTTAAATACATTTAAATTAATCAGAGCCTATATAATATATCCATTCTATATTTGTCCCTACATAATATCTTTATTTAATTGTTGACAAATTATATCCTATTTTTGTTTTTGCATATACGGTTAGTTTCTGTTTCACCAACACACCAAGTTAATCCAATCCAGCCTTTCATGTTATCTCATAGCACATCAGTAAGGCCTTCACTTTAGGAAAGAGAAGATCGTTACTGCTGGCAATTTGGAATTCGTAATTATCCATGGTTTTTGAAAACAAATTAAGGGAACACATTTCCAGACAGAAATCATTAAATTTCACTTACTATTTCCTCTGTTTTGAAGTTTTCTTTGCTCCATGACTAAAAATGTCCTGACTCTGTTGAGGCTTTGACTGTTTTCCAGATTACAGAATATGTTCTGCCTAAACAGACAACGCTCAGCACATTTTTCAGAACTTTCCCTAATGACCACTACAGAGTGATGTTGTAAATACTGCCTACTCATATGCAGTTTCCTTTTTCAACAATCAGTCACAAAATTAAACTCTTTATTGCTCATAACATACAACAAAAAAATGATTACCACTGAAAAAAAGTTTGTTGTTAGTTCTTTTTTCAATGTAACAAAATGCTTGTTCATTACTCTTATTTAGGTGCTGAGCTCAAGCTGTATGACGTAAGAATCAAATGCAACCTCTCATCAGCTATGGTCCCAAAACAAACGGGTCATTAAATGTCAACAATTTGATGGAAAAGGATCACCATCATTTGAGATCAGGCCATCGGAATGATACAGTCCTCAGAGCAGGATCAGTGGTCTGCTTCATTCAGCTCCTCCAGCCCTGCGACTTTACAGCACAGCCAGTGGACTAACCAGTGGAGAGGACAGAGGGTGGAACAGAAAGAAAAATAGCAAGAGAAAAAGGCTAAAGAAATGACACTGTATAGAAGGCAGTAGTGCCTGCATTCAGAACAGTTTTGAACTATATTGTTAAGTTGTATGTCATTTTCTTAGAGATATGGGGGTGTTTGAATATTATTATATTTTTATTTAGGTTTTAACATACTCAAATACAGCAATAAAATGAATCACAATACATGTGGGACTCAAAGCACACAATCGATTCCACCTAGCTGTGTGTGTTCTGCCTGAAGGATGAAGTGGAGTTAATAGTGACATGTCTGAGAGGAAATTAACTGTCAAAATAAGTACAGGAAGTGAACTGTCTTTGAAAGTCACAGTCATAACCTCAGCAGAAGTAGTCTCCAGTAAGGACAGTTTCCAAAGATAATGATAGAATGCTCACATCCATCCAGGGGCGTAGCTGGAAGTTCTGGGCCCTGTACACAGGCAGGCTCTGAGGGCCCCTCCACACTCACATTTCCGTGGGCCCCTTCAAACCCCAAACCCTTGGGCCCTGTATACTTTCCCCTGTTGCTACACCCTTGCGTCCATCTCAATGGGTCTTCACAAACTGGTAAAACATAAAAGGCCTCAGAAACATGTACCCCTAAATCCCACCCGCCTGGAAACCAGCTAAACTCCCACACCCACACAGCTTTAGGTACCTTTTACAAGCTAACATGCTTTTTCATCCTTCAACTAATTGTTAAAACTGTCAATAAATGATTATATGTGTCAAACAGCCTCCCCCTCCTCCCCAAAAAAAAAACCCCAACTGCGATTAACATTCTCTGCAAATGGCACAAGTAGAAACAGATGTTTACTCTCCAGCAGAGAGCAGTTCATGAAGCCGGAACACAGTCATGTGTGCGCGGAACTTTACAACGCGTTCCACTTGAGTCAAAGTGAATAGGCCAGGATAAGACTGCCGAAATCATCATCAATCACTATAAAAATGAATAAGACACTTGGCAGCCAATACATATATCGTCTAAAAATGATTTATGAAAAGTTTCTTGCTCTATTGCACACAACTACAAAACCGAAGAACATTTTTTTGGAATGGGTCACCAAACTCTAGAGGCCTAGATAGGCCCTGCACCTTAAACCTTATGAAATTCTTTATTTTGTTTGTTTGTTTTTCTGATTTATTTTTATCATGTTAAAAGGATGCACTGTACAGTGGCACTTTGGCTGACAGCCCAAAGGAGCGTAATTTTATCATGGGGTTGAAGATGACGACGTGAATGAGACTGATACTCCACAGATGCCCTGCTGCGTTGGGGAGAACCTTCTGTGGGCGTTCTGCTGTGACGATGTGTCACTGCTCTCTCCAGGATGTTATGTCTCCCGGTGCTCTGAGATTTAATTCGGATGCAGGCAGTGATGACTCAAGCAAAAAAGAAAGAAGAAAATCATTCAACCAAAAAAAAGAAAAGAAAAGAAATGTATGAGTAAACACATGATTGACTGTTCGGAATCACTCTTAACAATTATACGATCGAGCTGTAGTCGCTGCCTCATGTTGCTTTACAGAAGACAGTTATCCCTTCAAGAGATTCTTTAAAAAGGTCTTGCCCTTTGATGCACCCACACGTCTGTCATTACCTTTTACTGTGTCTTTCCCAGTCAGAGAGCTTCACTCCCTGGCTAGCTCTACCCAGGAATGCACCTGGGATGAGTTAGGGACACACCGTGATGGGATGCCTTTTCTCTGGAACGTTCTACCCTCTCTGAGTCCTTACAGCATGTGAACAGGAGGAGATGTTTGGATGCTTGGGTACCAATCTCTTCAGCTGGAGTGAGAGCACCCCACACCCTGTCCAAAGAGCTGTTCCTGACACATTCTCAGCTAGTGTCTGCTCTGAAGTATGGCAGACACAGAGAGCAAATCAGTCTGTGGGTCAGTATTTTTTGTGATTTTCCATCCGATGCGTTCGTCAGCGGTTAGTGTAGAGTCCGGAGATTTGGGGAATTTCCACATACAGCATGTTGAAACCAGACACCCAGCTTCCTCCAGTCAGTTAAAAACTACTGCATATGCAGATGTCCGGTACTAACGAAATTCCCTGTAACTG
Source organism: Albula goreensis (assembly GCA_022829145.1). Lineage (NCBI taxonomy): Eukaryota > Metazoa > Chordata > Actinopteri > Albuliformes > Albulidae > Albula > Albula goreensis. Next base: position 29,330,121 of record CM040757.1, read on the forward strand.
CATACAATTTGAGGAAGTGCTTAGAGGTGAAAATTTCGCATCCAGCTTTCTTTTTCTTGGAATCTTATCAAAACGATAACAGACTGTCTCCCACATATATCATAAAGCTGCCAGGAAGTCAAGCTTATCATGGAACAGCTCCAGATAAGATAGGGTCCGAGGACCGATGCCCATTCAGGACCCAACGACAGTGTACCATTACACCTGGTTTTACTCACCTGTCCTCCTCTCTAAGAGTAGAGCAACCCGACACTTCGTGTGTATAACTTATTAAAATCTTATCAAAATGCAGTAAAGATTTATTGGCATTGTTAAAATGAATCAAATGTTTTGCAATGCCTGTTCTGCTGTGCACACACGTTAAGCCAGGCAAAGGCCTGATGACAAAGCCATACATGTGAAGTAAAACCATTAATCGCTGCAAGACCTTTACCTGCTCTTAAGTTATTTGTAAGCGGTTCTAGCTGAAGATAAGGGTGGCCACTTCTGTCAGTTCTCAAGACTGACAGATTTTCCAGATTAAGCTTCAGAGGAATTCCATATAACAATAGTGCACAGAGTGTCAGCCCACACACATGATTTATTGAAGTGAAATGTACAGGTAAACCCGACCATAACATTTTCAAGAAATGTGGAAAATAGAGAGAGTTTTTATAATACGCTTCTAACAATTTCTCAGAAGCTCTGAACTCCCGTTTGTGGGATGTGCCTGCACTATGAGTATCTCTCATTAATCTCTGCGCCATCCAAAGTCCCACAATTTCCAAAACAGATATGGGTATTTCAAAACAGATTTGTATTTTTTTGCCAACAACCCTCTAAGTATTCAGAGTGTTTAGAAGTGCAGCTTCAATGGTGCAGTTACATTACGCTTATTGTGCCGAGTGGTTGAAAACTCACTCTCTGTGCAGAGGAAAGCAGAAACAGATGCTTACTGTCCCAGACACAACACAATGAAGAAGCATCTGTCACAGACACCGCACACACCTCCTCCCCATAATCTCCCAGGGCGGGACGGGACGATGGCTGTGCTGGTGGGGGGGGGGGCGGTCTTAGGCAGATTAACACTCATGTTGAACCCTTGAAGCCATAATCCGACAGATACCCGGCAGATCGTTATCACCACAGCCCTTTCGGGGACAAATAACCAGCGGGGCTGTGACCAGGAGAGGGCATCCTCATTTTCCAGGGTGAGAATGATGGGTTTGGATCAGCATATCATCGACATGAAGCGTTTTTAATCTGCCGGCAAAGCAGAGGTAGAAATGTTCAGTGTCCCAGCTCTGAGATACTGCCTTTATTTCATTCAGTGCTCCCGCCAGGTGAGATACATCTTTAGCCAGCAGGGCTAAAGGATCCCTGAACACTCAAAAGGGCTCTATAATTTAGCAGAAAGCATAAATGGGGGAGTTTCTTACATCTCCTGTATGGTACTTTCAAATTTAGTTTGAAAGTGTAGTTGTGGGAAATTCAAGTTGTGGAATCTAGATTCCACAACACAATTGTTTTTTTTTCATAGTGTGAAGGTGCCTTTATATTTCGTGGGTGAAAGTTCTAGAATGACACTGTCAGCTGACACAGAGCTGATGCAATCAAGCCCATCTTTACTGTCTTGTCTGGTCTGGACATGGAAACTGCTGGTTCTCATTGGCCATAGAGCCACAGATTCTGTCCCCATAAGCCCCAGTGTGTTCTGTTAACCTTTAATGGCACCATTTGTTCTTCTTTTCTCCACGTCTTCATCTCTGAGCCCCTGCTGTGCGTGGAGCTGATCTCAGTGGCTGTGGCATGCGAGGGCTGCTTAGCTGGGGCCCGGTGGTCCACACCACCTGCCGGTCAGAGGCCGGTGTGGGACACAGGTGCCCCAAACCCCTCAAGAGGCCATGCATGCAGGGCATCAGAGCTCACGGTCCAGGACCAGCTCCAGAAAAGAAAAAAATCACAGCGGAATGTATTGCTTCATAGACGATTAAACAAAGAGGAAGTTGGCACAAGCCAGCTCCTCTTGGCAGGCTGAGACGGGCACACGTTAACCAGTTCGGTCTGTCGTGTGTCTACCCTGCGCTCAGGTGAGGCACAGAGATAATGCGCTGAAGGTGTTCTTCATCACATGATCATTGTGTTTCTGAGGTGTGTAATTGCGTGTTACAGTGCTGATCATCTCCACTCTTCTGTACTGCTGTATATAAAACCAGTTTATGTAGACAAACATTCATGCTCAACAGTGAAAACACATGAAAATAAAATACTAAACAGGTTATCAATGATACATTTTCTAACATATATTTCAATTTATAATAAACCTGCTGTTTAATAAAAAAAAAAAAATCATCAATATACTTGCCTGCTGGTCAAGAAGAGACCGGGGCAGGTTTCCCAGGCAAGGATTAAATTTTGCCTGACAATACAAACTTTTTTTCCAGATGAGATCTTAATTGGCATATTCTTCTGTTCTCACTTGAGGCTCAATCCATGCCTGGGACACTGGCCCTGTATGTCTTATGGTGTCTTATTTTCATTTTTATTATTATTTGGGTGGGCTGTTCTGATGCATACAGGGAAAAAATTACTGTTTACTTTTCCAGAGGGGTGTGTGGGGGGGGGGGGTAGTGAGGGTGTAAATTAAGTGGTGAAATGCTGAGGAAATTAGAGAAAGGCAGTAAACAAGGTAGGACAAGCTGCAAGCAATGTTTACAAAAGGTCTTTCGTTTCGGAGCGTGTAATGGGAGTTACATAAGGTCAGGCAAAGTGTTTCTGAGGAACAGGAACGTTTGATTGTTAAGTGCATTCCAAAGACCTACTGAGGGTAAGGGAGTGAGCAGCCCATTTGCCAATAGCAGTTATGAGGCTACGCTAAGAGGGGGGGGTCAAAGGTCAGGGGTGACTGTAGCCCACTGGAAGTCAGAGAGAAACATCTGGTCTTCAGATAGGGAGGTGTTAATGAAATTAAAGCCAGACAGACTGCAAACCATGAAGGGGCGGAGGTTTTAATCATTATTTATGGACTAAATAGACACACTTATCAGAATCACCTGTAATGTCACCCCAGCGAGGTAACACATGGACAGACAGCAGGTCAGAGGGGACAGTCTGCAGGGAAGCTGAGTAAAGAGATGAAATGCCTGCACTGATCTGCAAGGAACGTCACCTAGATCACGTCACCTGCAGATCACGTCACGAAGTGATTACAGTTAGGTGCAACTACAGCAACAGCCAGAACAGAAACCAATTATGTTTATTTAGCTCTTCATTTGTTCATTCATTCAATTATTCATGCATTCATCAATCAAAAGCAAATGTTTGGAATGGTGACAGAGTGGCAAACTAACAAAACAATTTCACTTAATTATTTGGTTGGGGATCTCACACAGTGATGCTGGACACAACAAGAAGTACAGTTAAATGCCAGTCTTACAAGGATTTTACGACTTTATGCTGCATTTTCAGCGTTTACACAAACAATTTATGATTTACTGACTGCATAGATGAACAGGTTTGGAGAACAGTGACTTCAGACCTGGGTTCTGGGGTTTGGCTGGATTCTGGGGTTTGGCTGGATTCTGGGGTTTGGCTGGATTCTGGGGTTAGGCTGGATTCTGGGGTTTGGCTGGATTCTGGGGTTTGGCTGGATTCTGGGGTTAGGCTGGATTCTGGGGTTTGGCTGGATTCTGGGGTTTGGCTGGATTCTGGGGCTAGGGTTGGTGGATTCTGGGGTTTGGCTGGATTCTGGGGTTTGGCTGGATTCTGGGGTTAGGCTGGATTCTGGGGTTTGGCTGGATTCTGGGGTTTGGCTGGATTCTGGGGTTTGGCTGGATTCTGGGGTTAGGGTGGATTCTGGGGTTTGGCTGGATTCTGGGGTTAGGCTGGATTCTGAGGTTAGGGTGGATTCTGGGGTTTGGCTGGATTCTGGGGTTAGGCTGGATTCTGGGGTTTGGCTGGATTCTGGGGTTAGGCTGGATTCTGGGGTTTGGCTGGATTCTGGGGTTTGCTGGATTCTGGGGTTTGGCTGGATTCTGGGGTTTGGCTGGATTCATTGAGTTTGGGGGTTGCTACTGAAAGTTTTATGGCAGCACAGTCACATCAGCATGTCTCACCCCCTTCCCCATCCATGCTCAGCCAAACTATTCAGGCCCCTGCAGTAACTCTCTCCTGCCGTCTCAGGAGCAGGCAGCTGCGACCGGCGATATTTAACGTGGTAATTACTTTTTGCATGACGGTGAGCTGTTCCTTCCGCACTGCAGACGCACCATCAATCACACCGAGCCTGTGTCGCCAGAGGAAGTCTGCATTTACCAGCCTCCTGCATCGACAGACGCCCAGACAGGCAGGAATGGCTGCTACAGACTGATGATGCTAGCAATGCTCAGGGCTCGAACCCCCACCTGCAGCGCTCCCATCTGCTGCCCAAATACATTCTTTCAGCCTCCCAGAGGCCCATCAAATGAGCTTCTTTTCAGTAACAGCCTGTACTGTTATTTGTTTCCTTTGTAAAAAAATTCAGTGGTAGAATGTCAGAATCAAGATGAGTAAGGGCCGGCAGATCTTCTGCAAAGGTTTCCATCATCAGATGAGAGTTGCCATGGTAATATGGGTGTCATTGTGGTCAAAAAAGGTTTTCCACCCCCCCACCCCCTTCCCAATTTATCAGACCATCATAAGCAACTTTCCCCCCAGTGGGAGGGACAGTCGCTGGTTTTCTGATCACTTTTGGTTAAACGGAAAAACGTTGCTTGTGCTGCTGCTAGATGCCCAAACTCACCCGCTGACCGGACCTCCTCCTCCAGAAGGCCTTGAGGACTAAGTGCACGGGGTTGGTCAGGAAGTCCAAATTAGATTTCTATCTGAAAGCAGTCACAGATACACAACCTCACTAAGTTACGGAAAGTAATTAAATCAGCGCTGGCTTCTAATGTATCTCTGGGCCTTCCTAACCACGTAATGATGGATTCTGGAGAAGCGGAAGATGGTGCTGATATTGGGGAGGTCTCATAACAAGCACTTACAATCGGCTGCGTCAGATCTCCCCCTTGCTTAGAGGACTAGGAGCAAGGCTTCCAACCCTACAGATAAACTGTTGACAAAAATGAGTGTTGCCTTGTTTCATCAGGGGCTAAGGTCCAGCATTTGATAATCATGTAGTGTACTTTCCTAATAACTACATATGGTACATCGGTATAATAACTATGTATGGTACATTGGTATAGTAACTATGTATGGTACATTGGTATAGTAACTATGTATGGTACATTGGTATCGTAACTATGTATGGTACATTGGTATAGTAACTATGTATGGTACATTGGTATAATAACTATGTATGGTACATTGGTATAGTAACTATGTATGTACATTGGTATAATAACTATTGGTATAATAACTATGTATGGTACATTGGTATAGTAACTATGTATGGTACATTGGTATAGTAACTATGTATGGTACATTGGGTAACATTACATTGGTATAATAACTATGTATGGTACATTGGTATAGTAACTATGTATGGTACATTGGTAATAGTGACATTCGTATAATAACTATGTATGGTACATTGGTATAGTAACTATGTATGGTACATTGGTATAGTAACTATGTATGGTACATTGGTATAATAACTATGTATGGTACATTGGTATAGTAACTATGTATGGTACATTGGTATAGTGACTACGTATGGTACATTGGTATAGTAACTATGTATGGTACATTGGTATAGTAACTATGTATGGTACATTGGTATAGTAACTATGTATGGTACATTGGTATAGTGACTATGTATGGTACATTGGTATAGTAACTATGTATGGTACATTGGTATAGTGACTACGTATGGTACATTGGTATAGTGACTACGTATGGTACATTGGTATAGTAACTATGTATGGTACATTGGTATAATAACTACGTATGGTACATTCGTATAATAACTATGTATGGTACATTGGTATAGTGACTATGTATGGTACATTGGTATAGTAACTATGTATGGTACATTGGTATAGTGACTATGTATGGTACATTGGTATAGTAACTATGTATGGTACATTGGTATAGTAACTACGTATGGTACATTGGTATAGTAACTATGTATGGTACATTGGTATAGTGACTATGTATGGTACATTGGTATAGTGACTATGTATGGTACATTGGTATAGTAACTACGTATGGTACATTGGTATAATAACTATGTATGGTACATTGGTATAGTAACTATGTATGGTACATTGGTATAGTGACTATGTATGGTACATTGGTATAATAACTACGTATGGTACATTGGTATAATAACTATGTATGGTACATTGGTATAGTAACTATGTATGGTACATTGGTATAGTGACTATGTATGGTACATTGGTATAGTGACTATGTATGGTACATTGGTATAATAACTACGTATGGTACATTGGTATAATAACTATGTATGGTACATTGGTATAGTGACTATGTATGGTACATTGGTATAGTAACTATGTATGGTACATTGGTATAGTGACTATGTATGGTACATTGGTATAGTGACTATGTATGGTACATTGGTATAGTGACTATGTATGGTACTATGGTACATGGTACTATTGGTACATTAATTATAGTAACTATGTATGGTACATTGGTATAGTGACTATGTATGGTACATTGGTATAGTGACTATGTATGGTACATTGGTATAGTAACTATGTATGGTACATTGGTATAGTGACTATGTATGGTACATTGGTATAGTGACTATGTATGGTACATTGGTATAGTGACTATGTATGGTACATTGGTATAGTGACTACGTATGGTACATTGGTATAGTAACTATGTATGGTACATTGGTATAGTGACTATGTATGGTACATTGGTATGGTACATTGGTATAGTAACTATGTATGGTACATTGGTATAGTAACTATGTATGGTACATTGGTATAGTGACTATGTATGGTACATTGGTATAGTAACTATGTATGGTACATTGGTATAGTAACTATGTATGGTACATTGGTATAGTAACTATGTATGGTACATTGGTATAGTGACTATGTATGGTACATTGGTATAGTAACTATGTATGGTACATTGGTATAGTGACTATGTATGGTACATTGGTATAGTGACTACGTATGGTACATTGGTATAGTAACTATGTATGGTACATTGGTATAACATTCGTATAATAACTATGTATGGTACATTGGTATAGTGACTATGTATGGTACATTGGTATAGTGACTATGTATGGTACATTGGTATAGTAACTATGTATGGTACATTGGTATAGTAACTACGTATGGTACATTGGTATAGTGACTATGTATGGTACATTGGTATAGTGACTATGTATGGTACATTGGTATAGTGACTATGTATGGTACATTGGTATAGTGACTACGTATGGTACATTGGTATAGTAACTACGTATGGTACATTGGTATAGTAACTATGTATGGTACATTGGTATAGTAACTATGTATGGTACATTGGTATAGTGACTATGTATGGTACATTGGTATAGTAACTATGTATGGTACATTGGTATAGTAACTATGTATGGTACATTGGTATAGTGACTATGTATGGTACATTGGTATAGTGACTACGTATGGTACATTGGTATAGTAACTACGTATGGTACATTGGTATAGTAACTATGTATGGTACATTGGTATAGTGACTATGTATGGTACATTGGTATAGTAACTATGTATGGTACATTGGTTTATTGCCTGTAGTACTTAAGTACAGCAACCATACAGTGCACTAATGTTACTTCCCACAGCTCAGAATCGCTTTCCTAGTTACAGTGCTGTAAAACCAGATACAGAATTTATTATCAATACAACCAATAGATCAAAGCAGCAGTCACTGCACTAGTTGTCTAATTTTGATCTCGACAGCTCAGATCTGATGGCGAACAGCGCAGTCACTTTTTCCATATGCAGTCATTCCCACAAATGCGGCTCCAATGAGCTTTCTCTGGCATGCCCTCCCTCACACCAGGAAGGAAAACTTCCATACCTTTTGGACAAATAATAATAATTTTACTCTAGATTTTGTTTGACTCCACATCTAGATTGTAAAAGTCAGTGATGCATAAAGCGCTTGGGCTACAAAGACATTGGCATAGCCCTTGCAAATTCTGTATGTCCTGGACCTCACCACTGTGAAATGTGATGATGCTTTAGATTCTGAAACCACGCTTGTTTTGTACTGTTTACATTTTCTGCAGCAATCTCCTGTGGCTTGTTAAAGCAACCTGAAATGTTAAAACCGGTCAGGATGGTTTGGGGCGTGGCTCGTGCAGCCAGCCGAATGAGGAGCTAGAAGGAGGTACTCTTATGCTGTGGCTGCTCTAGTGTTCTGCTGCTGTCTCCATCGGTCTAACATGCCTTCAGGACCATGGACAGTTACCTCCTCCCCCATAGCAGGCACAGCTGAGGTTGATTGTTATTTAGATTACCCTTTGCTTATTGCCCTTCCCAGGCCCTGTTCTCTGACCATTTTTGCAGTGCTAGTGGAAGCACTTCTTCAACACTGTAAACTATAATCGTTGATTATATTTTATCTCTTTTACTTGGATGCAAGAATGGAGCAATCAATGATTTGTTTTTTTTTTTTTTTTTTTTTTTTTTTTACCTGTGCCTGGCATGTTTGTTTTCCTTGCAACTTAATATAAGGGAAATAAAAGTTGCACAATCAGTTGTACAGTTGGTTTTGTGCTGTGTTTTTATTCACAAACCATTCAAAATGGCGCTCTCGCTTAACTGTGAATCACAGCACTACAGTGTATCTGGATATTCTGCAACTGTGCCATCTTGCTGTACTAGTGATGCACACTATTTTTTTAAGTTTCATACTGAAATAATCCTGGTATCTCTGTCTGAAAAAATGCACATTTAAAACTTGTAATGATCTAAATGTCCATAACCTCCAACTTTGCTGATTGTTGGTGCAATAGATGGCCAGTGGGGAGTAACACCTTACCTGCTTGTTGCCATTATGCTATCTAGCTTCAGAAATGTTTATTCTATTATCATTTTTACAGCTAATTTACCAACAGGTCTGATAATGGCTTTCTACCAAGACAAAACCGCAATGGTGCAGACAGTAGCGTTTAATATAAAAAACAAACTGAATGTCAGAAAATGATAGCATTAAATATTCTAGAACCGGCTCTTGTCGTTAAGTTGAGATTTTTTATTTATATTGTTTTTCCCTCTATATAATGTGGTTTCATTCACACTTCAGGTATTTTGCTATGCACCTGGAGCTCAGATGGGGTTTTGTCTATGCCAATAACCCAGTTATGAGTCTGTATTACTCAGCTCAGATAATATTCACGTCCACCCATAATTGCCAATAAAAGTGAGGAAGTTTAATTAATGGTGCAGATCAGTGAGCTACACTATATACTCCTAACATGAATGCTTTGCTATTGCCATTTGACTTTGATGCATGATGGTTTCAATAAAGTTAACCCCATCACACCTGATTCCATTTTAACTTGTATACTTATTGCAAAGAAGACAAGACGCTGAAACTCACCTAATTCTGATGCTAAGAACACACAAAGAAAAGTCTCCCTGACAGCGGATCAGGATTAGAGCACCATGAGGGCAAAGAGCTGTTTCTGCCACTTTACACTGAACAATTCCTAGCAATTTAGAATCTACTTGTCAATTACCATTCAGCACAGAGACACAATTCTAATTACAGAGGTGCCGCTCACTTTATGTTCTTGGAAAAAAAGAGAGCAAAATACATGCCAGATGAGCTGATATCACCCTTTATCTTTGGTGTAGTTGCTTGTTCATTTTGATCAATGACATGCCAATCACCAAATCAATCAGTTTGTGTGTCATGCTGCCACTCCTGCAAACCTTCAGCTGTCAGAAGCTGCCCCTTTATCTGCAGTCAAAGTTCATGCTTGACAAAACACTTGAAAGTAACATTTCCTTTCATATCTTTAAAGATAAACTTAGGAGTTACCATGAAAACTGTATCCTTTGCAGTCTGTTTGGATACCATCACAAACGAGGCCTGCTGTTTGATAAGCAGACCTTTTGAAGTCACAAATCTTAAAGCCTTGGCATGTGACAAAAGAAAAGGAAAAATAAAACTGACGTCCTGACAGCTAAATGACCCCCAGGGGCCAAATGTAGCTGCTAGGGTCAACTCTCCGTCTGGCCACTGCTGCCCTACTGAGGAGCAAACCCACTGAGGAGACTGCGATGGGGGAAAGGCAAGCATGTGAGCTCACCTGGAAAGACCAGGAGATTTTATTTGCAGAAAGAAGTAAAGAGTATGAGGAAGAAAGCAGCAGGCCAAGTGAACCGATGGCTCACCGGCAGAAAATATTTAAGCACTGTGCGTGTCCTTGGCTAAAAGCCTCATGATTTGATTAAGATTTTTAAGATAGCAACATCATTCAACTGGTGCCTTCCTCTGAAAGATTTTCATACTTGGACTATGTCTCCAAAAAAGACACTCCACTAGGTCAATTTGATTGGCTCACAGACATTTTAACATAACCAATCAAATAACAGAGTGGTCAGGGAATGTTCTAAACTTTATGATGCAAACAGTTCATATTAAATGTTTTTCAGCATTTGTGAGAATATTTTAAATTGTGGAAAACTCGTATGTAAGCAAACTGTAGATCCCAACAGCAAATTTGTTCTATGGGAGGAGAAAAAATTCAGGGGGAGGCCATTTGGGCTATGGGCAAAAGTGGTCAAGAGTTGTCAGTAGTGTTTGAGCATATCTGTGGGTTTTATTTACTTTGTGCCATTTTAAAAAAGTGGCAGAAAGAAAAGAAGAAAACACAATAATTGAAAACAGTGAAAAAACAATAAGGTCAGGGGTCCAAGCACCTGCATCAAAGACTGGTCATTACTTCATTATGTCCTTTGCCAAGCAGGTTTATTACTCTCTGCTTTGTCATCATTAAAGCATTATAATCAAACTTTTTTCATAAGGAAACGGTTTTGAGGGAAAAAAAAAACCTGGGGCTGAGAAAAAGATGTATCCTTATAACTAAACCAGTCTAGCTCCTTCAGTGAATATTTGTCTGTTCTTGTCGCAAAATTTGTTTCTTCCAGTTGTCAGTGTGTATGACATGTTTTCCAATTACATTTGTTAGATGTGTTATTAAATAAGTGTAAATGTAATTTGTGGTTTTTGGGTTTTCTGTGAGCCTGCTGCTGGAACGCACCAGAGGTGGATCTGAGAGAGGTCCTGCCAGATCCGCAGACGGGACGTGTCCTATTTGAGCAACCGCCACCTTTTGTTCCGGCAAAAATGATTATTATGGGCTGCGATGTCATGACAAATCTCAGTGAAGGTGAAAAAGGTGAAACACCATGCTGCGCTCCCTGCTCTGATTGGTTCGTTTCGTTGCGCCAATAGATGATGAGTTGTGCAACACTACAACAAAAACCCCACATCATTAGCTGTTTGGAGTTCTGCCTCTTCCTTATTGGCTAATTAAACTCTGTGGGATACCATGCCTTTGAAAGGCAGTCATGGTGAGACACTTCGACAAACATGCAGAAATTACTAGGCGGCCATCTCCCTGCTGGCACTGGGGTCTGGGGCTTGCCCACACGCTCCTGCGCAGACGTGGTAAATGTGGTGAAACCGTTTCAGCTCAATGCCGTAGCTGTTACTCTGTGTCGTACAGTGGGGTCTAAAACTCTGAGGCCACTAGTGGAGGAGCTTCTATTTTGCATTATTTTAGAATTTAATTCAATTGTTTAATTACAAATTATATTACCAATTTGAGTGAAAGGTTGTATCTTTGAAAAAAGGTACATGAATTTCCAGAATGTCTTAGTTTTCAATGCGTCCCCCTTTTGTTTAATGACAGGGTGCACTGGAGCTGACATTTGAGCAAAACCTTATGATCCATGTTATCCCATTTTTGGACATAATTCTCTGAGAGACACTGGTGCAGCATGGTAAACCAGATCAGTGGGACAGAAACTGTAAATGTGTCGATGGGACTGATTGAGCAGCGCCAATAAAGATAACTGTGACAGACCACCAACACCCCAGCAGACATGAGCCCTTTCAACAGGAGTCTACAGTCTGGCAGTTTTACCAGGGATCAGGGGTCAAGGTAATAATCATCAATATTTCTCCTTAAATGCAGTTCCAGAGTTCATACACTGACCTTTAATAATGAGGATGGGATAAAATGCACAATTTGTTTGATTTGTATTAAATGTTGAGTCAGACGTGTCCAGCCTTGGCATTTTTTGTTTGCTGAAGTCTGGCCAGAACCTGCACTCCAGAAAGTTGGCTAAATCTGGGTTTCAATCTTTCTGTCCCTAATGTGAGATTTTACCTTTTTCAAAACACTTCCAAAACATTCAATACTTGGCTGTAATTAGCTGATATTATCCTACACCAAAGATGATTACATTACAGTCATTTAGCTGACGCTTTTATCCAAAGCGACTTACAGTTGATTAGACTAACCAAGGGACAATCTCCCCTGGGAGCAATGTGGGGTTAAGGGCCTTGCTCAGGGGCCCAGAGCAATGGTGTTTTTGCTGTGGCTGAGCTGGGGCTTGAGCCGCCAACCTCAGGGATCCCACTCATGTACCTTAGCCACTACGCTATAGGCTGCCCCCATGATATAAACTGAACTGAAGCAGCAGCGGTTATCACACTGAGACACGGATAATATAAACTGAGCTGAAGCAGCAGCGGTTATCACACTGAGACACGGATGATATAAACTGAACTGAAGCAGCAGCGGTTATCACACTGAGACACGGATGATATAAACTGAACTGAAGCAGCAGCGGTTATCACACTGAGACACATATGATATAAACTGAACTGAAGCAGCAGCGGTTATCACACTGCGACACGGATAATATAAACTGAGCTGAAGCAGCAGCGGTTATCACACTGAGACACAGATAATATAAACTGAGCTGAAGCAGCAGCGGTTATCACACTGAGACACGGATGATATAAACTGAACTGAAGCAGCAGCGGTTATCACACTGAGACACGGATAATATAAACTGAGCTGAAGCAGCAGCGGTTATCACACTGAGACACGGATGATATAAACTGAACTGAAGCAGCAGCAGCGGTTATCACACTGAGACACGGATGATATAAACTGAACTGAAGCAGCAGCGGTTATCACACTGAGACACGGATGATATAAACTGAACTGAAGCAGCAGCGGTTATCACACTGAGACACGGCTAATATAAACTGAGCTGAAGCAGCAGCGGTTATCACACTGAGACACGGATGATATAAACTGAACTGAAGCAGCAGCGGTTATCACACTGAGACACAGATAATATAAACTGAACTGAAGCAGCAGCGGTTATCACACTGAGACACAGATAATATAAACTGAGCTGAAGCAGCAGCGGTTATCACACTGAGACACGGATGATATAAACTGAACTGAAGCAGCAGCGGTTATCACACTGAGACACGGCTAATATAAACTGAGCTGAAGCAGCAGCGGTTATCACACTGAGACACGGATGATATAAACTGAACTGAAGCAGCAGCGGTTATCACACTGAGACACGGATAATATAAACTGAGCTGAAGCAGCAGCGGTTATCACACTGAGACACGGCTAATATAAACTGAGCTGAAGCAGCAGCGGTTATCACACTGAGACACGGATGATATAAACTGAACTGAAGCAGCAGCGGTTATCACACTGAGACACGGATGATATAAACTGAACTGAAGCAGCAGCGGTTATCACACTGAGACACGGATGATATAAACTGAGCTGAAGCAGCAGCGGTTATCACACTGAGACACGGATGATATAAACTGAGCTGAAGCAGCAGCGGTAATCACACTGAGACACGGATGATATAAACTGAGCTGAAGCAGCAGCGGTTATCACACTGAGACACGGATAATATAAACTGAGCTGAAGCAGCAGCAGTTATCACACTGAGACACAGATGATATAAACTGAGCTGAAGCAGCAGCGGTTATATCACACTGAGACACGGATGATATTAACTGAACTGAAGCAGCAGCTGAAGCAGCAGCAGTTTATCACACTGAGACACGGATGATATAAACTGAACTGAAGCAGCAGCGGTTATCACACTGAGACACGGATGATATAAACTGAACTGAAGCAGCAGCGGTTATCACACTGAGACACGGATGATATAAACTGAGCTGAAGCAGCAGCGGTTATCACACTGAGACACGGATGATATAAACTGAGCTGAAGCAGCAGCGGTTATCACACTGAGACATGGATGGGTGAGCAGTGAATTGCACACTCTGCATTTTTTTGGGCAATAACAAAAACCACTTCTAAGGCATGGAATCTGAACCTCACCTGGGGATGGGTGGGGTGGGGGGGTAAAATCCAGGCCTAAGCCCACTGAAGCCTCGGGCGTGAGTCTGGACAGGGGACGTGCAATGGCCTCAGCTTCACAGAGCACCCACGGCTGTAGTTATCACAAGTTCTTTTGATGTTTCCAAAAAGAAGAAGACAGATACACAGGGCAAATCCCCTGTCAGGCTGAAACTTTAAATCTTTACGTTTGAAGACTTGAGTAATTCCTTTCTCATAGGTATTTGATTGCCTTGACATGAGGTTGGACGTCAATGACATGATGTAGTGAATGCAGGTAAAGACATGCCTTAGGTGAACATCAGAGAACTGGAGAGAAAGATGGACAGAGGGGAAGAGAGAGAGAGAGAGAGACAGAGACACAGAGGAAGAGAGAATAAACATTTTATATGATCTTTCCATGATCTTCAGAGGAGACGGAACTGGAAAGATGGACAGAGGATGAAAGAGAGAGACAAAGAGGGAAAGAGACAGAGAGAATGAGCATTTTATATGGCTTTAAATGGGTCTGAGCCCCGGCTTTTGTTGGTGTTTCTATGGAGACCACCTGTGGGGCAGCCGGAAGAGTGAGGGGCGGGATGTTTACAGTGGAAAAGGCATGTTTATTGGCTGGAGCAGGGCCACCCGTCTCCCCCTAAGCCTAGCCATTTACCAATCTTTTTTCTAATAACGTTTCCAGAGTCTAATATCCTGTAATATCAATCCTGTCAGTTTCTGTTGTTATCAGCACTATACTATGACAATGCTAGATGCAAGTGTGGCCTGTCAGGCTGACCTGGCATTCGGTTTTTTGGACATAATTCTCTGAGAGACACTGGTGCAGCATGGTAAACCAGATCAGTGGGACAGAAACTGTAAATGTGTCGATGGGACTGATTGAGCAGCGCCAATAAAGATAACTGTGACAGACCACCAACACCCCAGCAGACATGAGCCCTTTCAACAGGAGTCTACAGTCTGGCAGTTTTACCAGGGATCAGGGGTCAAGGTAATAATCATCAATATTTCTCCTTAAATGCAGTTCCAGAGTTCATACACTGACCTTTAATAATGAGGATGGGATAAAATGCACAATTTGTTTGATTTGCACTTAAATCCAGGCGCCTGCTCTTGATTAGGTGCCAAGAAAACAACACACAGACCTATGGTGGGGGAACTGCTTTAAGTACTGGCCTAAATTTGGACTCATTTTGGGCCAGACGTGTCCAGCCCTCCTGGGCTCTGGTCCCGTGCTGGCAGAACTCTGGCCAAAAAAGTTAGCTAAATCTGGGTTTAAATTTTTCAGTCCCTGATTCAAGATTTTACCTCAAAAGTATCCTATAGCATCCTCACTTGGTCTTCAGCACTCTTTGGGCCTTTAGCAAATTATTCCAGGGTCAATCACTTAATCAATCTCAAATGCACCATATAGAGTTCAACCAGAAATCACCTTAATTTTTAAAAAAATTCTCAGAGAGAGTTTCATGAAAAAAAATTCATTTTGCTAGGCATTTCTAGACTCAAAGTCTTAGTTATCCACAATTTTTACTCACTGATTTTATTCTGCTTTTATTCACTTGTTATTTATAAAGCTTAAAAGTCAATGTTTCTGAGGTAAAAGGGATTGACACTCCTGTTAGAATGTTTTAAAGTATTACACATTGGTTACTACGGTTTTGTAACATATTCGTGTCAACAAGTACTACTAAAGAACCACCTGCCGTTTATATTTGCATGCCATTTTCATGATTCGTACCCTGAAAACACAACAGTAAAAATACCGCTTGCTATGTAACCCAATTTACTGCTGTTTTATTTGCCACCGTTATGTTTCGTCATTTGTTTTTTTTTAATGCTGAACAATATTACATTCAATCAATTTTTCTACTATTTTAATTATAGTAGAACCTCAGAGCTGATCATAGATAAGAAAGTTATGTCTGAAAGGAAAATGTTTTTTTAATTAAAAATGTATTGATTTTAAAAATTACTTACTTTAATGTTACCTTATTTTCATTTTAAAAACACTTCACAAGTTACTCAATTGTGCTTCGCACAACCTCTGAATTACCAGCCTGGAAATGCATGTGCTTAAGCACGGACGTTATTAGCAAGAGTGCTGCCGTGATTGGAGCATTGTGACCCTCCACCGTCACTGCAGGATGTGCTACATAGCTGAAAAATGTTAGTATGTTGGACTAGAGTAAAGTCGGCCTTTACCTTACTGGGCCTGAAACCATTTGACCAGGTCAAGGGCAAAATACAACATCATTCCAGGGACAAACTAGCTGTGAGAGAAGATTTCCTTCCCTATGCACAACTTGTTTTGCTTTTTCTGGCAGAATTTTTAGGAATATTTTATCTGTGTTTTCCCAGAGGAGCTCTTTAGGGTCATTGCCCACGGAGGGGAGGTGCAGGGGTGTTTTTGGGTTATCCTGACTCCATGCAGCCCACAGGAAGCCCGCTGAGAGGCTGTAATGGTGTGTATGCTGGAAACACATCAATGATTTCGGCCCTGTCAGGGCCTGAAGCAGGCTGCCCACAAACAATATGGCTTAACTGAGGGCGTACTGCAGTGAGTGTGGGGTACGTGCTCCTCAGCCCTCCATGACTGTGAGCACAGTGTGGGCTCCCTGCAAGGGGGCCCAGCCTTCAGGCCTCACCAGACTGAACCAGCCCACAGTGGACCCAACTCTGACCACAGAGGGCCGATATAAACCTGTTTACTGCCATTCTCCAGCATTAGGAGGAAATCCTATGGCTTAGGAGTCAGCCAGCCGTTAATTGGGTGACAGATACTGTATCTTGGAGTCCACGTTGTTGTTCCCTGATAGAGGAGCATGTTTTTAAAAAAACATGCAGCGTTGTTTTTAAATTCCTAATGATGTGGATTTGGCTGCTGGCACTCCTGTATGTTTGTCATGCAGAGCGTTGGTTTGGTTTGTCATGCAGTTGCCACTCTGCTGTATGATCATGCAAGTGAAGCTGCTGGCACTCTGCATGTTTGTGAAGCTGCTGGCACTCTGCTGTATGTTTGTCATGCATGTGAGGCCTGCTGGCACTCTGCTGCGTGTTGGCACTCTGCTGTATGTTTGTCATGCATGTGAGCTGCTGCCACTCTGCTGTATGTTTGTCCACTCTGCCACTCTGCTGTATGTTTGTCATGCATGTGAAGCTGCTGCCACTCTGCTGTATGTTTGTCATGCATGTGAAGCTGCTGCCACTCTGCTGTATGTTTGTCATGCATGTGAAGCTGCTGCCACTCTGCTGTATGTTTGTCATGCATGTGAAGCTGCTGGCACTCTGCTGTATGTTTGTCATGCATGTGTCATGCATGTGAAGCTGGCACTCTGCTGTATGTTTGTCATGCATGTGAGGCGTGCTGCGCGCTTCATGTTTGGCTCCAGGCTGTTTTTTCCACTCGCTTTAGCTGTATGAATGTTAAAGCTCTTATTCACAGCCTTAATGAGCAGAGCACTGTGCGTTGGGCCCCCGGGGCAAACCACACTCCCTGCCTGCCCCTTACAGACCCAAGCAGCCCAGCAAGTTCAGAGCAGGGGAATGCTTCTCCATTCCGCCACAGCGACTCACATCATGATAACAGCTACTGTCACCATTATGCAGTAAATTAAACAAGTGGACCCTGCTTATTTACTACTTGAAGACTTAATGGGTTATTACCCCTTGGAGGTATTTTTGTAACAAGTCTCAACTGAGTCACACGCCTGAAAATTGGCTGCAGTTATGAACAGCGCAGTTTTTATGGGAAGGGCTGCACAGCAGAGATAGACGCACATGCTTTTGCAGCGTGTGGAATTCAGGATCTGCTTATGTACAAATCGCTGTTTGCAAAGAACTTTGCCCTCTCATCACTGCAAGACAGCGCTTGCATGACACACCGGAGCCATGAACCCCTCACCTTCAGCAGGTGAGCATTCGGTCCAAAACTGTGATCTGCCCCCGCTCCTGTCACAGCTTCACTCTTATTTTATTTATTTTTTCTTAATGTTTCCATTGTACAGCACCTTGTAACTCTTGTTTCTAAAGGTGTTTTATAAATGAAGTTTTACAGGTCTGCTATGTGATGCTGGCATGCTGTCAGAGGTCGTCAGGTAAAGCAGTATCTGGCCTGTGTTGGGTTCAGATTTTGGAACCTTTGATGGTTTTAATGTGTCAGACTGACCCAGGACATTTTTGTTATTTTTAAGCAATACCACTTAAAAAAAAAAAAAAACACTTAAAATATATGTTTGAATTTTACTCCAAACAATATAGACAACATGTATGTTTTTTCCCATTTACCGTTTACATAAAATGTAACAATGAAAGTGGCTTTATTTTTTTGCTGTCATAAAATTAGGAAAATGTCAAAACCATCAGCAGTTTTTTATTAACTGAGAGATTTAGTACGTGAAGGTGAGGGGAACTTGCTTGGCCCAAAACATGATTGATCATGAGACTGTTTCGATTGGCCGGGTTTCTTGACCTTTGAACTTTAAAAAGACTCCGGCTCGCAGAGATTTCTCAGCGCCATAAATGTTCAGTTGTTAATTATGCAGGTGTCAGGTTTCCCCTGTCTGGTTAACACTGGACTGTATCAAAGCAGTATATAATGATATATAATGAGCTATAATGAAAATCTGGATGTATCTGTAAGCTTTGGCTTTTTTGGCAGTGTTATGCACAACTTGTACACAATGGCCCAAAAGGTTACAGCATAAACAGGCCTACTCAAATGTAAAGCAAAACTCAAACGCAGCCTGTACATTTATTTATAGAAGGGTGTATAAAACAAAAAGAGACATGAAAAAGTAAAGAAATAAAAGAAGCATGAAAAATTGTGGCCGCACCTTTTTTCACTGACTAGTTTTCTTCTTTTGATGAACCAGTTTACAACGAATGAAAACTAAATTGAGCCTGACCAGGGAGAGCATTCTCACAGGATCAGAGCTGGTGTGTTCCGTTATGTGAGGTACCATTCGGGCTGTTGATAGCTCAAACCCTGGAGGGGTCGTTTCGCCAGGGCACGTGTGATGTGTCACCATGGGTGTGGGTGGTGGTCCTTTGGCCATGCGCAACTAATGTCATTTTCTTCCGTCTGTCTCCTCCACAAACACTCACGCCATTTCATTAGGGAAGAGAGTTTTATAGAGATAGCCAGGGTCAAACTATTAGCTTTTCTCATAATAAAATCCCACTGTATTTTTTCCTTAGCATGGTGGAGGAAGCAAAGACCAAAATTCCCTTTCACAGGCAGTGGAGTGGACATCATGACACACAAAGGGGGGTTTCATTTTTAAATAAAGATTCCATTTTGAGAAGAGATAGCATGATTTTAGATGCGATTTAGAAATTTTGCCAGAGATCGTGGCTAGCAGATAGAACTGTGTGATTTGTTTTGCAAGAAAAAAATGCAACTGAAATTTGTGCGAAACAAGAGCAAAGCACTGATAGATTTGAAAACAGAGTTTCGATGCAAACAAATGAAGTTTTGTTCAACCGTCAACGCCAGGCTCTTTAGTGAATCACTGTCTGGCCAAAACAGGTCAAATTTCATATTTTTCAGACCTGATTCAGTGATGATACTCAGCAGTTCCTGTTTTTCAGAGCCAGCATAAACATCTAAGTTATGAATGTAATAAGAGATGAAAAGCAGCAGAAATGGGGTGTGCGGTCTGTGCCACGGCCTCGCTCGGCCACCCTTTCAGATTTGCCCCTGGGCACTGCCATGGGTGCTGGCGCCGCTGGCATGCAGGATGAAAGCAAGAATTTAGAATCAACCCAAAAATATCCGCTTTAGTCCCTCTGCATGCACTGCGGCTCTGTGTGCAGTAATGAGAGGAACTGCGGATCGGTCTGTTTGCGGCTCTGTGTGCAGTAATGAGAGGAACTGCAGATCGGTCTGTTTGCGGCTCTGTGTGCAGTAATGAGAGGAACTGCGGATCGGTCTGTTTGTGGCTCTGTGTGCAGTAATGAGAGGAACTGCGGATCGGTCTGTTTGCGGCTCTGTGTGCAGTAATGAGAGGAACTGCGGATCGGTCTGTTTGCGGCTCTGTGTGCAGTAATGAGAGGAACTGCGGATCGGTCTGTTTGCGGCTCTGTGTGCAGTAATGAGAGGAACTGCGGATCGGTCTGTTTGCGGCTCTGTGTGCAGTAATGAGAGGAACTGCAGATCGGTCTGTTTGTAGACACATTTAAAAAAATTCCCACCTTGATTATGTCATTTGAAGCCTTGATTTGACTTCAGAGAGGAGATCACAGGGAGTGGGAGAAGGCTGATGATGGGAAGGCTGAAAGAGCAAGATGAAGAGTTAGATGAGCAGCTAGAGTTAGCGAGATGAGCAGTGAGATGAGCAGCTAGAGTCAGCGAGATGAGCAGTGAGATGAGCAGCTAGAGTCAGCGAGATGAGCAGCAAGATGAGCAGTGAGATGATCAGCTAGAGTCAGTGAGATGAGCAGCTAGAGTCAGCGAGATGAGCAGCAAGATGAGCAGTGAGATGAGCAACAAGATGAGCAGCTAGATGAGCAGTGAGATAAGCAGCTACAGTCAGCGAGATGAGCAACGAGATGAGCAGCTAGATGAGCAGTGAAATGAGCAGCTAGAGTCAGTGAGATGAGCAGCAAGATCAAACATAGATAGAACAAGATAAAACATCGATTTGTGGATAGCAGTAAATGGTTTTTTGACCCAAATTGTGATGTCATAGATCCTCACTGAAATTCAGCAGTACACATACGCATTGGATACTGGAGTGTGGGAGGGCTTATTGATCTGGTGACTCAAAAGACATATGAGTCCCATTTACGGGGAGTTTACACGTCTACATTGACCATGTCTCGAGTCAGAGGCTGTGTGCTACTGGTCTCGTAAGTCACAATGGGCCTGTATAACAGCACATGGAATGAATGCTGTGATAAACAGTGTGGTATGCTGTGGGAAGCAACAATGCAGTATGCCCTGTCAGTCAAAGGGCAGAGATTCCTCTGAGAACCAATTCATTTGCAATACATAAACATAGCAGCTCAAGTGTTTGATAACACCCTGATAGAGCAGCTCAAGTGTTTGATAACCCCTGATAGAGCAGCTCAAGTGTTTGATAACACCTCATAGAGCAGCTCAAGTGTTTGATAACCCCTGATAGAGCAGCTCAAGTGTTTGATAACCCCTGATAGAGCAGCTCAAGTGTTTGTTTGATAACACCTCATAGAGAGCAGCTCAAGTGTTTGATAACACCTGATAGAGCAGCTCAAGTGTTTGATAACCCCTGATAGAGCAGCTCAAGTGTTTGATAACCCCTGATAGAGCAGCTCAAGTGTTTGATAGAGCAGCCAAGTGTTTGATAACCCCTGATAGAGCAGCAGCTCAAGTGTTTGATAAACCTGATAGAGCAGCTCAAGTGTTTGATAACACCTCATAGAGCAGCTCAAGTGTTTGATAACACCTCATAGAGCAGCTCAAGTGTTTGATAAGCAGCTCAAGTGTTTGATAACACCTGATAGAGCAGCTCAAGTGTTTGATAACCCCTGATAGAGCAGCTCAAGTGTTTGATAACACCTGATAGAGCAGCTCAAGTGTTTGATAACACCTCATAGAGCAGCTCAAGTGTTTGATAACACCTCATAGAGCAGCTCAAGTGTTTGATAACCCTGATAGAGCAGCTCAAGTGTTTGATAACACCTGATAGAGCAGCTCAAGTGTTTGATAACACCTCATAGAGCAGCTCAAGTGTTTGATAACCCCTGATAGAGCAGCTCAGGTGTTTGATAACACCTCATAGAGCAGCTCAAGTGTTTGATAACACCTCATAGAGCAGCTCAAGTGTTTGATAACCCCTGATAGAGCAGCTCAAGTGTTTGATAACACCTCATAGAACAGCTCAAGCACAGCAGGGTACTGTTGCTAGGGCAGCACCTATCAGGCAGGTGGAGGGAAAGATAAAACAAACAGAACAAACTGAGGAAAAATGTCAGTGAACTTAACTCTATTCCTTGGAAGTTTGTAAAACAAAAATGTTTCATAGACTTGGCTGCATTTCGATGCCTTCTGTTCTGTAAAACACATGACTAATATTTTCATAGCAAAAAAGCCAAATCTAATCAAATAGTGCATCTGAGTAAAACTATGAACGCTGCTGTCTCATGCCTTGCTTTTGAGAAAGATGGGGGTCCTTTTCCCACGCTTATTGTCTGGAACAGCTTCCCCGACAATCACAACAATAAGCTTCAAAAGAATTCTGTGTTTATTTATCAAATGCACAATATTTAAGAAACATATACAGTATATGTGCTTCTCGCGTTAGCATACAGCTGGAGAGAAGATCCGGAGATAAGAATGTAGTCATGTTCAGAATACTTTTATTGTTATTATTTCAGACAAATATTTGGATAAGTCAGTGATGCCTGACTGTACAGTTTGGAAACAGTTCCTATGAAAAATTTGGCTGTTATATTTATATTTATTCAAGGTTTTGTAGATTAAAATGATACTGGAGAGTTTTATGGTGAGAAAAACAGCTCCCGGCTCCCGGGGTGTTCCCTAAGAATAAGATTATGTCAGAGTCAGAGCTGAAGGGAGCTGACCGAGGGCTCAGCGCGCCAGGGAGCTCACACACATTCACACAAACTCATGGTAGCAAAACTGATTTTTTAAAAATTACCAACAGAACATTATGTCTTAATCACGGTGGATCAATCAGATTTAAAAAAACTATATTTTACATTAGGAACAGATCTCCGGATCTTCATTTAAGATCACACATACAGTTTGGTAGAGTCGGCGATGTTTGATAAGCAGAGCTGGGTGAGATTGTAGATGCATGGAAATGGACAGACAGGGAGATTTTTATACTTTATTTTTATACAGAGAAATGGGTGAGACTACATGCACAAATAAAAGGTTTTGACATGACACCAGTCAAGTATATCAAAACTGACAACTCATATCCAGTTGAATTGCCTATCCACCAACAAACACATACATGTAAACATGCAAGCCACATGTTTCAGTCACACAGGTGCTGTACCTGCACATACACATTAATATACTTTACAGGTTCATTTGTCTATGGGTGTCCTTGGTGCCAATGAACCCACAGCAGCAGCTGTAACATAGTGATAAGAATAGTGTCATTGTTTTTAACTATTTTTCTTTTTGGAAGTCCCCTGAAGTTCCAACTGTTGCTGGGAAATTCACTAACTAATAAACAGTCATTGCTTGATTTTCCTTACAATACATTCAAGCTTTCCAGGAAGGAGGGCAGGAAATGTACTTGTAGAATTGTGATGAATTGGAATCATGACAGGAAGTTACACTAAGCCAAACTCAGTGAATGTGTTCTTCAAAACTGATAGGTTTAAGGTTTTTATTATATTATTTAAGGCTTCATGTTGGTGACAGTTTAAAAGCACCAGGACCAGCTGCACAGTAACAGCATGTGATAAACCCACATGGCACTAGACTAAATAAAAAATACAAACAACCTTTGATTCTTTTCAATTTCAAACTTTCAAGATTTCATTATCAGAAATGGATGTTACAATACATGATCTGGGAAATTCGTAACCTATCAAAGGCCCGTCTCTTTCACTGGAAATCAGATGGGAGAGCAAGTGCCACTATCATCCTTACAGTACGCTGGGCTCTGGAGTTCAAAGGGCAAACCAAACTCCCCCGTGTTTCTGCGGCCTTACAGAGACACGCCTGCCTTCCAGTTAGGTTTATCTCTCTCCTTTGGCACTATGTAGCCTACAAATGAGTGAAACTGTAGTATATAAGTCCATAAGTACAACAATGAGTCATGAGGTACAATTAAAAGTGACTCTTCCACTTGAGAAGGGGAATAAATAGAAAACTTTGAAGCGTCTTGTCACCTGCTATCCAGCGCAGAGAATGCTTCTAGCACAGGATTCTCAGGGGATAGCAGTTAAGATCAACATATCTCAAACTCAAAGTCAGTAAAAGAGAGAGCTCCTCTTTATGCAACCAGTTCATTCACACCTTTTCAAAGAAATATCTGCATGCATAATGAAGGTGTCGTGTTTCCCCCGTGGAGTGTTTGTGGTCCGATATTCCACAGCTTCTTGTATTATAATATCATATTTTGAGTACAGTGTCATCTCGCTTGTCACCTCAGCTGACGCTTGAGAGGGTACAGCCTTTCGTTGGCCGCTTTTCCTTGTCAGCGCTCTTTTATTCTCAACGCTCTCGGGTTACCTGTGTGAAAGGGCTCGGTGGGCGGGTTGCTCATAGTATGAGCTGCACAATGCAGCCGAGTCTCGCAGTGCGTCTCTGTTATCAGAGACCGTCTGTATCATGCTGTTATTGGGGACACAACCCTTACTGCAACTTTAAAACACAGGACAATTTCTTAGTTATCTCAAGCTTACATACATTTAATGGTTACATTTAATGACCTATTATTAATTAAAGATATGCCTGGGGTGAGCTGACTTAGCCCAGGTATATCACAGTCAACTGGGGTAAGCTGATTTTGCCTTTGTGATATATATTTTCATACCTTGGGGAAAATGTTTATTTTATTATTGTTAAATTGGGTAAATTTTGGAAAAGTTAAAAGTGAATGAGCTGCAGATTTACAGGGTGATTAAGTTTTAAAATATGATCATAAGACATAAAGTATTTGATAAGTCACAGTACTTGTGTAGGGAGCTGGCCTCTCTGTACATGAACCCTGAAAATATTCTGAAGGACAAAGAAACAAAGAATTGTGTAAAAATTGTCAGCTTTTGCTTGTAATGCGTTCTTCTAAAAAGACAACTCATCTCATCAGATCACTCTCTGACTGTAGAAGTTTCAGCCACCTTTATGTTAGCCATGTAAAGTACATGCAGTATAATGCCTGAAAAACCATGCAGGTGGGTTGTCATACAATCCTGTGGTATTAAAAAAAGTTATTGAAAGAAACCAGTTTTATTACTGTGTTATTTTAAAATGATCTGCCTTTCTTTGACATCTCATCAGGTGAATCCAGGCATGAAAGTGGAGGTCTGGCACTCCGACAAGAAATAAATCTCAGGGAATAGGAAAGAACTTGGGTTTTTTTTTCACTAACTCCTGCAGTGAACGTTTCGCATTCATACAGCCTACAAAATACAGAATTAGCCAGAAAGAAATCTGACCAGCTGGAAACAGCTGAAAAAAGTGTCCGACTGTATCCAGGTATCCAGGTATCCCAACCACCCCCCCAAAGGAGACAATTCAGCTGAAGAGTACCGAAAGCTTCCCTGTCTAGCTGTCTCACTCTTCTGTCACGCTTTCTGCTCATCCACGGAGGGGATGGGGGCCTCATGCCCCAGAGGACCCGCCCCCAGCATGCACACACAGAGCCACACCATTTTCCATCGCCCCCTCCCAGTGGAGGGTGGCTGTTTCACAGGAGTATTGGAGCACAGGTAAGATTAGAGCAGCAGTAAAAGGGCCGGGAATCCTCCGGTTACTGTCCTCTGGGATGACCCTCCTTTGAGTCCCCGCTCCACAGCTGGGGGGTGAGATGCCTTTTAGCCGCGCCACCGGGATGCGCTTTTATAAGAAGGAGGGCCTGGAACAGAAGCCCATTGGTCCAGGCCATTAGTAACTTTAAACCACATGACCTATGAGTAATGTCCTGCACAGGTTCCCACAAAACAGTTTAAATGCATAAAGAGCTTTGTCGCGCATTCAAAGCCCGCATAATACCCTTTGTGAAGGTGCGCTCCGTAAGCAGGAAGGCCCCCATTCATGCAGGGCTCAGGGGCCCTTTCTCTGTCCCCCTCCCAGGCCTCGGCCCCTACGCCCACGCAGACTCACCGCCCCCGCTACTGCCCCCACTGCGCAGAATGTGTCGCTCTGTCTCCCCTGCCCTCTCTCTGCCTGCCCTCTCTCTACCTGCCCTCTCTCTACCTGCCCTCTCTCTGCCTGCCCTCTCTCTACCTGCCCTCTCTCTGCCTGCCCTCTCTCTACCTGCCCTCTCTCTACCTGCCCTCTCTCTACCTGCCCTCTCTCTGCCTGCCTTCTCTCTACCTGCCCTCTGTCTACCTGCCCTCTGTCTACCTGCCCTCTCTCTGTCTGCCCTCTCTCTACCTGCCCTCTCTCTGCCTGCCTCTCTCTGCCTGCCTGCCTGCCTGCCTCTCTCTACCTGCCCTCTCTCTACCTGCCTTCTCTCTACCTGCCCTCTCTCTACCTGCCCTCTGTCTACCTGCCCTCACTCTACCTGACCTCTCTCTACCTGCCCTCTCTCTACCCGCCCTCTCTCTACCTGCCCTCACTCTACCTGCCCTCTCTCTACCTACCCTCTCTCTGCCTGCCCTCTCTCTACCTGCCCTCTCTCTGCCTGCCTTCTCTCTACCTGCCCTCACTCTACCTGCCCTCTCTCTACCTGCCCTCTCTCTACCTGCCCTCTCTCTGCCTGCCCTCTCTCTGTCTGCCCTCACTCTACCTGCCCTCTCTCTGTCTGCCCTCTCTCTACCTGCCCTCTCTCTAACTGCCCTCTCTCTGCCTGCCCTCTCTCTGTCTGCCCTCACTCTACCTGCCCTCTCTCTGTCTGCCCTCTCTCTACCTGCCCTCTCTCTGCCTGCCCTCTCTCTGTCTGCCCTCTCTCTACCTGCCCTCTCTCTGTCTGCCCTCTCTCTACCTGCCCTCTCTCTGCCTGCCCTCTCTCTACCTCTCTACCTGCCCCCTCACTCTACCTGCCCCTCTCTACCTGCCCTCTCTCTGTCTCCCTTCTCTCTGTCTGCCCTCTCTCTGTCTGCCCTCTCTCTACCTGCCCTCTCTCTGCCTGCCCTCTCTCTACCTGCCCTCTCTCTGTCTGCCCTCTCTCTACCTGCCCTCTCTCTGCCTGCCCTCTCTCTACCTCCCTTCTCTCTGTCTCCCCTCTCTCTGCCTGCCCTCTCTCTACCTCCCTTCTCTCTGTCTCCCCTCTCTCTGTCTGCCTCTCTCTACCTGCCCTCTCTCTGTCTGCCCTCTCTCTGATAGAAACACAGCTAATTCACTGCAGGGAATTCAATGGAAGGAAAGGAAGGTTACTGTAATTAATCTGTTTATGCACAACCAATACTTCCATGCACAAAACAAATTACATTTCTTTTTTACCATAACAAGCGTTGCTTTTCAATAATAGTTGTCTGTATGTCAGGTTTTAATATGACATGGTAGCAGAAAAAAATGTTTAAACATGTTAGGATGTTATTGTTTTCCTGACTGGTTTGAATATCTTTACAGCTGGTAAGATAACAATAGTTTGGCAAAGCTTCCAATTTTGCATGAAAAATGCTAAGAATTGAATCAAAAGACAGAATTTATGGAGTCCAGTGAGGATCAAATTTTACTGGCTCCAAACACTGAACATTTTGCTGTGCAGGCTGAGAGCATGGAAAGAAGTGACGGCAAGAGTATTTTGGCCAAATCTTGCAGGCACACACACACAGACGCACTCACACTCACACTCACACTCACACTCACACACTCACACATACGCATGATGGTGGCCAAAACAAAGAATGAAGGAAAGTGTTTGAAAGCTGTATGCTGTGAAGGGTCATTGTGTGCGACTGTGTGTGGGATCCCGTCAGCCCACAGAGACTGTAGGCATAAATGTCAGACCATGAGCCGTGTCTGCGATGGTGACGGTCTCTAATAACCTTTTATTTACAGACGAGGGTGAGGCAGAGCCAAGGGGAAGGCTGTGAGGATCCGCTGTCTGACATGTAACCTCTGTGTCAGATTCGCCTCCATGATTAAAGACACTTCACTGTGCCCACATCTTTCATGACACGTGTGGTCACATGGTCTATGATTCACTCCACAATTAAGATGGTGACTCGGCCGTTTCTCATCTCAGCCCATAAGGTATTTCCCATGGCCTGGACTATAAACACACTGGAACAATGCGTCCCCACACAAAGAGACTGTTCATTCCTTACTCATTTTAACTTAATCAAATTCTGAAATTCAATTGTGTTATTCTATCCAAACATGGGGTAGGGTCTTTACCGAGGGGAAAACAAATAATCTCATATAAGTAATAAAGATAGTTAAATATAGAAAAGAAAAAAATTTCTATCTTTATCAAAATTCATTATAATGAAATATATCATTGCTTTTCACTTCACTACATGTGTACAGTTTCTGAATAGTGTTCAAAAACGCTAGCAACCAATCAGCTTGCACCACTTAAAATGCCGTGTTATACAAGCATAGTGCTTAAGTCTTTCAGAAGTTCAGACCTTCATCTCTGAGATATTTACAGAATGTTATTGGAGCCACATCCTGTAAGAGTGTTTATAGGTAGGAGGAAGTCGTCTGAAGGTCTTGCTTCCGTTCTTTCATACAGAGCTGTGGAGGAGGAAAAGGAAGCCCCGGGAGAACTGCATAAGGAACAGGAAAAAGGACAATTTTGATTTCATTAAAATAGTGATATGAATATTTAATTTGCCATTTTGAAATATGACAGAAAGCAATACCATGTTGCCATGTCTGCAGACATAGGACAACTTTCAGCCAGTCCTGAGAAAGTGAGGACAATAAGCGGATCTGTCATGTGCCTGTTGGATCTGTCATGTGCTTGTTGGATCTGTCGTGTGCTTGTTGGATCTGTCTTGTGTCTGTTGGATCTGTCGGGTGCTTGTTGGATCTGTCGTGTGCCTGTTGGATCTGTCGTGTGCCTGTTGGATCTGTCGTGTGCCTGTTGGATCTGTCGTGTGCCTGTTGGATCTGTCGTGTGCTTGTTGGATCTGTCGTGTGCTTGTTGGATCTGTCGTGTGCCTGTTGGATCTGTCGTGTGTCTGTTGGATCTGTCGTGTGCTTGTTGGATCTGTCGTGTGCCTGTTGGAGGGACTACAGGAAGTGCTTTAGCTCATATGAATGTGATGAGACAAACGCGAAGCACCCAGCATTGGTTCAATCCTCAGCTCTTTGATCCGCGGGTCTGTCCGTGGCAGACTCTTCCCTGCTGAGCACAGGCCTTTCTGCCCGGTTTCCCCAGAAGCACATGGTTCGGTCCTCTGCTCTGTCACAGATGGCTCTCATTGCTGGTCATCTTTCACAGTTTTATTGCCTTGCATGACAGTCTGTACGGCAGGTATGCCTGTACCGCAGGTATGAGACATCAAACAGCACCGAGGAGACGCAGCTGCTGCAAAACATTTGTGCCACCCAAGGGTGAAGGGGCTTTTTACCACGCTGGGGTTCAAATCTATTTAAAAAAAACAATAAACAAATACAGAAATACTGCCTGATTATTGTTGTGATTCATTAAACTTTCATGTGCCACTAAAAATGGCTTTGCCATAATAAAAGATTCCTGTGCAATCAAACTGGTGCTGAAATGTGGGTTTTCGTACGCTGCTCAGTTCATTTTGTGAGGCTCTCACTATCAAACCAAACATATTCTGCCTGGCCACGTTAAGATATCACTGTTCACATTTACGCACCCAAAGAAACCCTTGAAAACCTTTTCCATACCCTGTCAGTCATGCAGTGTGCTTATTGCAGAATGCGATATGCAGATCGCATTTATAGGTTACAGTAATTATTTGGCTACAAAAATAATTTCCTGTTTGGATAGGAACATTGTGGCTGTCAGAAATTAGCCTACATATGCTATGCATCTATGTGTCAATAACTAGCCTACATTTATGTATTTTATCAGTGAATCTATCTGACTTGTGTGTGAAACCCTGTCAGAGGTTTTGCAAAGTGCTTTTTTTGTCAAGAAAAGTGTTGTTTTGATCTCAATAAGCCTCACTCTTTATGACCAGAGAAGATAATTATTCACTTTCAGGATAATTAGAAAACAAATCTTTTAACACGGCTATGAGGAAATTCCTCACAGTCTTTTAAAATTCATATGGGAAAAGTAAACACACTGTATGTTGACTGTGGGTGGGGGTGGTGGGGCTGTTTGATGTCCGTCTCCTCCACCAAAACACCCACACCCACACACCCACCCCCACCCACATTTTCTGTAAGGTTCGGTATTGCTTTAAATGGAATTCTGTGCACTGTAGGCTGTAAGCTGGAGGGGGGGTCATGTTTCACCCCTGACTAGCTGTAGGTTACATTAGGACTGTAAATACAGGGGATAATGAGGCAACACAGGTGACAGAGTATTATTATTAAGCCTACAGTAAGGAGAATCATAAGAAGTTCATTCATTGATTTTGAAAATGTATCTCTTCTGCTGGAGATGGGCAAATTGGCTTTTCATTTGCGGTGTTACTCTCACAATGGACCGAACAGTGCCAAAGCTGCTCTAATGGAGGGCGGAGGGAGGGAGGGAGGTCATCGCACAAAACCGGCCTTTAATGGCGTCACACTGAGTCAGAGAGCAGACGGTCGTTAGACTGACCGCAGGAGGGCTCGATGAACTGGGGACTGGCCATGGGGGGGGCCACGGGACTGACCGCTGGAGGATCGCCTGGGGGCTGCGCTGCTCACCCTGTCACATGTCAGTCTGACGGCAGCACCAAGCCTTTCAAAGATCCTCAGTGTCTACCAAAAGCCTACATACAACGAAATATGCTAAAAATCCCATTTCAAAGCATTTTAAAGAAAACTTCCTATATGTGGAAGACAAGTTTCAAAGGCTGTGTTTAGATAGGCAGCCTGAAGTGATTCAGATCTGGATTTTTCCCCCATGTCCGATTCGTATCTGATCTTTCCCTTGCGGTCAGCAAATAGCCGTATGGAATCTGACTTTGATCTTTGTATGTGGTTCAGATCCGATTCATGTCGGGCTGCTGCTCATGCGGTTTGATCCTGCCCTATCAAACCAGATTTTTCCCCTCTCAGATGTTTTTTTTTCATCATCTTCCACATAGCAAAGTGTTGCCTTTCCTCATCATTCATCATTCCATGCAAAAAGATAATATAAAAAAAAGATAACCAGCACTGCAATTTCAGCAATTGATCACAAGCAGGTCTAGTTGCATGACTAAACACGATTTACACAAAAAATAAAAACTAGATTTTAGCATTAAGAGTTCGTTAGTAGGTAAAATGGCAATGAGGATGTCTTGATTTGTTGTAGTTTTTTTTTCTGCCTACTTACAGGCAGAATACGAAAGCTGCGTTTTGTGTTTCCGTCTAGCAAAGCACCGCAGTTCCTTAAAGTAGCTGAGCAAAACCTTACTCAGGGAAATGGTGCCCTGGATGTGAGCTCAAATCCATTTATACTGTAGGGCTGTTCACACAATTCATTACAGGTGACCAAATCAAAGTCCTATCTGGAGTTATACCTGTATGTGATTGAATGTAGTCCAAATCAAATATGACATAAAATCTATATCTGATTACATGTGACTGTGTGTTGTTTACTTCACAGGGGAAAGAGAGGAATCAGAAGAGGGGGAAATGTGGCCTTGCTTTCTCAGGCCGATTGTTTAAATGCAGCTTTGTGATGCATTTCAGTGTCAATTTTGATGATGAAAACTGCGACGTAAAAAGCGAGTCATGGTTACTCTCGGAAGAAGAAAAAGAACGGATTTGTGTGACATTTTAGTTATAATACAACTGAAAATAAAACACTGCAAACAATGTGTGTGCAAAATCGGTGGGAAAAATACCACAAACCTCAACGGGCATTTGAAGGCGCACCACTAAGATATATACGATAAGGTAAGTTAGACTTCTATAAAAATCAGCTTAAAGGCTTGACTTTGTTACCTGGGAGCAGACAGCTACCTTATCTTGTTCATGTGACTTGTTAAACAAAAAAAAAAGCAAAGTCAATGTTCTTTCTACTATCTAGCTAGCAGGACAGATTCTTTATTTGGGCTGGCCCTTACTTTCCTAATTTAAAAAATATTTTTCAATTAATAAATGTCAAATTATTTGATGAACAGCCAAAGAATGTAATCAAATAACTTTCACATTACAACAGCCACATAATTATGTACCAGCATACTGGTAGTCTCTGGCCCTGAGAAGAAAACCTAAGAATTGTAGCAAGCCCAAGAATGTCTCTGTGCTTGATGAAATCACTGTAATGATTTAATTTTAAAAAACGCAAATTGCCAAAAATGCAAATTGACAAAAATGCAGTTGAGTAAAATATGACTGAAACTTATATAGTTTTCATTGACTGAAACTTGTCTAAAACTAATAATGATCTAATTACTGAAATATGACAAAAACGAATATGTATTTTAGTCAAAATTAACACTGGTTCATAGTAGACAAATCTGGAAGATTCTGCAAATCAAGCATGCTATGAATGTTTTTAGATGCCAAGTATAAATATAGCACAGCGGAAATATTATTATTATTATTTTATAATAATTGTGAACATTTACAGAAAGGTGATCTAAACTCTTCTAAACTCTTCCATAGCTTCAATATCTAAATATAACAACAGTAGCAGCAGTAGAAGGTTCACTATGAAACAAAAAAAAAAAAAAACTTCTGGATAGATTTAATTTTAGAAAATGTAGAGCAAGAAAACAACACTTTGTAACTGAAGTCCTTTATTAAATGACTAAATACTGAACATATTTACATGGTGATTAAAAAATGAATATATAAAAAGTATATTTACATGGCCACCAAATGTCCATGGACTCTGCCTAAAAATATTGCATTTTTATAGCGAATCAAAGTATTTCTGATGATTTTCATAGGACCTAAACCATATGTTTGAAATTGAGAGCTGACATTTATTTGACGAGGAATAGTAGCTGTTTTTGAGTATGCAAGAATTTAAATTCAAATGCAGTTGTTCATGTCTCATGCCCTGAAAATTCAGTACTGAAATCCTTATGTTTCACTGGCAGTGAAAATCCATAGAGTATACAGACTTACAGAAGGTCATACAACCACAAACAAGATACTCCTGGAGAAATTCCAGAAGGTTTCTGGTAAAAATTAATTTTACTTTGCGCATGTACGCGTACACTCTAGCTGTGAATAAACAGTAAAAAGTGTTATATCACATCACCACGAGTTAATATACTGTGTACAAAACTGATAAAGTATCACAACTTTTACGTATTTTGACCACTTAAGAGTTCTTCTCACCACACTTGACAATGTGGGTAACTACACTGTTGCTATGTAATGCAACGCTGTCTGAAATTACTGACAGTTATCCATGTAATGAATACTACAGGTTGGCAGTGGGTAGAAAGGACTACAACTTTGCATTTGCATCAAAGATACACATGCATATTTAGATAAATCCTTATATGGTGCAGATAGATTCCCCCAATAAAGAGAGTAACTTGTAAAGTGATTTATGCAGGTTTAAATAACTGATAGTCAGCAGAAAAGCCTCGGTTACGTGCGTATGATGTATACCGAAAAGGAATGCCAAATGAAATCTGCCCTAATGAAATGTGGCAAAATAAAATGGAATGAGATTGGTTATAATAATATGGAGATCTATGGAGAAAGCAGTGCATTTTGTCCTCACATTTCTAAGAGTACCCCAACCTACAGAGAGATCACTACTGTCACAACTTAATAAATAATGCACAGTGATGATTCAACAAATGAGGAAAACCCCATCCTTGGAATCTTTAAACCCCATAAAACACAGGAGTCACATTTGTTTACATAGCTTCAGGTTAATGTGTCCAGACTACTTCCAACATTCATAGTTTGTACTGGTCCAGGGAAGGTCAGGAGGATGGGTATTGTTAAGAATATGATAAGAACACGGGACAAAGCCTCGGGCCAGTGGAGGTAGTCATTAACAAATATATTTCTTATTTAAAAAGCTGTCTACATTGTCTCTCTTTCTTTGTATTTCTTTGTTCATAGTTTTCTCAAGGATATGAGATCCTCACGTGAAGAAAAAAAAAAACATTGGGTCACAAATTTGCAGTCAGGCAGCTTTTGAAAGCTGCAAGAATTCATGACCATATCCCCCATGTCCTGTAGAGTGTTCGCTGAGCAGCCAGCAAGGTTACCAGTACTCAGCCCCAGTACTCTGCTGCATTTCTTTATTGTCACCATCATGCACCCATCCCCACAGGGTGAGAAACCATCCCCTGCCCCAGGGCTGGAAGGTTTCAGCAGAAGATTCCTCACAGTGTCTACCAGAAGTCAAGTGTCAGAGGTACAGTCCGCCAGTTATCTCTCGCCGGAGCTGAAGGGAACCAGATCCATGGCAATTTTCACAGTGCTGGCAATGTCTGTTCTGACAACACTGGTGTCGTTGTTCGGAAAAGCTCTTGAGGGTGAATGGGGCCGCTCCCACCCTGTCGCGAGGGTCCAGGTCTGGAGTTGGAGGGTTGGATGAGACCAGAAGCCAGATCGTGTCCTTCACTTCAGAGAAACGGGCTTTTTGTTGTTTACAGTTTTTGGTGGACATCCTGGAAAAAAGAAACAAAAGAAATGATGATGGGCACTGTTTTAATCAGCCAGTAACCTTCTGACACACAACTCTCACACCTCCCAAAAACATTACTGTTACTGCTTTCACCAAACTGGTTAAATGGTTAAATATTTCTACATTTCCCTAGAACACAGAAAAGGATTTGATTATTCTGTGAAGGTAAAACTGGGAAGATAAAACTTTAATAAAAATTTTAATAACATAGCATGTTAACCTATGAAGTAGTCGCGCCTTCCACTCTCTTTTATGAACTTCCATGGGAAAAAAAAAGATGAACAGGGCTGCTTATTAAGGTCAATAAAAGCTGCTTTTAGTCGAACAACTTCTTGGCTGTAACTCAAAAATTCTGGCACATTTTGGGCATTTCAAGATCATACAGGCTGCTGATGGAATGCAGTATACAGCTAATAGGTGGGTCTGAAAGTCAGTTCTCCAAACTGCATTACTAACCACAGAGGTGATTTTGTTTTGTTTCTTTGCTCTAAATGCAAAACTCCAAAGAGTTTTCCACATGCTCAGGTTCCTTGTTCTGAACATCGTGTTTTGCCAGTTTATAAAAGGACGGGCCAAATGTTTGGCAGCAGGTTCAACATCCTACGACCGATTTAAAATGCACCATGACCGCAACGGCAGCCACAAAGTTATTTTCGGCAACACGGCAGCACCGCAACAGGAAAAATGCGGAAGCACAAAGCCACTTGCGCCTCTGATGTAATAAAGGGGCGTAGAAGCTGAATGTTTGTGAGTGTTCTCTGAAAACAAATGGGAGTACCATGCAAATTATGGGGCGCAATGCCAGAATTGCCAGTTTTCGTCCACAGTTTTTGTTAACAGAACTGAGGAAATGAGGAAAACGTGAGTCCCATGCTCTTTACATTTATTTTTAGTTAGCTAGATAGGATAGCTTATATTTTATAGGCTTATTCAAATTTTATCAGTGCATGCTCTTTTCTGTCATTACTGTGGTATGGCTTTAATTTGATATCACACGATTCAGGATATCAATCCAAAATGAACCAGTCATAAGCTCCCTCTATCAGCACTTGCAGGAATGGAGATCAGATGTTTTTCCTGCTTTCAGCCCTGACAAGTTTGGGAAAGCTTTGCCTTCCCTCTAAAATGAACATTTTACCAGCTGCTATTTGCCGGTTTTTGCAAGGCTCAATAAACCACTGAAACCATGCAGTGTCTGCCAGAGTAGCATCAAGTGAGGAACTACGGGTTACACTGGGAGATCCAAAACTTTGCTTATGTTGGGCATAGACCTCATGAACCAGTACCTCTGTCTCCTCTGGTGTGAAACACACCTTCCTCTGACTTAGCTCATCCATGTTCTCTTGTGAGTGCTGGGTGCATGTGATTTTACTCAATGCAACACTCATTATGATTGGCTGAAACATGCAATGTCACGCCAATGCCCTCTAATTGATATTAACACAGTACTCCACCCATTACAGATTGTGTCATGTGATGGACCTCCGGCTGCAAGTAGTTCCATGGAATGGACCAGCCCAATTTGATTTATCACCTTGAACTTGTGTCCACGAAAATAGCTTTGCACTTTCACCCCTCCAGTGGAATGTTGCGAGAATCGGCAATGACTGATTTACGAATTTTGACATATGACTTTCAAAACAGTATGTCTTAAAAAAATGTTTAAGTCATAGTATGACAGGAAAGATTATGAAGTATTATTTGATATACACATTAATATTATTTACTTATTTATAGCATTGCTAAATCATATGCAATACAAGTATTTAACATTGTTTTGGAAAGTGCTTCTGAAGCCTTTAATGTTGTGAGCGATATTCGTGCAGGAAAAGCACCTGTTGGACACGGGCCAGGTACTTAAGTCACTGTAAGTCGCTCTGGATAAGAGCGTCCAGTAAATACCTGTAATGTAATGTAACAAGTCGTTATTTAAAGACTACTGTTGCAAAACAATTGCATACAGGAGGTCAACAGGCTTTGCTTGGTTATGTGTATGTGCTGCTGTTAATGTAATAGAATATAATATAATATATTTCTTCTTACCAAAGTTTCATGATCTGTTGAGGAACTAGACTGTTTCCACACCGTTCAGTCTGCTCCTGTCAATGTAGACAAAGGAATGAATGAGCGACTTATCAACCAATATATAAACACAAATAAAAAATGTACAGACCACTTGAAAATGCTGTTTTAAAAGCTGTACATGTCCAGAAAAATAGGAGAAAGACGTCATGAAGGTGATGACAAGGATAATGAATAATGGTGATCTCTTTGAATGACGATAGGGAGCGATGGAAAGGGAAGGTGACTACCTTTCCTCAGGTGTCTCTGTGACTAAAGGGGGTGTGTTTCCTGCCTCCCCAGTGAAGAGATCTCCATTCTCTGCCCTGTTCCCAGAATTCTCGCCTCGTCGCCTGGCTCTCACCTGTTTAATAAAAACGCCATACCCTTTACCCCTGAGAACACAGAACTCACCACGATCAAAAGTATCACAGACACACAGGCAGTGTATCCAGGTAAAAACCTTACAGTCTTTGGTGCAGTGATACCTGCATAGGAAGGTGTTTCAGCAAAGAGGCAGGCTGACAAGCAAGACCATACATGCCACAATGATTGAATGTTTCATTAAAAATGATTTTTAAAAAACGTAAATAATTTACCTTCCACACAAGGAGAAACACAATGGCAGCCAGTGGAATCAGCCCCAAAGATGCCAGGCTTTTCTGTACATCCGGTGATAGAAACCGCTCAGTGTCTGTGCAAACAGATAACAAACAGGTGTTTAATCAGAGAGACCTGACACTCAGCACAGAACTAATACTGCAGATCAGCCCTGTGTACCGTGTGCTTGGGGGGTTGGGGGTTTGCTGGGGGTAATTGGAAGTACTTTGCAGAGAGGCTGTCAGGAGGGAGGCTCTCAGGTACAGCAGAGAGCCCTAAGCTGCCTTGTACAGTATCAGGACAGGAGATTCATAGTGGGGCCAGGTGTGTGCATAGCTCCTTCACTCACCTTCCATACACTCAATTTGTTACAATTTAACCGTAATCCAACTTTTTTTTTATTATTATTGCACCGTGATGTCTCCGTTTCACCTACTCACACAGAGTTATAAGTTCAAGTAATTTATTCCAATCTCAACAAATGCTTTTAATGTGAATAGTTAAGTTACATACTCATACAAGCCACATTCTCTCCATGGAAAAACTGCATGTGAAAGCAATGACATCAAAATGACACAAGGTCACCTTAACCAATCAGATTTAAAACACATGAAGTGATAATCCCCATGTTTGCGTGCACTAGTTGACTTATCTTGGCTCTGCATCTTTTATCTGGCCATATTACTCCTGTCATTACAGGTACATTGGGCATCATTTTCTGTCAAGGTACAAGCCAGGCTAACAAATGTAGCCTGGTAGTAGTTTATGAAAAATAAATCTGCATTAGCTAGAGAAACTGAATTCGATTGAGTTAAAAAAAATAGAAAGAGGTAGCAGACTGTTAATATCCTCTCCCTTGTGTGACGTTTCTACTTCCTCTGTGTACATAAGAGATGAGACGCACTGAGCTGGGAGAGTTTGAAAGGGATGGCTACTGGATTTCTTTATCTCCTGTCCCCATGCCACCCCCGTCTTTCTTAATGTGTATTTTTAGGCCTCTCATCGTCTGACCTACATGGCATGAAGATAAGACAGGTATACAATACTGCGTGAAGATAAGAGTACCAAGTCAGAACCAGTCAGATTTCATCTTACCATTTGATAATCTTAGTTAAACTTTGATTAAGGGTTTATCTTTCCATAGCCCTGCCCTCCTACCACCAACAGCAAAGACTTGACAAACATTTCAGATAATATCATTATGTCAACAACAAAAAGGTATGTAATCACTTGCACTAGTGAAATAGATACATCTACTTAGAGCAGAATGGCCATATGTGCACATATTCATTTTTACATTGCATCATTTGCTGCTTTAGAACATACAGCAAAGCACAAAAATTACAAAGACATTTCTCAGGCTTTTCAACTAAATTCTGGGGTAAAAATTGTCTTGTCTCACACATAGTAAGTGTCTTTGGGTGAGTGTGCAGCTAAGCAATATTCAATATGCAAAGCCTCTCTGCTTTTCATGTCTCCCTGTTTGTAGGTCAGTTACTGTATATTTCTTTAATGAAACGGAAGTATCTGATGTCTTTGCTGGCGTTAAGTAAGCAGGGCCATGAAAGACAAAGTCCCTATGCACAGCGCCTTCAAAAAGCTTCGGCCAGAGCCGCACAATCTCCGAAAAAACACTACATCAGGCAAGCCCCTAACAAAGAAGAGGAGAGGATTTGTCCCCAAAGGAACCTGGGAGAGTCCATCTCATTTCCTCTGGCAGACAAATAAACCCCCCTGTAGAGGCCCCAGAAAATGACACTCTACTGCTGTGTATGTTTCCCCCTGTAGTAAATGTGTGTATTTTTTTTTTTTTTTGCCTTTCAAATTTCACCAGTTTGATATGTTATCTGGACACAGCGCTGTGCACTTACGTGAGGTGCAGTTAGACTCCGACGTACAGCCGTTCACCCCGGCAGACCTGGAGAGAGGACCTGCAAGGTGGGGGCAGGGGCAATGCACTGTTATGAATCAGGATATTGCTGGATGTCACAAAGCACATTCATCCTTCAGTAACTCATTCTGCTCCCCTCAGAACACAGACTGCGGTGAGCAATTTGAAAAGGAGCTGGCAAAATGATGCAGAATTGACAAAACAGGATGTTGAGTGGTGCTTTCCTCTCCTGTGTGTTGTGTGAGGCTTAGCCAGTTAACTAACACCCCCCACCCGCCCCCCACCCTTCCTTTTTTCTCTGACAGAGGAAGGCACAGGTCTGAGGACAGGTTTATTAAAGCATTGCTCCCATTGGTCCAGTCCAGCCACCTGAATACTAGATACAGTAAAATGTCCTAAAAGACCGTTTCTAATCCCCATGGGTGACGCGTTTGGCTACAGAGCTTCAGAAGTAAAAATGTTACGGAGTTCACCTGTCGTACTGAGCTGAACTGTGGATGGAGGAGGTGTTGAGGGGCAAGGTGGAGAATCACATTCTGGGCTTCCTGATCTGTGACGAGCAGAAATTAAAATGTCCTCCACATAGTCAAAATAATGCTCAGTCTCCCATTTTTCCTCTCTGTAATGACATTCAAAGTCTTGCATTTTCCATTCCTGATGATGCAAACAAAAGGAAGAATAAAATGAAAATGTGGAATTTTGGAGAGAAACTCCTCAGCAAATTCAGCGACATTGGAGGAAAGGACATGAGTGTTTCATTTTTTACAGTTTGATGGATGCACAGCAACACGCACACACACTCACATACACACACACACTCACTCTCTCACACTCACACACACACACACACTCACACATGCACACACACACTCACTCTCTCACACTCACACAGACTCACACACACACACACACACACACACACACACACCCTCATTATGAAACATTATAAAAGAGATTGCATTAGTACATTACATATGAATGTTCTTACCAGGGCACTGCCGATGCGATAGCGCACATCCTGCAGCATTTGAACAAAGATGGTGATGTTATCTCTGTTGGAGGAAATGTTTCCGAACATCTGAGCCAGAGCTTTTAGGCTTTCCTCCAGGTGATACACATTTAGCTCAACCCAACATTCGGCGCCCTGAAATGAAAGACAGCAGAAGAGGTGAGTCAGTCATTTGCACAATATTCAACAACAAACTGCCAACTTTCTTCCTCATTCACCCACTCTCCATGTCTCCCAACTTCATGCTCTCAAGTAGATTTGTATAATCCATATTTGCACAACTTACCTCTTCCTTGGGAATGTAACGTATTGGAATCTTGTAATCTTTTGGAATATTCTGTTTCTGTTAAAAAAACAATGCATATACAAAAGAGAAATGAAAAATGTCAGCTATTTGATAGTAAGTGGAATTGTGTGTGTTGCACAGCAAATTTTGGAGAAATATGACAGTAAAGTATAATTTAATCTAATCTAATCTACAGCCATATAGTTTGATTCCTCCTGCCAGCCAGACTGAATGGCAACATTTTAGCAGAGAATGCCAACTGACCACAGCTCAGAATCACACCCCTGAACGGACTCTCATCTTCTGACTTTTGATCAGAGCACTGGCACACAGTAACTCTTCCCCAAGCCATGCCCCTCAGTCTCACTGTCTATCATTATTTTACACCTGAAACAAAAAGATCTTACCAAAAATGACACCGTGTTGACATCATCTGTTATAGGATTTCCAATTCCACTTGAACATGCAACAAAAGTGGCAGAGAATAATAGATAGACACAAACGCTTATCCAAATCTGAAAGACACAACAACAAATACACAAGATTAAACCATAAGAAAAACACTGAACTGAAACGTACAAAAGAACATTATAAGTAAATTTCATTAAGGAAATTGATTAAGGATTTACCATTAGAATCCAGTAAAAATACAGCAACTACATCATAAATTGCATGAAAAAGGATTCCTGAAAGAAAGCATGAGGGTTTATCAGCTATTCCCAAATCATTTAAAACGTCAACACTGCAGTGGCCAATACACACAGTATGTGTTGACAGACCAATAGGTTAAGCCATTGTTGTGAAACTGATTCATTACTAATGCATTTTCACGTGGATGAGTATGCTCTTAAATAACTCCCACAGCCTTGCTGAGCCAGAAGTCCTTCCACCTTCTGTGCATCACTGGCATTTCGGTGAGAGTATTACTTTCTCACTTAAGTACCAGGTGATCAGTCTGTTAATGAAAGTGCGGCCTTACAGATCAAAAGCCCCAGCCCAGGGTAAACACAGGGTTCTGCAGCTTGGAGCAAAGCTATTAGCCACGTCCAGCCAGGCTTGTGATTATGAGGACTCACAGAGGGGAGGGAGGGGAGGGAGGGTGTGACCGACAGTTTCACCCCCTCTGACCTCCCCAAAAAGAGAGTAATAAAACTATTCTTCAACTGGAGTGATGAGTGTGACAGACAGAAAACACATGAACACCACTGTGTAATGGTATCTTGGAAACCTGGCTCCAGATTTTCCATAGACCTTTAAGGTTGTGTTCATCCAAGAAGAACAGATCAGTCAGGTCCCTTTATCGGATGTTCTGTGTCTCGGCCTGTCAAAGGCACAGACCTGCAGATAGTTCACAGATACTGTTGTGTTTGCATGTGCACGCTATAGGCCAGATGTGAGCACATAAGTGTTGATGTGTTAGTCCGTGCATGTTTTCATTGGCTTTGCAACTTGGGATTTGGCAGGTTTATCTGGGTTTGTTGCCTGACTCTTGACCCTTGACCCCTGACCCCAGGCCCTAGCCTTCCTCTATGCAGTCACAGTGCGGCTCTGCTCATTCCTGGTCCAGTGAAGTGGACTCAGTGGCAGACATCCAGCTATAACAGAGACAACGGAGGCGTCAGGGAAGGCTAGGCTAAGATGCTTCTAATACACAGCTATAACAGAGACAACGGAGGCGTCAGGGAAGGCTAGGCTAAGATGCTTCTAATACACAGCTATAACAGAGACAACGGAGGCGTCAGGGAAGGCTAGGCTAAGATGCTTCTAATACACAGCTATAACAGAGACAACGGAGGCGTCAGGGAAGGCTAGGCTAAGATGCTTCTAATACACAGCTATAACAGAGACAACGGAGCGTCAGGAAGGCTAGGCTAAGATGCTTCTAATATACAGCTACCCCCCGCCACCCACCTACTGCAGTCTTACAATACAACCAGATCTTTCCCTGCATGAAAATCATTTCAGAAATAATATTTTAGAAAACCTTCATCTCTACAGCACAACAATAATAAATCCATTCATTCAGCCACCATAGATATTCATTAGTTCTAGGTTTCATGTGCAAAAAGAAAAAATGTAGCATATTTGGGTCAGATGGATGGAGATTAGAAGGCATTTATGTCAAACAGTAATTAAGATGTCTTCCCTGAACTAAAAAGTGTTTAGAAAATCCTATTAGTGTCCCTGTCTTCAAAGCTGAGCTCTTGTAAAATAAATGCATAAACATTTTAAAGAATAAAATCTAAAACGGACACCGCCTCATCTCTGAGTCAACGTAAAGAAAAACGTTTCATCTCATAACTTCAAATGAGAGCAAAACACTAGCAAACATTTTAATTACATAAACAGGGATTAAAACTGGGTATCTCATGATTTTAAAAGTGCAGGAAACCGAAAAACAAAAACCTTCCAACCTAAGTAAAAATAAAATAAATAATAATTAACAAATTTAATGTAAAGATGTTTGTTTTTGTATGAATCATTGTAAGAAATGTCAATTTTAATGAATACGTTGATTTTTTTTTACTCACTTGTTTTTCTCTCTTGGAAATAAATCCACACTTTCAATTTTGGTGTTTAAAGTGTGTATAAGATGACTGTGGTGCAGTAGGGGGTAACAGGCCTGTTCGGCTCCAACTCAATAACTCAAGAGTTACGGCTGTTATTGTTTTTAGCTCAAGAATTATGTGGAGTTCCAAAAAGTCAGCATGGCTGCTCTCTGGTTTTAACTGATATTGTGAGGCGTGATGTCAGTCCAGAACCCCAGATTCAGTCAGAGGGGTAAAACAGCCGACAGGACAAAACTCAATCTACATCATTGTGCCTGTGTGTATCAGGAAATACACAGCCGAGTCATTAGTTGAAAAAAAAAGTGTTTACTTCTGAATCTGTATTCATATGCAAAACATTTGCTATGCAGTGTGACATATTGACAAATAAGTGGATATGATGGCAGTAGTAATTGTCTCAGTTTCTCAGATTAGATTAGATTTTCCATCCATTTACTGACGGTCAATTAACCCTTCATACAATGTCAATTGCAGTACAAAAGGAACTAAGAATTTGAAAAACTTGGGGCTTAAGGCTTAACATAACAATGCACTAGATACTGGATTGTGGGGGGATTCCTTGAGAAACAGCATTCAAAGGGATTTCAAATGGAAAATAGCCAAGCCGGAAATGGAGAAGAACCTGAAGTGATCCAACGAAAGAACAAAATACAGCACTGGTTTAACAGGATTGGCTGAACAGATAGTGACTACAGGTCTGGTGGTCCTGTTTGAATTTGGCTTTGATTGAGTTAGAATGTAAACGGGATGCAGCAAGTCTCCGGCACTGAACAGACACGGCAAAACTCTTTACATTCAGCAACCGGGTACCCTAAGACCCAGCACTCAGCCATACACCACAAATAAGATTTTCATGAGAAAATTTGATTTTGTCATGTCTGGGGAAACTACATGGAGGTTCTGGAACAGGGCCTCCTGGCTGGAAGATAGATGAGTTTGTTTGTTGGGTGGGGCACCACTCTTATACCCCTGAGCGAAAGGCAATTCCACTGAACACCACACCGCACAGTCTCAGGGTACTAACATTTGTGTGCAAAAGTCAACAGACAAGCATCTGTCTGCCAAATAAAATATTTGATCCCCAGAAAATATTTGTTTTAAAGCGTATATGGAGACGCTGTGTTTTTCACCCAGTAATCTACAATCTTAGCACAGCGCAGGAGCGATCTGCAGCAGCACTTAGTCTAACAGAAGCTGCTGAAGCACGGTGAACCAGAGGAAACCTCACTGACTGAAACTCTTCCTCTGTGGGCGTTTGGCCTGTGGAATTTCTGGTTACCCCCTGTACTGCTGAAGAGGGATTCATAGGTGTCTAAAACATCATTACTGGTCTAAAAAATAACAAAAAACTTTGTTTTTATTATACAGTGGAGTTGCTTAATTAAACAAAGTGTGTTTTCCCACTGGTGGCTCAAAGGCCTGATAGATACCAGAGAGGATGAGACTTTGTCTCTGTCAGCTTACTGACGAATCACTTCCTGGGCTGTCATGCCAGAGGACAGAGCCCAGATTGTCAGGCGGGTTCAGTGAGACAGAATCTGCATTTGAAGCACAAAGACCAAAGCTGGCCTTTTTAAATGGCAGCGCACATTTCAACAACAACATCAACATGCCATTTTTTGGCAAGATGTGCGCTAGTCATCTGAAATGTGAATTCTGAAGTCGCTACATTCGCTGACCTTCCTGGGGTCCAGGACTCTGACGGTCTTTGGCACAAACTTGCTGACCAATG
Source organism: Albula goreensis (assembly GCA_022829145.1). Taxonomy (NCBI): domain Eukaryota; kingdom Metazoa; phylum Chordata; class Actinopteri; order Albuliformes; family Albulidae; genus Albula; species Albula goreensis. The sequence goes on from CM040757.1 coordinate 29,374,938, forward strand.
GCAAGGGGTCAGTGTTATCTGATATGTTCCAGATGATACACTTATTTGTGTTGAGTAAAATTTGCTCAACACGCCCAGTGGGTCAGCATGGGTTAGGTAAAGGGTGGTTCGCTTCCAGAGTAAACATCACACAACTTCTGTTTCCATAAGAGCAGCAGCTGGGAGCAAACATTAGTCACAATAAAAGTGTATTATTATCTATGGGTGAGAAAGGTAAAGAGACCAATATAAAAGGAGGATTAATGTTTGCTGTGCAGTGCGGTTTACATATAATCCAAACAATACCATTGGCTTATGGTGGTAAAGTGTTCATGGTACCAGTCATTAATCTTATTTGGACGCTTGGTTGGGCTATTGGTCCAAGGGTTTTGTTTTTACCATTATTCATAAGTTATTTCCAGAAGCCTGCAGTGTTTCTGAAACCTCTATTCAAAATGTGTCTTCCGTGGTCAATGTGAAGCCCTGTATGAAATGAAACGATTCATTCTGTGACTGTAAAATCTAAATTAAGGAAAGATGCAGAAAAAACTGAGCTGTGTTCCAACTTCTACTGAATGATGCACATGGAATAACTAAACAAAATCTTCTACATGTGCAATATAAATACAATAGTTGTGTATTTGGATTCTGGTGGTCTGTGGACAAAAACAGTGGTGCAAAAAATTGCATTTGTGAGATGTAGCAAACTATTGGGGATGATGTAGCCAGGTTTTGTGATATTTCCATGGCAAAAATATATACTTGTTATCCAGACCAGACTACAGGGGCAGCCTGTAGTGAAGTGGCTAAAGTACATGACTGGGACCCTTGAGGTTGGTGGCTCAAGCCCCAGTCCAGAACTCCAGTGCTGTTGGGCCCTTGAGCAAGGCCCCTAACCCCACATTGCTCCCAGGGGGGATTGGCCCTTGGTTAGTCTATTCATCTGTAAGTCACTTTGGATAAAAGCATCAGCTAAAATGACTGTAATGTAAATGTTATTCCCCTTGTGCAACACCAGAGAAAGACACTCTCCAACCTTCCCACATGTTGACATCAGTTAAATAATTGTGAGATTCGGTAGCAAAAGAACAAACAGACCCTATGGCTACTCAGGGCTCCATGTTACTCCTGTACGGCGACACCTTTTACTGCGTACAGACTGCATTAGTGACACAAACCTGCAGGTAAAGCACGTGAATGGCATGCATTAGTGACACAGACCTGCAGGTAAAGCACGTGAATGGCATGCATTAGTGACACAGACCTGCAGGTAAAGCACGTGAATGGCATGCATTAGTGACACAGACCTGCAGGTGCGTGAATTAGTGACAGACCTGCAGGACCGTGAATGGCATGCATTAGTGACACAGACCTGCAGGTAAAGCACGTGAATGGCATGCATTAGTGACACAGACCTGCAGGTAAAGCACGTGAATGGCATGCATTAGTGACACAGACCTGCAGGTAAAGCACGTGAATGGCATGCATTAGTGACACAGACCTGCAGGTAAAGCACGTGAATGGCATGCATTAGTGACACAGACCTGCAGGTAAAGCACGTGAATGGCATGCATTAGTGACACAGACCTGCAGGTAAAGCACGTGAATGGCATGCATTAGTGACACAGACCTGCAGGTAAAGCACGTGAATGGCATGCATTAGTGACACAGACCTGCAGGTAAAGCACGTGAATGGCATGCATTAGTGACACAGACCTGCAGGTAAAGCACGTGAATGGCATGCATTAGTGAATCTCACCCAAGCTGCTAATCACAAACCATTTCAGACTGCATTTCATATTACGCAGAATTACAGAATATGAATTTGTGTTAAAATCTAACATAGAAACAATTGATGACTTTCTATCAATTGTTAGAACCAATGAACAAATTATCATTGTTGGTGTCAATACCTGGTATTAACTTTTTTTCTGCTCTCTGGCCACCCTAGTGAAATTAGCTAATATTGTATGAAGGTAGATACATTCTCAAAGCACTGAATCACCAAAAGACCTATTTTTTCATTTGATTCACGCTCAGCTGTGTTTCAGCTCCAAGAGGAGGCTAGTGTGAGCTCTCTGCCCAAAGCAGGCTGGTAAGGGGACAAACACGCAGCTTCACATTACAGCATTACAGCATTACAGCGTTTTCATGGGGCACCTGACCCTCGTGTTTGCATCGTCCTGTCCATAACACCAGCTGTGGGAGTGAAACCACCCTCCAGGAGTTCCCCTGGCTCTGCCCAGCATATTCTCTCTCATTCACATCTCCCACCTTCTCTGAGGGACTCATAGAATCCATTCACATTTTGACTTTTATTTACTTATCTGGGTGATGTAAAGTATGCGCTGGTTATGATTGGCTGGTGATATGCCGGAGCTAGGTAGAATGACGGACAGATGAACCCCCATTCACACAGCTGTCCTGTGGGTGATCCTGTCGTCATTACCTGCCCCGTCCATCGGATCCACATGCAAGCCTGGGGGATCTCAGAAACATATCACAAACACATGTGATCTTTTCAGCCATACTAATGAACTATTTCAGCTATGCTACCCCTCTGATAAGGGAATGTGTGGTCTCTTTTATTTTAATGAGGTCTTCTTCTGATAAGGCATATACGGTTTCTCCACTCTGATAAGAGGGTATGTGATTCCTCCCATTTTAACAAGGCACTCCTCTGACTCTCTCAGCCTTTCTCCGGGTTTCCAGAGTTAAAGGGCTATGCCTGTCACAGAGGTCATGTGTTATCTCCAATGGTCATGTGTTATCTCCAATGGCATAGAGGGTTACAGGCTGTGCGGCCTCTCCACTGACATTCACAGTGATATTGGCCCTTCGTCCTTGGTCAGGCGGTGAATAGGTCTTAATCATGCGTCAGTGCTCTTTTTCTTGGTACGTAGGTTATGGGTAATGAAATGTCATGGTACAGGCTCCATCGTGAATTAATAACCAGTGCTATTACTGTTGTACGGTAATGTTCTCACACTTTAAAAACCTTTTTTTTGTCTCATAGCCAGTTTCTGGTTACCCACTTGAGTGTAAAAAAGAAAAAAACTTCACGGTATCTGATGCAAACACAGACCAGAAAAAACAGCAAACAGAAAAAAAGGAAAGCTCCAAAGGAGACAAAAGCACAATGACACATACAGTGATCTGGACACAGATTCCGAGGCACAAACTCCCACAAACTCCAACACCCCAGCGTACGCCACGAACAGTATGGCTCATAAAAGACGCTACATTACAGTCCTCTGATGCATCTGCAAGCCAAAAAACAGCTGGGTACGTTTTTCTCAACGCCATGCTGACAGGATGTCAGAAGGCCACAGATCTCAGGGGCATCTTCCTGTTTCAGGACAGCCTCTGCCCTCGTAGCACTTAACCAAAACGAAAAGTTGAAAATCTGGATCTTGTCAAAGTCGTGACACATCATTGAATGGGTAGAAATATATTGCAGAACTTGGCAAGCGCACAGAGCGTATTTTAGACTGTTGCTGACAGCGTTCTAAGTGGATTTAATCCTAGCGTTGGCCTGCTTACAGAACTGCAGAGTGACAGTTGTAATGGCAAGACCTGCGCACTGGGTTCATTACAGTGAGTAAACACCAAATTGAACCAGAAAAACATCCTGCATAATTCAAAAGGACTGATGTATGACTAAATTCGTGGCAGAGATGGTGATGAAAATGTGGCTCATTGAACTGGAGACGGCTGAAGAAATTGTCCCATGATGTAATATTAAGAGACTGTTATTTTTGGAAGAAGGTATTAAAATAAAACACATAAATTTCAGATATTACGATGCTTGTCCTCCTGTAAGGAGTTACACAAACATGCATTTCTGTATTTTCTATACAGTAAAATAAGAACGTTTCTCACAGTGTAATGTAAGCAGTTCCTTTGGGAACGCACACTAACATTTAGTTAAAGACCCATTTGAGCCATCCAAACATTCTGTACTTACACACATCCCATCCTGCACTTTGTAAATGGTTTTACACAATGATCCTGCAATTGACATGTCAGTGCATGGATTATTATCTCGACCTTGAATGAGTATATTTTTTCTGACTTCCTCAGAACCGAAACGATCTCCCATTTGCCATGAAAAAGCTGTCCTGTTTGTGAAGGCGCTGAGCAAATTATGGGGTGTTCGTTCTTTTATAGCTATTTATGTGAAATTGTGCGTCACAACCCTCTGCTTCCATTCTATGAGAGTTTCCTTCAGTAAAATGGGGTGTTTAACAGCACTTGATAATGAGATTCTGGATGAGGCATCAAATAATGCCGCTTGCATGGTCTGCACAGTTTCATCCAAATTTCGCAGAGAAAAAGTTACATTCTGATGGTGCAGATTATGTTGTGTGTATATTCTGTGCACGGTATTGCAGTGCCCAGAACTGTTCAGTACAAAGCAATACGATCCTGAAATAATAAACACACGGCCACTTCTCGAGTGAGACTAGCTTCCCAAGTTGCCTGGGTTGGTTTAAATTTGGTTCATTCTTTTGTTAAATTAACTTTGACATTCACACTGGTGTCCAAACTGCACAGTTCCCATAGCCAACTGCACTGCTATGCTGTACAAATATTCATTGTTCAAAATAGTAAAGTTCAACATAGTAAAGTAAATATAATAGTTTAACTGACATGCTTCACATTTCTGTGGATTTCCATTTCTTTTAAATTTTCCAGGAAAATGAAATGAGAACTCTTGAGAATATTTAACTTAGAACTGAGCATTTTATTTTGGTAGCCTGAAAATCCAAAGTGAATAGGGCAGGTCAGAAATAGTGTCACCAGTAACATAAATGCTTCGGTTGCAAGATGTGGACAGCCAGTTTTGTGGGAATTTTGGAACACCAGGTTCTTACAGGACATTGGAATTAACACGGAATTAATATTTACTCTGTAAAAAAATACCATGATATCTTACACAAACATATGCTCTGAGCAGGGGCATACGTTTGCCTGTCACAAAGCAGTATTGTCATGATATAAATATTAAAACTCTTCAGTGATGATAAAGTACCATCATACCGCAGGTACCTTCCCAGTCTATTCTCTGGACTACAGGAAAGAGCTAATCACTGTAAAAGCTGCAGTCGGTCCAGCGACTGGTCATATCCTGTGTTGTGTGACAGTTTCTGGTCGTAAAGATCACCTTTACATAAATGTCCAGGTGTTTGCTGAAGCCACAGGGCTTGGACAAGCAGCAGTAACATTTTACCGCTGAAAAGTCCCCGCAGCTAAACAAGCCATAAATCTGGGGGTTGGATCGCACCGCCATCCAGTAGTGCTCTCAGATTTATGGCGTATTATTGCCATGTGAAATAGGCAGTCTGTGCACTTATTCCTTCATATTTATTCACTCACTACGACGTGCTGTCAGCCCATGTCCTTACCTGACCAAAACGCTCAGAATATGCAGACAAAGAGCTGGCGATAAAACGCACCCAATTAAGCATGTCCTCAGTGGATTGAGTAATATTTTATATGTTGGTGTGTGACAGTGAAGTTGTATACTGAGTCGGGCAGGGTAAGAATATGTAATTATAGGCCAGCTTTGGCAGTATACCTGAGTATAAGAGGGCCACAGCTATAGTGATCCGAGGAATTTCTGCACACTGCCTGATAGTGTTCTGATAGTGATCTCTGGGCAGCCCTGGATCTGGGGTTCTGATACTGATCTCTGGGCAGCCCTGGATCTGGGGTTCTGATAGTGCATCTGTGGGCAGCCCTGGATCTGGGGTTCTGATAGTGATCTCTGGGCAGCCCTGGATCTGGGGTTCTGATAGTGATCTCTGGGCAGCCCTGGATCTGGGGTTCTGATAGTGATCTCTGGGCAGCCCTGGATCTGGGGTTCTACTAAATCTGAATGACTGTGCAACATGCAAACCTCACATCTCCTAGTATCACTGATTTATCGATCCCCGAGCAAAACCTCTGAACCAGTGTGCCCCTAGGGCCATTGGATTCACCAAACAGTTTTTAAAATGATGATTAAATACTAACTATTCAAAAAATGTTTACTGGGCTGGCAGTAGAGTGATGTGGGGGGGGTAAACTGTAGGAAGTTTCCTGGGGAGTCATAATCAGGAGACTGGGTCATAAATGTATCCTCTCAGTGTGAACTTTAATCTATATGGAAGCATGGTCGTACAAAAGGGGTGAGGCTGGTTGTCTTTCGCGAGGAACTTTAATCTATATGGAAGCATGGTCGTACAAAAGGGGTGAGGCTGGTTGTCTTTGCAAAAGCCTGTCACTTGCAGTAGCACAGTCTGATCCCCTCATCTTTTGCTTTCATTTTTTGATAAAGGTTGGGATCCCTGATCATTTATATTTGCACAGCAGACCGATAATCCGTCTGGCCCCTGACTGGGCTTAAAGAGGATCTTCACCACCAACGATATGAAACTGAACATACCGCTCCAAGCCTTCCAGCTGGGTGAGCTTGCTTATTACAGAGCTGTGCCCTGGTGCTGCTGAACACAGACCATGGATTCCCACATTTTAAAACCCCATCATGCCCACGCATGAAATTTCCTGTCTAATGCAAAAATGATGACGGGACAGCTGAACCACAATCCTCCACAAGAAAGCAGGTCTGTTTCTCATCTCCATACGAGCCTCTGCAGCAGGAGGCTGCTCTCAAATATTTCATTCACCTTCTATTTTCTTGAAATATAGACATTTATTAAAAATCCTTCCTCAAACCAGAGGAACTCGAGTGCAGGAGCAAAGCATCATGGGATTACATCAAGCCCATTTTCCATTGAGCGCGTTCCAATACTTTTTCTCGTCTCCTCCTTTCCTCCCCTGCTTTCCTCCACTCCTTTCCTCCACTCGTTTCCTCCCCTCCTTTCCTCCACTCATTTCCTCCCCTCCTTTCCTCCACATATTTCTGAGGTAAACGGATGGAGGAGAGGAGGTGATGAATTGAAAATTGGAACAACAAATCCGATTTGTCCGTCATCAAAGTCGACGTTGGCTATCAATGAAGTCATGTAACTTCGACTGATTCTGAGGATACTTAAGCCAATCACGCTTCTCATATGCCACCAGCACTTTCCATGCATTAAAATATGCATGTCAGTTATTCGCATTCTGCTCATGGTTTAACATAAACATATGCACATAAAAATAAATAAACATGCCGCTATGATAACTCGCTGAATTTCACATTGGTAAAATTACCATTTGCAACTCAAAAATGTGAATATATTGAGTCAATGTGGATATGTTTGAAAAGGCAAACAGTAATGATTCCCTCTTACTGTAAATTATCCCACAACTGTTTAAGTCTGGCACTTAAGTGTTGGTAAATCCTCGTCATGTTTTAGAACTTTTGATGGTGAAATATTCAGTTGGGTGATCTTTTAATCTGACTGGTCATGAGCACAATGATGTCACCCAGAAATGCGAGAACACCTCCATGGTAGGATACATCGATGTATCCTTCGCTTGGAAGAAAGGAGGAAGCGAGTGGAGAAGGCGAGATTCTGTACCCTTTAAGAACAGCGGAGGGAAGGAGGACACATAGATCAGTTTCCGGGGGACGGAGGAAAGGAGGATGATAACAAAAGAATTAAGTGAAATCAATTATATGTTTTATCTTGGAAACCTTATCTGTGTGTGGTTCTTTAGACAGGAGTTTGACTGGTTTAGACACTAGCTATGCAAAAGTTTCTTTTGTAAGCCAAAATCAGATTACAGTGAAGAACATTATCCTGGCATTTTAGCTAGCATGGAAGCAGGATGTTTAAAGTTCAAAATTACAGACTTGAGTAAAACATTTTTATTTAATATGAGCAACTGTCCAACCAAAATACCACAATTCAATATGGCACTGCTCTGTCACTAAGAAAGCTGCTGATTCAGTTTTACATAACTGCTTACATCCTGTTTACCACAATGCATCACAATACATGGATTACCAGCGGTCGCTGTAAGGAGGCATTAAGCAGAATTTCTTTAATAATTTTTGTATAAGAAATGCTTTTGCATCGGTCTTTAACCAATGAAGAAACACTGGGGTCACAGGTGGGTCACAAAGACAGAGCTGCTCCGAGGAAATAGGAACTATGATGTAACTGTGTACAAGGGGAAAAGTTTAGAAAACATGTTTGACTCTTTGTGTCCATACAAAAACTTGTTGAAAATTGTTTAACTTCATAGGTGGGCCTAGGCCAAGGCGTGTGTTTCTCAGATTATAACAACACATTAATTCATTGAAAACACCATCAGCTAGCATGTTTAAAAATAAAACAAGGTTAGCTACTTAAATGAAATGAAATTGCCTTTTCACATCATGGACTGAGAAACTAGAACTCGTAGAATTTTTTTTCAGAGGATAAAAGCTGAAAAAAGCTGTTCGCTCAATAAGTTTGATAATGTAGCATTCTCCACCCATACTGCTCATGTATTAGCTGGAGCTGTACCACCATCACCGGTGCCTGCAAGTCTACGACCGTATGCACTGTGCTTACCCTCAAGCAAGAGAGAGAGCGAAATAATGCATGGGAAAGACTGTGTGTGTGTGTGTGTGTGTGTGTCTGGGAGGGAGGGTGGGTATGAGCAAGATGCCAAAGAAATCTGATTGGTTTCTTGGCATCAAAACAATTAAATTGTATCTTATCTCAGATACATCTTCCCTCCAAATTAGCCTACCGCTGCACTGGCACTAGTACTCTGTAACCTAGCCTATATGAGACACAATGAGTAAATTAACCTACCGCTGCACTGGCACTAGTACTCTGTAACCTAGCCTATATGAGACACAATGAGTAAATTAACCTACCGCTGCACTGGCACTAGTACTCTGTAACCTAGCCTATATGAGACACAATGAGTAAATTAACCTACCACTGCACTGGCACTAGTACTCTGTAACCTAGCCTATATGAGACACAACGAGTAAATTAACCTACCGCTGCACTGGCACTAGTACTCTGTAACCTAGCCTATATGAGACACAATGAGTAAATGGATGAGGCTTAAACATCTTGAACTATTTGAAACAAAAAAAACAAAAAAAGTCTAAAGGCAATGGATGCAAATACTTGCCAGCCGATGAACACAGGTGTACAAACGACTGACAGCAACCAGCCACAGCCCTCGCCTTCTACTTCTAATGCGTCGGATAGTGTTTGCTGCCCCCACAGGAACCCTCCAAGCCGGCCATCTCCCTGTCCTCACCCTGCTCCTGCCCGGGACCCTTTACGTCATTGGCTAATGTTGCGTCTTTACCCTCCTCACAACAAACGTCTGCTGGCAGCCATAATGATGACCATGAGCCCCAGGTACCTGCAGCTGCCCACTGTCGCTAGCGATGGACTTGTCAGATGTAGGCAAGCCTGGAGCAAATTCCCTGAAATGTGCATCAGATCCGGTCAAACTCCATGCATTGCAAATGACCCAAGCTACACAGAGGATGGGTGGCTCCTTCTACGTATACTTTCAGAAAGCAGCAAGAAGAGTTTTCCAGTGAGTCTAAATACCCAACATTGAGGTACAGCTTAAGTCAGGACAGCGTGCTTTCTGTTGCCTGCATATTGCTTTCATCTGGAGATTTAACACAGGACAAAGCCCCTCCGAGACTGGAGCTATGCCAAAAAAGAGTTACGAAGCACCTATCTGCTCAAGCACACCAGACAGCTCAGTTGCGTGCTGCCGAGTGTCCAAGCGTGTACTGGAAAGAGACTGTCTATTTGCGCTGCGCTAGATAGCTATTGCCAAGACACCGCAGAACGAAACATGTATGCTGTTAAAGCAATCACTGATTTAATTGCAAGGTGCGGACAGCACTACGTACCTCTCAGAGGTCACACAGACGAACGTAGCGATTTCCAAGCATCTCCAAAGTACTGTGCTGATGGTGATGTGACTTGTTTGCACCTTCCAACGCAAATTACGGTGGCCATAAAATTCAACAGGAGATATTTGAATTGTGTGGGAAACTGTAGGGAATATTTAATTTTAGCCTACAATTGTAACCTACATAAATTGGGGGGCGGGTTAGGGGGGCGATTTGTCTGCGCATACCCTAGAATAATTCCTGCAGGTGCCCCTGGCCACCATAATGCTTGGATAAAACAGGCACCTTCATCTTTGAAATGTTCAGCAATTTTTATTTCCTGACTATGGATTTCTGAGTCAGTAATACACCAGAAATTTGTCAATAATCTTGAGGATACCTGTATTTTCCTACAAGTTGAGACAACCCAACTAGTTACATACTGCTAATTAGACATTTGATGGCACTTTAAAAGTGAGATGGATTTGTTTTTCAAACATTCATTAATCACTAGTACATTCTCCTCTGAAGAAATAAGTATACATCCAGGACCATAAGCTAACGTCTGTCATATTAGATCTTTCAATAATGGTAATGATGTGACAGTTAAATTGCAAATTCTCATAAACCTTTAGGCCAATGGTAAGACAGTTTGTTGGAATGTGCAGTCCTTGTACTCAGCTCCATCTAAATGTCAAAGCTATAGTTGATAACGTTACATTGGCTCGGAATCCATAATATCCAGTTACACTTGTCAGATTGCGCTGATTTATGAATTTTTACATAATTTGGTGATGATGATGATGATGTATTACATATACTGATATATGATATATTATATAACATCATGAACGGCTGAGTCAGAGCCATTAGGCACATCTCGCTATCGGAAAGTCATGTTAGTAGCTGTAATTATTTTTGTAATTTACTTTTTGAATATGAATTAGGGTGGAATGTTGTTTCTCAGGTAAATTACATTATTCCAAAAATAGTTCACAATCTTTTATGTAATTAAACTTTGCCCATATTTTAATGCGAATTTCTATTCAGAAAACTTTGTTTTGCAGCTATAGAAATACCTTACGACAACGAACTATAATAATTATAGATTAATAAACTGTTGATAAGACAGAGTAAAAGGCCTTTTAAATTACTAAATAAATCTCACAGAAAGAAAGTGTTTTATAAACAAATCACCACACCCAACTCCGTTAACCGACGAAACTAAAGCCTCCAACCGCATGTCCAGCCCCAGCTGAAGGCTCAGATTAATGAGCTTATGGTGAGATAGCCGTTGGAAAAAAAATACTTACTATTTTCCCCTAATCACCCTAAAAACTAAAAAACAAAACAGCTCCACTGGCATCGAAGAAATTGTACGCAAACAAACTGGTTGTTTTGATCAATATCTGACGAGAAACCAAGCGCAGAGCGTGTATATTCCGCCCTAACTATGCGTATAATACAGTCTGACCGGTCTGAACCTTGCGAACCTTAAAGTTTTCTTCCTAAATTATGCGAGCGTCCGTCTCTTGGGTGCTGTCAAATGCCGAGCGGGAAAGAGTCTCAAACGACGGCCCCTTTACTGCCAGTGATCACAGAGACGGCACATCCTCTGAGACCAAGCTTTTAACGGCGCTACCACCCCTCTGCGGACGTTGAGAATTGGTCGTGAATTGGACGCTTCAAAGCCAGAAAGACGATGCTCCGCCGGAGTACAGCCGTATATCTCCGGGCGCAGTGACAGGGGGACTTCAGGCATAGTCGCCCGCAACGAGCAAAAGCACTGGCGATGATGTCGGACAGAATATATCACAGTTGCAAGAACGAAGGGCGCAGTGTGAAATCACTCACTTAACTGTCAAATGCTCAGCAGTTCCGTGGCACTCTGCGATGAATTTCCTAGTCGCAAAGGGCATATCAGTTTCGGTGTAATAAATTCAGTGCTGATCGCTTTACTCGTTAGCATTGTTAGCAAACCGATGTACTTCCTAAGAATCACAGAGATACCGTATGACAGCTTTGGCTGCTCTTCCCAGAAATTGCAACAAGTGAAAAGACGAATTTCCCAAAGAAGACAGCGCTGTCATGTGCACGATAAAAGCATTGGGAAGATAAGGTCGGAATATTTCACAGTGACAAAGAGGGATACAGAGCAGCGTAAATCACAGCGTAAGCAACGCTGCAAACTACACCTGTTTCACATTTCCCTGGTATTCTGACCTCCCAAGTAACATGCGACTAAGCCTTCTCGCATTTTAGAGAGCACACCACAAAACCTCTACAGATGGCAGCCACGCTTGCATTTAAACACTCTCTCTTCCCAATTCCCCAAGGCCACAGAAAAGAAAAGAAGAAACGATACTGCTACAAATATCACAACAAAATGCATTCCCATTGTACCTATATATACAGATGCAAACTTTAACTCAATGTAAGCTTACTGGTGGAAAAAAAAAATCGACTACACATATTCTCCGTCAGCAAATCTATGAAAATGTTCCAAACGGAACATTCTAATCCCTAATAAAACGGTGCTCCAATAAAACGCTTATTTGACAAGATATAACACAGCAGCCCTGGTATATTTCACCTGCATGTCAAAATGCGCTGCGCTTCCCTGTGCCGGAGCGAATACACCCCCGACTCTGCTGAAACAGCTGCCTACCCATATAACTCACCGGTAAATTGCATCCATGTAACTGAAGGCGATAACTTAAAAAAAGAGATACATGATTCAATAGGCCAGAGCAACTCTCCGAGGAAATACAAGGAAATACACATCCAGCTATGTTATAGTAATACAGTAAGATCCTTTCTTGTTTCACAAAATGATTTTGATTGTATGAAACTCAAAGATCACTCTAAAGCTATTAATGTGACGGCCAGTTACAAGTGGAACTGTACATCATTCAACCATATTTTGGCAGGTATGCCTACAGTAGCTAAACACAGTGCCAGAGAATGTTAAAGTTTTTGTTTTTTTTTTTTTTTTTCATTAAGAGTATCTATAATTTGAGAGCACAAACGTACTCAATGATTAATATGAGTTATGAGGTTAAAGTACACTGAAGTCGTTATTAGCATTACACATTATTTGACAGGCTGAAAATAGTTTCTCCAGGTTTGGTTGGTACACGTGTTCCTCGTCGCCGCTGTGTCCAGCGTAGACTCCCTGTGCCCCTGTGTCCCCTCCGTATCGCTACATTGCGCTACACTGAAAACTCGAGCCTCTCCTCTTAGAATAAGCCTGTTATTTTGCAGTGCGTTTGGGTAACTCAAGTAAACTTTGAGCAAAAACAATTACGGTTTTTCCAGTTAGTTACAGAGTAGTTATTCACTTTACCCCTTTGATACTGAATAGAACTAGACAATTCCCTGTTATAGTCAACTCAGAAAGCACAAAATTGCCCACTTACACACCGACTAACTAGGTGCGTGAACACCTGAAGAATTGCGACCCCCTGTTGACTTACTTTTGCCTTCTTCATAAGGAAAGAGAGGAGTTAATCCAATGCGAACAAAATCCTATTTTATCTTACTTCTGACTGGAGGAAATGAGTTCTCATTATTCCGCGCGCACATATCCAATGTTCTCGGCGATAGAATCCAAGCAGGAAAACTGTATTGAGAATGGATATCCAGCCACAGGCATTAGCCTTGAGTTGGGGCGGGCTAGTGTTGACAGCAGTTCCAGTGAAATGTGAAAACGATTGGCAAACCTCAAGCCTTTTTATGCAGAGCGAAAGAGCCGCCCACACAAAACTACTGTCAGAGAAGCCGCAGCGCGGAACTCTGGAGTCATTACTCTGATACGCACGAAGGTCTGCAGGTTAGGCGACCCGTGATTATTTCATTTTATTCATTTTTTGTCATTCAATGAAATGAGTCGCCACTCACTTCAGCGGTAATTCAGCACTGTTGTCAGTGATGTTCTCATAATTCAGAACAGGAAAGCAACTCAAAATGCTGCCTCTAATTAGGCTGCTAGTTTTTACGACTCATGTCGAAATCAGCGCTCCATACACTACAGAAACATATGATCTGATACATATTTATGTTATCGACAATATTTTATTGTTAATAAACATCTTATATATTTTGTCCTGGTGATACACAGGGGTACCATGTACAAAAGTTCATAGCGTTTTGCCAATTTCAAACGATAACTAGTTTATCATTTGTGTATTCAGTTTTAATTATTTCCGTTTATTAAGCATTACTCTGTACATAAGACAATGGATGGTAGCAAATTATTAAAGTAATTCTACCCGTAAAATAAAATGCGGTTGTACTGAAGGATGAATGGGGGAGAACTACGCGTTCTCTGAAATCTAAACCGAGGTCGTTGGTTCACTCACACGGAAGTGAAAGTTTAAGTGACCGCTCATCTACAGAGTTAATGACGATCGCATGAAGCTTTAACAACACACAGGATTTTTAGTTTAAACACTGGGAATTTGAAAGTTTCCCAATTTCCCATTTTCTCATTTTCTCCTCAATGTTTAACTTTTAATCTGTTAGGGGGTAATATAAGCAAAGCATTCCCAAGCCCAAAGCAAGCGAATGTTTTCATTGAAACAAAACGATCAGACGATTTCTAACTGCTTTCTGACGAAAAGTAGTATTTTTAATTTTACCATTGTCTTGTCAGTGGCGACTGTGGTAATAATATTATTCTTGAAGATACAAATGAGGTTGATGAGACGGATGTGATTCAGAACAGGGAAATTTGAGTTTTAATATTCATAATTGCTTCAGTGTAACCGAACCTCATTTAATTTGTCCTGCACTTTTTCTCTTATCGCCTCAGTTCAGAGAGAGTTGAAAAGCTGTGAGTGAGCAGTCTGTTGACAGAATATTGTGATACAGCTTTCTCAGTATGGTCTCATCATGCGTGTTAAGAATGCCCCTCGTGCTTACGGTTTGGCCTAACATCACAAAGAGGATGACAAGACTGTATTTACACTATTCTCTGTTAGTCTCCATAGTCAGTTTAATGTGATGTATGGAGTTCCTAAGGATAACTGTTCAGCACCATTTTTCATGCTGAATGTTTTGTATTTGAAGCACATTTTACAGCTCAATGCGTGCTCTATTTCAAGATAATCTGAACATACATCATGTTATTGTTCCTGTTTTTCCTGTGATATACATTCAGTCCATCATCCCATATTGTCTGAGCCCAGACGCACCTGCCACAAATAAATAAATGATATCTTTCATAAGCATTGTGTTTGTGTGTCTGCTTTTGATCCAGAGCCAGGAGCTAAAACGGGGTAAGGACTGCAATGTGGAGAGCATGTGACCAACAAGTTAGTGAGTAAATAATGGCGCTCAGATCCCCAGCGATCAAACACAGCCCACAGTGAGTATGTGAGCATGTGCTTCCCCCATCACAGCCGTTTCCCACAGATTTCTATATAGCTGTGCACATCCCACAGTATGGTGCAGAAAGACATGCATCACGCTGAAGGCAAAATACCGTCAGCCACTCTCATTTGTCTTTGTATGAAAAAGGCAAATAAATGCAAATGTGTTGATTAATAAATTAACCACAGATCTTTTTGCCAAAACAGTTCACACAATGAATGAATAATTTATGAGTATTTCTTGTCTGTCATTTAAATAATTGATTCAAATAAATAACTATTTGACAGTATTGATTAACATTTTGTGGTATTCAGTTTATATTCAATTCTAGTTTGTATCTGCTGTTAATTCTACAATGATCAGAGTGATGTTTTCCTTTATGTTTCAGTACAGGGACTAAAATAACACCTTCTAACATGTACATTTCTGCTACTGCTAGACCTGAATGCTGATGATCTATGCTTCATTGCAAACATTATGTCTTTTGAATCGTAAAAATATTATCATGCCATCATTACTCAGGATATACCATAAACTATCGCATGTCCACAGAAAGATGTTTTACACATCTGAAAAAGAAATTCACTGATAACAGTCAACATCATTGATGAGTGTCATATTTACTCTCAAATATTCGTAAAATACCAAAAGTGTCACTTTATGTTCACACATGTTCATTATTAGAGTCTTGCTACACTTACATGTCAGTGGCACAGATTAAAAATGATTATTATAATGGTATTATGGAGTGAGCTTTCCAATACAGATTACAGAGTGAGGCAATTAGCCGATACACCTCTAACATTTACAGGGAGAAGACAGATATATGTACAGGATAACATATTTAGCATGGGCAAGGGAGTAGAATCACTATTTCACCACCCTGAAGAAATTAAATAAAGCTGTCCTCAGGTCATAACCTAACAGAGAAAAAAAAATATTTTTTTATTATATCATTTTATTTTTAAACAGTTTTAGTGCTGATTAATAGTTTGGTACATGTTTACTTAACAGTCATCTCATATCTCCGTGCCATAAGTGCTTAATTATGTTTTATGATGTGACATAAAATGTAAAAAACTGTCATGAATGCTCATGAGACATTTCTGACAGGTATAATGACAGTGGTGTGGCCTGTGTTTACTTGTGGCATGTCATCATAAGGGATACTTAACTGGGTAGTTTCTAAAAACCCACGAAACAGCAATCTGTACCACAGAACAGGATGTGAACCTCTGCAAACCAATGTGAACAAACTCTCTACATCTTGAGCTTCACAAATCTGTTATTTACGGTCCGGCTGCCACACAGAAACTGTCTGTATCTAAGGCCAATGAGTAACAGTGTAAAACTGGAGTAATGAGCACGGAAAGGGGACTGCTGACGGATATGAGAGTGTAATATGGTATTATGAGTCATAGTTTAGTCCCTCTCTAACATCTGGACAGGGGTAGGCTTGGAAAAAGCCAAAGGAGGCCTTCAGCCCTCGTTGACTTCTCTCAGTCTTAAAACATGGTGGTGAATCCGTAATGGAATGGGTGCGTTGGGAGTCCTTGGATTTGATTACTGCTCTACATGGTAGAATTATGGCCAAGGAACAGAAAGGCGTTTTAGGTACCCAGGTGCATCCTGAAGAAGTTCTCATGATCTAAGATGATAACGCTGCCGTGCACATGGCGAAATGGATTCAAGAGTGGTATCATAGACTCCAGGGCCATGTTGGGTACCTACAGAATAGTACGTAATGATTTTTTTAAAGAGAAATGGGAGGAAACATAAGTGATGTTTAAATACGTCACACTGCTTCTGGGAGCGCAATCCCCTTGGAAGTTGTGGCAGAAATGTTATCCACCATTTGGGGGAAGTACATTATTTAATGAGAAAACTGTAGAAAACTGTAACAAAACACAATGCTTCTGAAGGTGATCCAGGATGGGGCCAAACGCCTCCCATGGCCTCTCCGATCACTGGATCAAAACTAGATCACTGAGCCTTTATGTGAAGCTCTGTAACATGGACTGAAGTGTAGATTTCCACTGATTCACCTCCTAAAAAACTGTAGGCTTTCGTTCTAGAGCATTGGTTCAATATCCTACTAGGAGCTGTTCAAAACTTGAGTAACGGCATTCCAAGATGGAGAGAAGCTGTTCTGGAGGCAAAGAGTGGCCCAGTTCTTTATTACTTAATAAATATGAATGTACTGTTCTCAGCCCATATATACTAAGGTATCTGATTGTGTCATGACTAATGTCACACAAACTCTATGAATCATGTGATTTTCACATTTGATTTTAAGTACAAGGACCTATATCCAGACATGAAATGTATGAGACACACTCACTTTTTTTAAAAATGAGATTGTTTACTGTACTTTCACATTTATTTTATCAGGTTTTGTCAGATCAGCTGAAAATTCAGTTCTCTTTTCTCGTGATGACCTGGGAATTTGCAGTGGGTAGGGATTGCATCACTAATCATACACAGAGAATGATGTAGCAGCCGTAACACAGTAACCTATATTCGTATGAATTTGACAGCGGCACCATGGTAGCCATGCCTTGTCTGAACCCAGTCAGTCAGTGTCCATACTTGGGC
This sequence comes from Albula goreensis, assembly GCA_022829145.1. NCBI lineage: Eukaryota > Metazoa > Chordata > Actinopteri > Albuliformes > Albulidae > Albula > Albula goreensis. Next base: position 29,392,684 of record CM040757.1, read on the forward strand.
ACACATTTCTATTTGGTCCACATGGAAGAGTGCCCCCTACTGGCCTGCTACCATCATGTTACTTTTCCCAAGTGTCCTTTCAAAGCACTAGCGAAACCCACTCTTGATTAACCTAAGCAGTTTGCCATAAGAGTGGCAGAGTCTAGCAGGCCTGGCAAAGCACACTCTTAATTTTGGTTTTAACATCATGCTTCTGGGTGACAGTGTCTTGAGCACCACTGGCCAGTTTAAGCAGCATAACCTACAAGAATTGTGCTGTTACCAGCTCATTTAACTGCTGTTACATTCTTAACTGTTCTTAACTGCTGTTACATTCTTAACTGTACTTAACTGTTGTCGATATTCTTGGTGGTAACCTGAGAGTTAAGCCACTTAAGGGCAGTTAGTGGGTACGCACCCAGTCCAGCTGAGAGGATGCCTGGACCAAGCCCTGAGTCCTTATGGACCTTCTGTTACATGCCCTATTGTGACTTCACGCAATGCATTACTTAACTGTGCCCTTGCATGTTATATACATATACGCAAAATATACATAACTATGTATTAATATTGAATAATTGAGAAAGACACAAACAAGGTGGCACAAGTTTTGAAGTTGTAGAAATGTAGTCTTTAGTGGACAACAGGAATTAAATTGTGGTTTTGTGCATCCTGAATAAGCTTGATGTACTGTAGGTGTAGATGATAGGGAATCTGAAAAGAAGAGATGAAACTCATGCCTACAATATACCTATGAATAATTAAGAGTCTAAGCACAATCCCTTTGGTTTAGTTTGTGCTCAGATAATCAGCTGTTAATCTCACAGAAGTATATTTGGATTGATCCTCGACGCATTTGTACCATGTGCTTGCACCATTCAAATACACCCCGAAAAAATGGGTTGACCAACAAATATCTATGACCTACTTTTTGTTGGTAATATAAACAATCTGTTTCAGTTGCATTCAAAATAGCAATGCTGCATCAGTGCACCTGATAACAGCCATCAGTGCACCTGATAACAGCAATGCTCCATCAGTGCACCTGATAACAGCAATGCTCCATCAGTGCACCTGATAATGCTCCATCAGTGCAATAACAGCAATGCTCCGTCAGTGCACCTGATAACAGCAATGCTCCGTCAGTGCACCTGATAACAGCAATGCTCCATTAATGCACCTGATAACAGCAATGCTCCGTCAGTGCACCTGATAACAGCAATGCTCCATTAATGCACCTGATAACAGCAATGCTCCATTAATGCACCTGATAACAGCAATGCTCCATTAATGCACCTGATAACAGCAATGCTCCATTAATGCACCTGATAACAGCAATGCTCCATTAATGCACCTGATAACAGCAATGCTCCATCAATGCACCTGATAACAGCAATGCTCCTTTAATGCACCTGATAACAGCAATGCTCCATTAATGCACCTGATAACAGCAATGCTCCATCAGTGCACCTGATAACAGCAATGCTGCATTAATGCACCTGATAACAGCAATGCTCCATCAGTGCACCTGATAACAGCAATGCTCCATCAGTGCACCTGATAACAGCAATGCTCCTTCAATGCACCTGATAACAGCAATGCTCCATTAATGCACCTGATAACAGCAATGCTCCATCAGTGCACCTGATAACAGCAATGCTCCATCAGTGCACCTGATAACAGCAATGCTCCATCAGTGCACCTGATAACAGCAATGCTCCATCAGTGCACCTGATAACAGCAATGCTCCATCAGTGCACCTGATAACAGCAATGCTCCTTTAATGCACCTGATAACAGCAATGCTCCATTAATGCACCTGATAACACCATCTTTAGATCAACCTGCTGAGATGTGCACAAGTTTATTTGCCATTTAATGGCTATGGGCACTGGGTGGGAAAATCTCACCTGCATCGGTCTGAAATCTAGCAAAGGTACTTGTGTTGCGCTTACCGCTGCTTTATGCTGAGTGTAAGATAGAGACCATGGGCACAAGATGGGAAAGTGACTACTCCGCTGCTCAGTACCAAGCGTAAGATAGGTCTCTTAGACCATGCGCTTAGATCGTTGAAATATGGCCCAGAGAGTTGTGTGTGGTCTTGAAAGGTTTTGGTTTTAGTCTGGTTTGGCCGTTCATTCATAAAATGTACACACTGTATTGTTATCCAAAGGTCTGAGAGGATAATAGACAAGTTGGCTGAAATATCCAAAGCTCTCTATAGACAAAAGCATCTTTGGGGATTGTCAAATTTCTCCTGTCCTGGAACTTCTGACATAGACAATGTGTCATTCTGACAACTTCTTGACATATTCAAGGAAATGTTGTTGTAATGTAAAGTCTGTTTAGCTTGAGCTACATATACCCTTATAGATACTATGTTGATTTGATTGGGTCTTGGTCTCTTTTTTCTCAATAAGTCATACATAAGGCAATCGGATCATCAACAAAACTGGACTGAATCATGGCCCATGTTTTATAACACTTTAACCGAAGAATTACATTTAAGTGGTTATGTCCAGTTTGAACTTATAAACGTAGCTCAAAGACCGGCACCAAAGCATTTTCACCAACCAGACAGAAGGGCATTCCAGTTCCAGGAAAGAGATCTCCTGTGCTTTTTATTGAGAGCTTTGAAGGGTTTGTAGTGCTTTGCCACCCCTGTGCAGGCTGCACGCTGACTTCTGGCTTGTTGGTGAGTTGCGAGCACCTGCATTGGAACCCTAAACCTGTCAAAACCTGTCAGAAGCGCAATTCACTTGGTCAACATTCTCCTCCCCAGCCAAACAGTACATAAATAGTAAAAAGACATACTGACCTCCAGGGTCAATAGCGTTGCAAGACTTGAAGTGTTACAAAATGCAAGTGCTTTAACAACCACCTTTAACATCTACGTAAAGCCAAGCCCATCCATCTCACAGGAATTTGGGTTTACAATGAAGAAGAGGACGTCTAACCTGTCTGGACGCTTCTCTCCAGTGTCACTGAGATAGGCCAAACACAGGGTGTTTAGTCATGTAAAATTCTCCAATGGCAGGTGTCAGGCCCACAGAATTTCAGGAAGCCCCCTTTATCTCCAGTGCATTTATAGCTGTGCAGCCTATTGGGGGTACCCTGAGTATCTGGAAACTAGATAACACACTAACAGTGCAGATCACTGACAATGCAGTCTCTGTGTTAATTCAGTAGCCTGAAAACAGAAAACATACTGAATGAGCTTAGTGCAAACTTTTTCTAATTATACCATGATCCTACTCACTAACGTGTGATTTGTAAAAATAATAATTATTATTATTATTATTATTTTCAATTGAATGCTTTTTCCATGATGATCCATGACTCACCATCTTAACCCCAGACCATACAAGAAACAGTTACTCATGTTAAATATTATACATGAAACATTATACATTCAATAAAAGGCTTTTAGCCAATCAGCTGTCAGACAACCATCGTTTACAGGTTTTGTCATAGATTACGTATTTTGAAGAGGTAACATTTTTATCGATCAACTGATAGACCTACAGCGGAAAGTCCTCACGGGTATGTGGACATCTGGCCACTGGGGAAAAAAAAAAACTTTAGTGGAAAAATGAAGAGTTCAAAGGCAAAACAAATGGTAGAGAAACCTGCCGTCTACAATATGTTTCAGCCCAAGAGTAAATTATGAAACCTAAAACACATGCACTCACTAACTTTGTTTAATAGATTGGTTATAATGAAACCCAGCATACACAAGAGTACTCCCAGAGCAGGGTGGAGAACCTCTCCCTTCAGTAACATCCATGGATGTTTCAAATGTGGAAACAGGAGTGTGATCAGTGATGAATTCAATTCTATCTGGGCTCTAAGCAGCAGTGACTTGACCTGGCTATGTACCTTTCTCTTGTTTTCCTAAACCTTGCACCTTGTCATTTCGATGCCTTAGATGGTATTGTCCGTGAAAACTGAACTCTTCTTCAGATGAAGCATGTTTTACCACGTTTGTGCACACTCAGAGTCTCAAAACACAGTGGGGAAAAGGCTCTTTCATCCAAACCCTTTACTCTGCCCTTTAGAGTCTCCTTCCCTGGCATCTCAGATGCTTTACCGCCTTTAAAGCAGCATGGCACCAGAGCAGTGGATTGAGCTTGCTTAGCTACGATTAGGTTTTACCAGCTCCTGGGGTTGGTAAACACACCTGCAGTAGAATAAGTGACACTCATACACAGCGGGCTTCATGATGCTCCTGTGAGTGGCCATAGGAAGGACTGGCCCCCAAACCATTGCTGGTGTCCACTTCATCCAGTGAACCCTACGTACCTGTCCCATTTCCCCTGCCTTTAGACCATGGTAGGTAATATAACACCTGCTCTACAGGTGTGACACCACACATGTACCAGAAGTCTCCAAGCTTTCTGTTACACAGTGCCCACTCAACAAAGTTTGGGACAACACCATATTTTTTTCTTGATTTGTGTCTGTACTGTGTGTGTGTGTGTGTGTGTGTGTGTGTGTGTGTGTGTGTGTGTGTGTGTATATATATACATTTTTGTAAAATCATGTGCAGAATATGTATTTTCCATGAGGTATCTTATTAGGTATTTACAAAAGTCATTGGAGACCCAATTCCATGGATGACAGACATGTATAGACTATTACATACCTTAATAACTGAATAACTGTTTCCATGGTAATTTGAATTACTCTTGCTTTGAATATGTGAGAGGTATGCTATAGCAGTGCCATCGGCAAGTCATAATTTTTATAGCTTGGTTAAATAAGCTTCTTAATGCTTCGGGAGATTTCACAAGTGTGTTATTAAATACCAGGGATTGTCTTGGTGCTTCAGAGATTTCCACTCCAATATAAATAATTTGACAAGCATCAGCTGGTGCTGTTTGTGTTTCATGGGCCAGTCTCTGTATCTATCACTGACAAGACATTTACGAGCTTAATGTGTACTTATCAGCTCTATTACAGCCAATTATATCAGGTAATCAGCATGGTCACAGTTATTAACATGGTCACAGTTATTAACATGGTCACAGGTAATCAGCCAGGTCACAGTTAATGTAACATGGTCACAGTTATTAACATGGTCACAGGTAATGAACATGGTCACAGTTATTAACATGGTCACAGGTAATGAACATGGTCACAGTTATTAATAAATACTTTGTTAAACTGGGTTTGTGGCATTAATTTCCCTGGTCCTGAAATAAACTCTCTGTTTCAAGTTTGGGATGAAAAAATACACATTTGACCAAAAGATGAGGATGTTTATGAATCATAAGTTACTTATTAAAGGACTGCATAAAAAGGTCTCTACTGTATGGATGGAAATACATGGAAAACCTGGTGTGTGCTGTAATGTTTGCCCTCACCTGCACAAAACCTGGTCAGCAAAGAGGATCTAGCACACCCTTATTCCCATTATGAAGGAGCATATGAAATGAGAGAGAGTTACTGCAGGTAATCAATGACGGCCTGTTAATGGTGTTTCACAGGGAGGAGCAAAAGTGTGAGTGCTGATCCAGGTACATCTGGCTGCACATGTGAAATGTAGCGGGACTGGCAAAGCTAGGAGAGAGAGGAACATTGGGGTAAACCACTCTGAGAGGGCCCTACAGCACCAGCCCTGTGTCACTGAGCGGACTCAGACAGAAGGAAGCTTTCAGGACGTTTTTAAAAGGTTGCAGAGCATCATGGGAAGTGTAGTTCCTAATCCCTTTGTAAGGAGTCAGGTTCACCAGTATTTAATGCAATGAAATGCCGGGAGGTTGTTTAGGTAAAACAAGTTATTGAGCATTAATTCTCTTTGTTATTGAGTCTAATTCCCTACATTTTTGGGCATAATGTAAATTAATCACTCTAAAATACAACTGTAAGCATAATGCCATTTTTTTTTACATTATATTCCATCATATGTATACAAAAGACAAGCTTAGGTTTTCAGATAAATTAAGTTTTAACTTTCAACTTATTTCCTTCATATTGTATTGTTTTATTTTATTTTAACCGAGAGTTTTCACTGGATGAGCTGTATCACTCCTACATCCTACATATTGTTTTACATTATTTTCGAGCAACCAAAGACATCCATCACTTTGTCACTTTGCATTGTAGATTGTTTAGTGTTCTGTGATGGGACCGTAAAAATTAAGCCTAATTTCATTCAGTGCCAGTAAATAATTTCATCCTCTTGCCAGGGAAAACCGAAGTTGCAGGATCTTTTTTTTTTAGTAAAATTCAATACATACATGTGATGCTTACCTGGATGTGGTATTAATAACTGCGCAGGGTGTGCAATCTTAGTGTACCCTGGGATAACTCAGCTCTGATGGACAGTTCCTGAAAGTGGTTTTTTGGATATCTGATTATCAGACGCTGTCCAAACCATTCTATTTGGCAGCATCGCAGAGAGCTGATTTACAATCTGTCTGAGACTCTTTGGTCCAACACATCAGCTCCAGAAAAAGAGTATTTCTCACACTTCAGGCCAAAGAGTTTAAAGGGGGTTCTGTTTGAAGTTAGCCTTTGAGCTCGCCCCTTTAAAATGGACACAGTCAACATCCACAAATAAAAACACTTGAGTTGATATACACTTCCATTTCCAAGTAAGTTTAGTTGCCAAAGTCCACACCCTGGTTCAGTCAATCATTTATTACAAGCTGAAGCTCCAGATAAAAGCGTCTGCGTGGCCATGTCTGCATTGTGAAAATGAATTGGTCGGAGGTGTTTAGACAGTAGTGCAGTGGAGCACCGAGCCTCCCACCTGGAAGGCTGAATGAGAGAGAATTCTGGCACCTAACTAATCTCCACACTGGAGAGAAATTTATGACTTTCAGTATGCTTTTATCTGCAGAATTCCTGGAGTTCCCATGGCAAAGGGGAGGAGGGAGGGGTGAAAATGTGCCAGGGGAAATTAAGCAAGGTAAGGGTGTAGTCAACCCGCTATAAAGCATTTGTAAATATCAGGTCGTTTTGTAAGAGTAAAGGGGTCAAATAATCCAGTTAATACATTTAACAGTCAACTTTATGAATCATTACAGACATGCAATCTGTGCCCAGAACTGAGTAGTATATTAACCAGGCCTCATTTCGAAATGAAAGGGCTTTTTTTTTATCAAAAATAATAATAAAAAAATAATTGGTATTATTTGTATATTATTTGTACCATATGTATAACACTGTAACATTTATGATTTGAAAATTACAAGATGTGATGGTTGTAATTTATATTCTGATAGGATTGTTAAAATGGCTCCCACACACTTGCCTTTTTTGTCTCAGAACAAGTTTTTAATTTTTGTTGCCATTGGTTCATGGTGTCTGGTTTTACATTATTCTTTTCCAAACAGCAAGTGGTATATAACTACCGATTTTAACCCTTTTTGGTGTAACCATCTTGGTTTAACTGCAGTACTGCTCTCCATAAAGGGCAAGTTTCTGATGGTGAGTTTAAAAGTTTAGACAATTTTATAGGCATGGCTGAAATTGTGTCCATTAACGAAGGTTTGCCATTAAAGCCTTGGCCCCTAGAGCAGGGGTGCTAACCACATTGTGCTGAAGGGTACATAAAACTATCCCTCACTAACTATTCCCACTTAGCTTCTGGAGATCATCATTAAAATTGAGGCCTGTATGTGTTCTCAGTTGAAAGACCTAGTCTCAAAAAATGGGCAACGTGTGAGTTTTCACACTAGCACCATTGGATGTGAGTTGCACTGAATGTGTTGGGAGAATGCACACCGCTAGTGACCATGTTTACCTGTTAATACCCTCCACCTGTTCAGCAGTCAGAGTAAGTGGGCCCTTCTGTGCCTACTTGAGCGTAGCCTCTGCAGGTGTAGGCAACGGCCCCCCTCATACCTGGCTAGCCTTGTAACATTACCCTATATACACCACGGGCAGGCAGCTGAGAGATCCACAGCATGGATATCAGACTGGCGATCTGAGAGACAGAAATCACCTGGGGGGTTGAATTTCTTTCAAGGAGCCTTATTGTCTGACTGTTACAGAATTACCCTGGCTATTTAGTGATATCTGAATGAAAAATTTGAACATATTTCCCTTTTAGATAAATTAAGCAAATGTCATAATATTGTTATTAAAATGGTGTGTGTGTGTGTGTGTGTGTGTGTGTGTGTGTGTGTGTGTGTGTGTGTGTGTGTGTGTGTGTGTGTGTGTGCACATGTGAGTGCATGTGAGTGTGTGTGTGCGCACATGTGAGTGCATGTGAGTGTGTGTGTGCACATGTGTGTGTGTGTGTGTGTGTGTGTGTGTGTGTGTGTGTAACATAAAACAAAGTTTACTGTGAAGACCTGAATTTCATTTGTCAATCTCGCTTAATATAGAGGAACAGCAGACAGGTATGAAACCAAAGCAACAATAAACAATTAATTTTAGGGATTTGGAAATGAGTATTTCCTTGTGATATTCAAAACTAAAGGTCAAATCAATACAGATATCAATATCGGCATATTGATTTGAGGGTGGAATCCTCATGTGAACCATGAAAATTGCGTATGAAGCCACTTCTGTATAAAGAGCATGTGTTATGCAATATGCAGAAAATGCAAATTTACTGACTGTGTTTGCATCCATGCCAAAGGCTGAAATTTGATAAGCAAAATTCTTTTTATTTTTTATTTTTTATTTATGAACAGTACATTTGAGATTTTGTTAAGTACATTCTGGTTAGCCATCATTAGTATGTGAAATTGAATCTGTCAAAGGAATACTTGTACTAAGAACACTTACAGCTAAGTTACTGTGCAGAGATTGCCAGTCATATGTCAGATTGTGTTTTATGATTGTATTGAGCATTTATATGTGGGTTACAGCTACAGTTACAGTTCCTGAAAGTTACAAGAAAATGGTGAATATGAACTTCATGAGCTTTGTTTCTGGTGATTATTTTGGGTAGTTCAATGTTCTGTTAAAATATAGGGGGGTAAGGAACTCTGCTTTCTTAAGAAACCGTGATTCCCTCTTAATCATTTGCACTAAGATTAATCCTCTGAAAAAATTTATTTGTTATTATAGTCCATCAACCCTAAATGAAAATGGAAGATTCTCCAGATTTGCTTTTCTTTGTGAATGTTTACAGATGCATGTGCATGTGTTTTTTCTTTCATGTTATGGTTGCACCGTACTTTCGCTGTAGTCGTCACCCGCGCTGTGTCAGAACTTGGGCCCTGAAGCCCAGTGGGGATCAGTCACTGTTTGTTAGTCCCTCCCTGACCAGCGGAGCTGCAGGACGACAGAGAGGAGCTCTTCAAAAGCAGGGGCACGGAGGAGGCTGTCCTTCAGATGCACTGCGCTGTGAAATCTGGTGGGAACTCAGTGCGTGCCAGGGGGAGACCAGGGGGAGACCTGGGGGAGACCCAGGGTCTGCGCTGACCCGCGGTCCCTCGGCCTTGCAGAGAGGTGTCCATAAGTTCAGGGCAGCTCCCCCACTCACTTACTTTTATTGCAACTTGCTCTTTTCTTTTGTCCTCCGCATGACCCTGGTCCCCTCCCCGCATCTGCCAAAATTATATTGCACACAGAACAAGCGCTGGAGTACTTTCACAACATAATGTAATCCAGTACGTCAATATAGCAAAGCTTTCTTCCTGTGTGTCCAATTGTAGCATCTCTGTTGAACTGACAATAACAAATATGAATTCTTCGAGGACAGCTACTTTCAGTGAAGGCTTAAACATTTCAACTTTGTGATGGGGTTTGTGTGTCTGTTATTCATCTCTTACTTGGAATCTTTTATTCTACACTGTATCAAATTGGGAGGGGGAGAGGGGCAAGACTGAACCCATTATGTTTCAGCAATGTGGTTATTACACAGCTCAAAGTCCCCCCCCACCCCACCCTTAGAGCAGCTCAGTAAATATAAAAGTGAAAAAACCTCCTCTCCTTGTTATCACTCTAAGGTGAGCACATGTTGTAGGCCAAGGGCCTGTTTCTGTTTCTCACTCATTCAAAAGAATTTGTGAAAAGGAGTGCCTGTTTTACCAGAGCTCCACATTTCTAAAGGAGAAAGATGTTTTCAGCCGTGTTTCCTGCTTTTCAATATGTATATGCATGCTAAGCTTTCAAATAACAACAAATCGTTTCTTTTGTTTGGTTTTCTGTGAGGTTCTTTAGAATTTGTGCTAATGCACACCTTGATGTTGTGTGTGTGTGTGTGTGTGTGTGTGTGCATGTGTGTGTGTGTGTGTGTGTGTGTGTGTGTGTGTGTGTGTGTGTGTGTGTGTGTGTGTGTGTGTGTGTGTGTGTGTGTGTGTGTTCAAGGATTAAAACTGTGTTGACTGTTCTTTTCAGCATGAGAAGTGGGTTCTCTGGAGATTGAACAGTGTTTATACACCAAAGTCAAGGTAAGGAATAACAGGTTAAATAATCATTTTATAAAATATGTAAAAATTTAGTTAAATAAAAAGATATAACCTACTGTATTTAATGGGGAATCAGAGAGAACCACCAGGTACGGCTGATGTGTGGCTGTGGTTCAAGCAGTAAAAGACTGACTGTAAGGCAAGCTTCAGAAGATTGAGCCATAATTTAATATGTGATATAAATTTGACATTACTTATTTTATGAATGACACTCATGCTTGCCTCGGCAGCACGAGTGACTCAGATTAGTCAACGAACAAAGCGATTCATAGGGGTCACCAAAGCAAGAGAGGACGAGGCCTGAGGCTCCAGCAGGAACCGACCCGGTCAGGTGCTGGGGGAGATTCGGTTTCCACAATGCGCTCATCCATCACCTGGACTGGACTCCAGCGGGGTAATGTGTGAGATCTGGGTGTCTCCCACCCCATTCCCCAACGCTGTTTCCTCAGGTCGATCAGGTACCTGAAACTGCACCAGGTGAGTCTGCAGCAGCAGTTAACCTGCCCTATTAGGGTGCGTAAAAAAAGGTGCTGGCACGATTTCACACGTTTAAGAATGTCTACGTGTTGGTCCTTGCACACACAAACTGATAATGGATACGGCAGCTGGATCAGTCAGCAGTTTGCAGGTAAGAGATGAGGCTCTCCACCTTCTGGAGTAACAGGAAGCTTCATTCAGAAATCTCACGGGTAAGTTGAGTTAGCGCGGTGTAACAAAAACAGATCCGCTGTAAATGTGTAAATATTCAGCCTCCTGGTGTTTTATTTGGGCGTATTTATTTGCTGTCAGTCACATTCTGAAGGTTGTAGTCTTTGCTGGGTCTGAGGGATTTATCCTCATAAAGGTGTAAGCAGCTCTGCTCAGCGTTTATTTACTGTATTATATCCGCTGCCATACTGGAACAACAGCATCATGTTCCACCCAGTACAGATTTTTCAATTTGTTTCCAAAACATTGTTGCCATAAAAAATCGTTTTATGAAATTCCAGAAATATATTTCATAATTGATCACAAATGAATAATTAGGGCATCTCTAACAATCAGCAAAATTAAAATATGATTGAAAATATGACTAAAATATTTAAAAATGAGTCAACAAAAAATCAAAATACTGAAATTATGCTCTTAGAAAATCATGATAACACGTAGCAATGGAAAAAAAAATTCCAGTGGTTGCAGGTAAGTTATGTAAAAATGTAAAAATGTCATTGCATGGTCTGATACAGATCCAATGTGGTTTTCGATGAAGACAAAGCCATGAAGGTATTTTATGCTCTCTGCACCATCAGGCAGGAAAGCTCCTTTCCTACACGGTTCACAGCTATGCTCCAGTGCTCCGATAAACGAGGTGAGGATCAGCTGACTGCCCACCCCTCCACCCCTCCACACCCCTCCCACCTCTCCACCCCCAACAATCCCAAATGGAGGGAGGACAGCCACTTGATTGAGGGACTGATTTAGGCTTTTCTAAAATAAGATTCACGACTGCAGAATGGCCACAGGCACAAGACAGGACTGAGATTTTTTTTTTTTTATTATTCCAAGAAATTGGGCCATGCAAGGTGAGCAGGTATGGAGCAGGTTTCTGCCTGTGTTATATAAACCCAACATGGCAAATGCTTTCATCTGCTAATGTTAGCCTCCCTATCAGGTCTGCTAATGTTAGCCTCCCTATCAGGTCTGCTCATGTTAACTTACCTATCAGGTCTGCTAATGTTAACTTACCTATCAGGTCTGCTAATGTTAACTTACCTATCAGGTCTGCTAATGTTAACTTACCTATCAGGTCTGCTAATGTTAACTTACCTATCAGGTCTGCTCATGTTAACTTACCTATCAGGTCTGCTAATGTTAACTTACCTATCAGGTCTGCTAATGTTAACTTACCTATCAGGTCTGCTAATGTTAACTTACCTACCAGATCTGTTTTTGGAGAGGGAGGGGGGCAGAGATTTGGTGAAATGGGGAGGTTTTTTTTTGGCAGATGTATTGAGAATGGGTGGGTTATCTTTGTAGCAGAGGTGCTGGTGGGGGTTGGAGGTGCATGTTTTTTTTTTTTTTTTTTGGGTGGGGGGCGGAAAAGGGGAGTCATTGGAATTAGCAGCTATGGTTAATTGTGGGTCCCTGTGGTGAGTGTCCTCTGGACCCTGCAGGCACATACCAGGGAGCATACCGTCCGCTCTCCCCATCTGTGACCCCTGCCTCCCCACCCACCCATCCTTTGAAGGGTGACCGCCTTAATGAGTCAGATTTCATCCGCTGACAATCGCGCAAAGTGGTTATTTCTGCCGAGAGCATTTTGGAAAAGCGTGTTTTTTTAAACCACGCGTGTGAGTGACTGTGTGAGCGCTCTGCCTTGGCATTCCTTGCTTACTGCTGGGGGGGAACAGCAAACATCCGCACTACAGGCCCATAGAGTCAGGTTTGACCATTCCTGATTCTGCAGGGCATGGCAGATCAGCAAGAAACATAAACTAGGCCTTTGAAAGAAAAGTAAACCCTGGCTGCTCCTTTGGGTTTGACTATCGCTTTCATGTGTGACTGTTTGGAGGTCATAAACACCAGCCTGAGGATCAGCTGGCTTCCTGCTTTCACCTCAAAACCAGGGACCCAGTTCAGATCAGAGAAAGCCAAGTGACTGGGTAAACTGGGTAATTATGGGCTTTAGAGGAGTACTTAAGTGCTGAAGAATGCCTAAAACCCACAGACCCTGTGGCTTTCCATGCCCAGGAATGGGGACCTGGGACCTGGATGCGCTGGGGCTGGGGGGGTCTGGCAGACCCTATTATCAGCTTAATTATACCCCTCACGCACACACTCTTTCTAAATGACCATATTAGTTTACATAATTACATACAGGACCTGGGAGGACCCCCAGGGTGCAGCAGCAAGTTGACATTTTTCATTGTGCCGCGCTTATGTGAAGATGAACGTGTGATGTGCAAATGGAGTGAAGTAAATTACTGTAATTACAGACGTAACAGGGGCTAACTCTGTTGCTTTGTGTGGAGGCACATACTTGTGAAAGTAGCCTCCTAACCTCTATGGCAAACACTGGAATCTCTGGGCTCAAAAGAATGGAGGGTCACTGGGCTAGCTGTGGTGAGCCATGAGAATATGTATATCTGAAAACATTCGTTGAGCTGCCTTTTAATAACATTAAAATAACATTTTAATCAAGTGGAACATCGTGGCTGGTATGGTTTTGAAAAAGGTTTAGTAGACCTGGAGCACAATTGGAGACACGGGTTCAAGTCCCACTCAAGCTGTGCTCGGGTGCCAGCTCAGGCAGACCAGAATGCAAAGCGGGTTGAATAAACAAAGTGCACCAGTCAGTGACCGCTACGGCGTTTGGGATGCTATAGTGGCCCTGTGCCAGGACGGGCCGCCTGCTCGGACAGGAGTGGCGAAGCCGCTTTCCCGCCTGCTAATTGGATAATTCACGTGTGCAGAGGGCCACATTGGAAATGCGCTGACCCATTTCAGGGCTCTAAATACCAACGGTTGAACCCTGAGAGACTGACAAATACCATGCAATGTCCTGTACCGTCTAGTAAAGCTGGTTAAGGAGCCTTAATGAGCTGCTCTGTTCTGCTGAGATTCACCCTCGGCCTCATCCTCTGCAGACTAAGTCCTGATACACCAGATGACAGTAATTAGGCCTTTACAAAGATTTCTATCTGCATGCTGCAGACACGCAGACTGTCTGCCCAGACCAGATGACTGGGGGAACACACTGTCCATGCAGAGCCTGCGCAAATAGCCAGTCTATCTGCATGCTGCAGACACGCCTGCAGACTGTCTGCCCAGACCAGATGACTGGGGGAACACACTGTCCATGCAGAGCCTGTGCAAACAGCCAGTCTATCTGCATGCTGCAGACACGCCTGCAGACTGTCTGCCCAGACCAGATGACTGGGGGAACACACTGTCCATGCAGAGCCTGCGCAAACAGCCAGTCTATCTGCATGCTGCAGACACACCTGCAGACTGTCTGCCCAGACCAGATGACTGGGGGAACACACTGTCCATGCAGAGCCTGCGCAAACAGCCAGTCTATCTGCATGCTGCAGACACACCTGCAGACTGTCTGCCCAGACCAGATGACTGGGGGAACACACTGTCCATGCAGAGCCTGCGCAAAGAGCCAGTCCATCTGCCCCAGCGCAGCTGCCTCTGCGCAGCAGATGATGGAGCTGCTTTGTCTGCGTGGACCGGCTGATGGACTAAACCATAGGCGTGCCGAGACTGATCCCTGATCAGTTGGGCATCGGCTCCACCACACGCTTATTTAACGAACAGGGAGCCCCGATTCGTCTCCAGCTCATTTCATGCCATGTCCCCCTGGAATTGAGTTGAAATGATGTGACCCAAATGTCAAGCCTGAGATTCACTCAGAGGGAGGAAATGAAGAGGAAGTGACCTCAGTGAAGAGGAAGTGACATCACCGAGTAATGTGTAAGGTGCATAGGGTGAATGCCATGGATTTCACCCACACCAAAGCAGTAGATGTGGAGCATGATTTGTGTGTGCTCTGCTGTTTAGTGTGAGGGAACACTACCCGTTAGGTCTGTAGGCAATGTTATGGCAGGCCTTAGTATAGGTGCTTTTTAGAAAACTATTAACGGTGATTCTCTGTGGAAAGAAAGTCCAGGTCCAACCAGGCAGATGGGATATAATTAACTGTTAATTAATGAGATTAGTTTGTTTGAAGACGTGTCTAAACAGAATACCTTGCCAAGCAGGGCCTACGGTGTCATTCACTCATGGCTGATAACAGATTTCATGGATATTAGAGGGGCAGAACTGGTTCTTGCTACAGTTGCTCTGCAAGAATTCCAACATATGGGCTTAGTCATAGCTTGTTGGTCTGAAAGTCTGAGGGATTAACCCTAGCAACACTACAGAGTAGCAGGGAAAACTCCAAAACAGCATGCCAAATAAGTGAGATTACTTTCACCATAAAAGCGTTTTTAAACAACTGAGAGCAATTTAAAGATGGGGTTCACTGTCACAAATATCTCATACACTTCTGGTAGTAATCAAAGTGTTCAAAGACTGCTGTAAGTATATTAAATAGGAGCAGAGAAGCAAGAAAGAACACATGCGTGCACATTGGACAACTTGGAAGTGGACTATTGACAGAAAACAAAAAAAAGCACAAACAAATATAGATGACTACAGCCTATGAGACTCCCAGTTCCAGTACTGCATATAATAGAGCAGAGAGGATTTTCTGCTGCTTTCACTGCAGTGTGGCAACAGAGAAGCAGTGCATTATGGGAGTGTGACATGTAAGGAATAAATGTGACTGGCTTTGCAGTTCTATGGAAATAAACCACAACAGGGTTTATTTTGCTCATGCCATGGCTACCAAAGAAATAATTCAGCACTGATATTAAATTTTCCTTTTTTCCTGGTGATTAGTCTTATGGTTTGTTTACTGTCAGAAACTGTTGCCAAGTGCTTGTTTCTTTTGTTTTGTTCAAGTATGGGTTATAAATTCCTATTCTGTGGGTGATTGTTTATTTTACTTTGTAGGTTGTTTTGTGACTGCATTTAAGTGAATGTGGATTTTAATTCTGAATTTTAAAAACCTAAAAATTAAATTATTAAATTGAACGTTTCCATTTATTGTAAAATTTGGCATTGAATATGGTATATCAAACACGGTACGTGGGAGACGTGACGTTCGAAATTCAATGACAGTACCAGGATGCTGCGTTTCCTCCCTTCGACAGAATGTGGCCGTTATGTTCGGTTGTAAATGGAATCTTCAGTGAACTTGAATGAGCTTGCGTGTTAATTTTGAACGGTGGTAAGGCCACTTTCACCGGAACTACTTCATAGACGTGCATAGTTATCGTGCGCTCACTGGGAAACAATGCACACCCCCTCCAGCCAATCAGGAGCGAGTATTTAACCAAGCCGTGGTACACGATGCAGAATGCCACACGGTTGAATGGAGCAGGAATAAAGGCGTCCATGCTCGCCTCAGGGCAAAGGTGAGGTATGAGAAGGAGCCGTGGCACGATGAAGCCCTTCCCCCGTCACTGTAAGCCCATTAATGCACCTTACTGAGGGATTTGAGGCTCGTAATCTCATTGCGCTGGCATGGGCCTCTGTTGCTAAGACGGACGACTGGGGGAATTCTTGGAAAGACACAAGCACCTGCCTGAGTGTGGCAACCGGTCGGTCAGACTGTGTGGAGGCACCCTGGGGAACAGCAGAGAGGCATAAGACCTCTACCCTCTGGTTATGGCTCCTATGGCCATGGGCCGCACGGGCATCCTCCAGCCAATCCAGAGACACCGGTGGCTGTGAACCAAACAATTCCAGACCCTCATGCATAATCATTTATCATGACCAGGAAGTCTGAGAACAGGAAGGAAGCTGGCTTTGCCCTTCGGGCTTTAAACACATAAGTGAAGGAGGCGTCTGAAACTGAAACTGAGAATCCGTAGATCGCAACGGCGTTCCAAAGCATCAGCTTCACCAAATTACACTCTGTCATTTTACTTTCAGTAATACTTCAATTATTTTCTTTTCTAGGGTGATGTACAAAAAATTGTTATATTTAGGCAAAGAAGAAGGGGAATTTAGAAAACAAAAAGATTTCACAACTCTCACAACTAGTCGTATCAACCATTTTCACTGATCTACACCACATCACTCCAAAAAAAAAAAAAATACCCCAACTTGAATTGTAAACCTTTATATTACATCGACAAGACAAAATTGGGGGTTGTAGTTTCGTCTATTCTTTGACTGAGAGCCAGACACAGTGAGAGCTGCTCTCAGAGTAATTTTTTTTTCTCCAGATGGTGAAAAGGCTGAAAGTAGCCTGCGAATGGCAGTGGAATGGTGACTGTTCCCTCCTGTTTTCTGATCGATAATACCTGCAGGACTGCAGCCATTTTGGACAGTGGAAGTGCTGTTCACCTGTGATCACAAAATGATCACACTGTCTGTGTGGTTTGAGATGCTCACTTAACATCATGTCTAAATTAATGTCAGATAGTCCTCTTGTTGTTTTCGATCTCTGGTATTTAAAAATAAGTCTGAATCACATTCAGATGCAGAGCAGAGATGTCTGCCTTTTCAGCCAGAATAACTCAGAAGCACCTGCATATCTCCAGGTTCTGTTCTTCCATAATGAGATTCACATCCTCTGCTGAGAATGCCTTTGTTGGCCTGGAGCAACAGCAACGTGTTCTGCTGGTTTTTTCTGGATTAGAATCTTCAAAACGCTGCATAACATATACCGTCCCTTATTCTGTGTTAATTGCAGAGTCTTATCCAAATGTTCTGCATATCCTCATGACAAAGTTTTTTTTTTTTTTTTTTTGTGCCGTTGTATTCAAAAACAATCAAGTCATCACTCAGATGAGATAATGATCTAAGAATGTTGGCT
Organism: Albula goreensis; assembly: GCA_022829145.1. Classification (NCBI taxonomy): domain Eukaryota; kingdom Metazoa; phylum Chordata; class Actinopteri; order Albuliformes; family Albulidae; genus Albula; species Albula goreensis. Next base: position 29,410,452 of record CM040757.1, read on the forward strand.
CACAGCCTTAGCGCAGTGGTTCCCAACCTTTTCTATGCCCCACTCCCCTAGGAAATGTTTGAGTAATGTTCGCACCCCCAACGAAAAGTAATATCACATTTGAAGATGAAGAAGTCGGTGCGTGTGAGCAGAGGCGACGGGCAAGCTGAGAGGCCCCAAGGGGTGAAATACTTAACGAGCTCTCGCGATCATCGATTTATGAGTGAAACAATATACAATGATTATGTCAGATGTTGCGTTATAATGATTTTAAAAGCAATACTCTGACAATCAGTTACTTACTTTACTAATGTGTTAATTCTGCTATTCTCTCCTTTTGATTAAATAAACAATGAGAATACTATCCACGCAACACAACCACCTACGACCACTTCTCAAGGCACACTGGCAGCTGGCTGAGTAATGGCTTGTGACTCGTCATTCAAGGACACAAGCCTCTCTTTCGCACCCCCTGAAATTCCATCTCACACCCTCTGGGGGTGTGGGCACCCCAGGATGGGAACCCTGGCTTACAGCCAATTCAAACGCCATATTTTCAAAGTGAAAGCTGAATAAAACTGCCTCTGGTAGCTGTGCAGTGAATAATTTTTTGATCAAGTTACTGTTCATACATTACACGGAACATTTAATGAAATAAAATAAATGACTATTCCAATTTCCAATATGCACAGCTGGATTCGCTTGTGGTTCAAAACCCGCCTGTCAACAAATGATTATTTTGTAATGGGTGTCAGTCCATCAGAGGGTAAACAAGCACAGATACCTAAGGGGAAGCAACAACAGTAATAAAAGAATGCACACCAATAATAAATTAAAATGCAAAAAACTGAAGCCACACAGTTTCATAACACTGTGGTGATCTGGATCATGCAAACCTTGGCATTGTGTGTCATATTTTAGCAGCAGGTGCAACGTGCTACGACTGATTTGACAACCTCAATGACAAATGCAAAGTTATTTTAGGCAACACGCCAGCAGTGCAACAAGAAAAATGAAGAAGCACAGAGCAACTTGCGCATCAGGCGTAATAAAAGGGTATGGAAGCACAGTGTCTGGGAGTGTCTCTTAAAACACATGGGAGTACCATTCAAATTATGGGATGCAATGCCCGAATTGCCATTATCGTCCAAAGTGAAACCCTTGCACTCAAAAGCAGTTCTATTTAGAGTGGAAACTCAAAGGTAGCCAAGTAAATTGAAGTATTTGCCTCGGACAAGAAAACGTCATCCGCATTCCGCAAGTGAGAGCGAAGAAAATAGAACGACATCACACCTGTCAAAAATCGGCCATCGCTGATTGGGACCATTACACCATGGAACCACGTAACTCGCTAGTGAGACAATATTACTCAAGGACAATAAATATAGCTGACTGTCAAATAATTATCATCAATATATTCAGTTAGCTAGCTAACATAGGCCCCCATGACCATAACGGACCATAATTAGCTAGATAGGATAGCCTATATGTCATATGGCATAACTATTCAAACAATAAAACACATAACTATCAATGCATGCTCTTTTCTGTCAGTGTTACAGTATGACTTCAATTTGATATCGTACAATTCAGGGTATCCTTGAACTGTAAGAATGAACAGGTCTGCCTTTTTTTAAGGCAGAGGTCTGACAGGAGGAAGTCATTGGAGCGGAAGTTTGAAGGGGGGATGCCGCGGTCACAGCGTCGATAAGGAGGTGCTGCAGTTTCCAGCCTGTGGCTGAACGGGGCCTGCCTCGCCTCCATCCTGCAGCCCTTCCAGTGGAGACGGCTGTTCATGGAGTCCATTGCACACCAGAGTGCGTGTAGCTCCCTCTGAGCGCTGCCAGAGCTGCTTCGCTGCAGGAAGGGGAGATCAGATGTTCTCAACCTTCCTCGGCTTTGCGGCTGCCTGCCAAAGGCTGGGTGATGGAAGGACCCCCTCCAGTAGCCCCGATGTCTCGCAAGTTTGAGGAAAGCTTTACCTTCCCTCTCAAGCAACTGTCAAAACTTTGCTTATGTTGGGCATGGACCTTATGAACTCCAACTCCTCTGATGTGAAACGGACCTTTCTCTGCTATGCTGATCCATGTTCGCTTGCAAGCGCTGGGTGCATGTTATTTTATCTTATTTAATTATGATTGGCTGAAACATGCAATGTCATGCCAACACCATCTGATTTATATTAACACATTACTCCACCCATTGTGGATTGCGCCATATGAAGGACCTCTTGTTGTGAGTAGCACCATGGAGTGGACCCAGCCAATTTGGCTTATCGCCTTGAACTTGTGTCCAAGATGACAGCTTTGTGCTTTGCCCCTCCCATCGAATGTTGCGAGTATCGGGAAATGACTGATTTCCAGCTTATGACGTATGACTTTCAAAAGAGGGCCCTAAGTGTTATTTCTGTGTTTACATTTTAAGTCTCTGAGTAAGTTCCCTACATTTACGTGCACTTCATGAGAGAGTATCAGGGAAGGGAAGGCAGGGATGTACCAACTTGTCATAATTATTACAACCATCATTTTTTAAAGAAATCTGTAGTTAACTAAAAATACTTTGAGAATGTCTAACATAAGCAGGCATGTACAGACATATGGAGGGCAAGGCAATTCACCCCACTTTCTCTGTCTTTTCATCAGGAAGAAAGGGATTCTCCCTGTCTTTTTACTGCTGTGTGAATCTAAGTCATCCTTGCATTGGATTTCCATCTTGCTATAGGAATGTAGAGTATCTGGCAACTAAGCAAGCAACACATAAACTTAAGGTCACTGAAGAAGTGTGCTCAGATCTTCTTAAGGTCACTGAAGAAGTGTGCTCAGATCTTCTTAAGGTCACTGAAGAAGTGTGCTCAGATCTTCTTAAGGTCACTGAAGAAGTGTGCTCAGATCTTCTTAAGGTCACTGAAGAAGTGTGCTCAGATCTTCTTAAGGTCTCTGAAGAAGTGTGCTCAGATCTTCTTAAGGTCACTGAAGAAGTGTGCTCAGATCTTCTTAAGGTCACTGAAGAAGTGTGCTCAGATCTTCTTAAGGTCACTGAAGAAGTGTGCTCAGATCTTCTTAAGGTCACTGAAGAAGTGTGCTCAGATCTTCTTAAGGTCACTGAAGAAGTGTGCTCAGATCTTCTTTCCAGGCTAACAGACAGGTAACACGTGGCTTGGGGGCACTACAGGGTGAACACCTCACACTAAGATCACAATTTAGTTTCATCAACTGGCATGTGGGGGCCATATTTAGCATTTTTGATGTTTTCCACATTTCTGGTGAGGAAGGTGGGGGGGGTGGCGATAGCAGAAGAAAACAATCCCCTGTGCAGATGATTTTTAGTAATTGCTACAGCCCGGTACTTGCACCTCAAATGGTGTTCTTGTGTAATGAGTTCTGGTAAACTTGCACTGACCCTTTTTGGTTCCCCAAAGAATGTTACACCCCATGCATCAAAACCTGACCCTGGATCACTCCTGCAAGGCCAAAATCAGGACATGTACTATGTAAGATGTAGTTTTAGTTCATCAATACAAAATAAATTCAACAGCACTTGGAAAAAATAGATACACTACATACAGAGGGTGTAAAAATAACATATGCAGTATATGTGTGTGTGTGTGTGTGTGTGTGTGTGTGTGTGTGTGTGTGTGTGTGTGTGTGTGTGTGTGTGTGTGTGTGTGTGTGTGTCTGTGTGTGTGTGTGTGTGTGTGTGTGTGTCTGTGTGTGTGTGTATGTGTGTGTGTGTGTGTGTGTGTGTGTGTGTGTGTGTGTGTGTGTGTGTGTGTGTGTGTGTGTGTGTGAGAGAGTCAGTGAGTGTGTGTGTGTTAAATAGGTTTTTAATGCAGCTACACAATACTCATATTAAGTCATTTTATGTCAAATAGCAGTTTGTATCAGCCCTGTTAGAGGGCGACTTGTGCACTTTGATGCATGAGTTTGTGAATAACATGGGGTAGGTAACAGAGCTCCAAACAGGCCAGGCAGTCAGCGCTTGGATTTCAGATGCATCAGTCACAAAAACTGTAAATTTTTAATGTGGGAAGGTGAACAGAGTCAAAAATTATGACAACAAATTCCAGGATCTACATGGCAACATAGGAGTCGGGAATACAAAGCCGTTTTACAAGACCAGGTGCGAGCTTTATGGCATGTTTAGGGTTAGGGTTAGGGCTGGGGTTAGGGTTGGGGTTAGGGTGTGAAGTAGACTTCCACCGCCTTCATCCCTAACAGACCTGAAGGCTTTTTTCTGCTCTGAATGGTCCAATATCCCACTACACCGCTGGGAACCTGCATGACCGCATTCCGGGACAGACTGGAGCTTTCAGTGGGTCAGGGTGGCCCCGCCTCTTCCGAGCCACGCAATATTCACATTGTGAGGTGTTCCTATTATTTTATATGTAATTGTAAAAAAAAATGCACAACTATTAAGATTAGGAATAATGTATGTGCAGTTTAAAAATGAATGGTCTTTTCCTTAAAAATGTTCAGTCCAGAACAGCAGACATAGCTACTCAGCCCTGAGCCAGCTGTCATTTGCTTATGTTATATTAGGGAACAAATCCTACATATTTTTTTTTTTTTTAGAAATATTTAATCTAACAATTTCTGACAGGTCAGTCTCTCACTCATCAGCCTGTGACACCCACCCTACACCAATGAAATGACTGACAGAAATGTGTTTATGTATCCGACAGAAATGTGTTTATGTATGCTTCTGACCGAGCTAGAACAATATGGCACATAATGATGCTACAAACTTTGAAACTTTGACTGCAGTGAATTTGCAATGTGGGTGAAAAGCATACAGTTGAAATGAATGAATGTGGTGCTTATTTTTCAATATGTTACATTCCTTGAAAATGGTTAAAAAAAGATATAACACCTAAAAAAAACAACTGAGTTCATGGAAAAAGTCAGACCAGGATACAATTAGCATGTGTACTTTGACTCACAGAAGTTTTTTCCCTCACAAGCACACTTTAAAAAATGAATTGATGATTGAGTCCTGGCCTCAGTTTCTTTTGCTTTTTATGCATGGTCTGTATGTTGCATCCAGTGTTTTTCTCCTTACTGCATGGTCTTTATATTGAATCCAGTGTTTTTCTCCTTACTGCATGGTCTTTATATTGAATCCAGTGTTTTTCTCCTTACTGCATGGTCTTTATATTGAATCCAGTGTTTTTCTCCTTACTGCATGGTCTTTATATTGAATCCAGTGTTTATTTCTAGGGGGATACTGTTGCAATAGTGCTGTGTAATCACAGATCATTGATTTTGAGGGTCTTTGGATGCTGTAATTACAAATGAATGTGTCACTTAACTAACCAAAGTGACAAGTGATCATAGACTTACTGACTGCTTGTGCTTTGCTAAATGTCTGTCAACAATCATATGTGTTTATTGTACACATTTAAGTACAATAAAAATTTCAGAACTGTAATTAGGCAGAGAGACAAAAAAAAATCAGAATCGAACGCTGGAGACGTGAGTGAGGAAGTGCTGAAATAGACAGAGGAAATACAGGACAGCTGAAGTGATCTAGGGACAAGCATAGGAAAATAGCATATGCTATAAACGCTATGATGCATTGCATTGGGTATTGTTTGACAATAATCTATGTTTAAATTTATCTGTCCTTATCTAATAAACATTAAATAAATAAATGAAACCATAACTGAGAAACATGTTGTTATGTGCATAATCCATACCTGATATCACCGAGGCAGTCTGACATCTTAATTAATGGAGAAAGCTCATTAAAATCTGGAGTTGTTAAGTAGAAGACAGTAGTATTGGGTTGAAATGAGCATCCAGGAGAGACAGAGCTTGCTTTTTCAATATTGTCGATCAGAACAAATGTGTGAGTTGGGCTCAAGTGTTGAATTCACTCGATACACACAGGGCTGTGGGGAAAATGGAATGGCCTGAATCTGTTGCAAAGCTTACTTAAGTTCTCATGTCCTAATGTTTTTTCCCCAGCTCAATTTTGGTTGCCAGAACATTCTCACAACGTTAGGGCACATGTTCCCAGTACAAACATTTCGTCCAGTTGTCTTTGTGTTCATTATTTGGGCTTTATTTATCTGGGGTGTTTTCTTGTGATGTTGACAGAGCACTTTTGGAACAATGTAACATTCTTAGAATGTTTCAGGAACATTTACATTTCAAAATTATGACAGACTCCAGTGAAAATATGACCTGCATTCTCCCAATGCTCCAGGAACATTCTGTGTTAGCTGGGGCCATGGCCTGGGGCCAGTCCCATGTCCTCAAGTTTGATTCCAAGTCCACGTGCAGCAAAAGCTGAAACTGTGGAACAATCAAAAAAATAATAAAAAATAGGACAAACCCCTCTGTTAAAATGTTCCTGAACCTCTAGGTTTCTCACAATTCTCCGAATTCTCGAAAGAAGCTTTTCTCTGAATTAAATTACCATGCAATTCGCTTTTCTGCATATTTTTTTTCTAAGAATGCTGCAGTCAGATGCAAGTAAGATGTGCAGATATAAACAGCATAATAAACGCATTCAAAGGGCTGTTCATAGGACTGATTCAGTACTGTGTGCCTTTTACATCAACCGCATTCATTCTGCTGCCTAGTCCAGGTCTCCGTGTGTCATCTCACTGTATATGGTGACTTTCTGAACTACTCTTTAGATATCTCTTTAGAACATATATTTATTTATTTATAAATACATACATACATACACACACACACACATACATACACACACACACACACATACATACATACATACATACATACAAACACACACACACACACATACATACATACATACATACAAACACACACACACACATACATACACACACACACACACACATACATACATACATACATACATACATACAAACACACACACACACACACATACATACATACATACATACATACACACACAAACACACACACATACATACACACACACACATCCATACATACATACATACATACAGTGGCTTCAGAAAGTATTCCGGCCCCTTCACTTTTTGCACTTTATTGTGTTGTTGATGTGATTTTAAATGGATAAAATTGCCATTTTTGCCCATCAATCTACACTCAATAACCCATAACAAAGTGAAAAATATCATTATAAATTTTTGCAAATTTATTTACTGAAGAATGATGGTCTGAAATGGCAATTTTTTACATTTAAAATCACATCAACAACACAATAATATGTGAAATAATTATATATATTATAAAATAATACATTTAGAGTTGTGATAAAATGTCTTGTGGGAAGCCCTTCCTTCAGTCCTTCAGTGGTCATTAATTAAATGATGAAGTGAAATGCTTTTCCAAGCACTGACATTTCTCAGCGTAAAAACTTCCTGTTGTCAGTTTTAAATTTACGTTAACTAATTCCCAGCTATGCCAATTTGTTCCGCTGATGGACTTCAACATAAAAAAATCTTGTTTTAGGTCACATTGTCAAAATCTTTAATCTTTTCACCCCCTTCTCCTCATTTTTTCCTGAGCTAATTTCACGGTTGCCCCTTATGTGGACTCAGCAGGAGGTGGCTGTGAACATGTGACCTCTCTGAGTCATGTGACAACTGGCCCTTGCTAATTTCCACTGCGGATACTGCATCGCATACAGCGAAGTCAGCATGTACTCGGTTCAAGCACCTGCAGGCATTCAGCTGGCCTCTAGTGGCCGCTGGAGAGCAATGAGACTAGCGAACTGAACCTGCTTAATCATAGCAGTGAATGGTATAGCTGGGACTCAAACGCACGATCCCAGGGCTTACACCTGCTCTCTGGACATTTATCTTACTGCACGGACCACTAAGCTCTGCATTTTTTTACATTTCAAAGCTACTTTAGTACCTCTGGCAGCACTGGCCACAGTTGCGTAGTGTGTCTAACTTTAACATAACCACCTTAAATCTGAAATTGGAATTATAGTGTTTCAAACGCTTGGCACTCGGGAAATTATATGACTTTAGTCAGTAGATTTAATTGAGCAAATCTGGCATTAATTAACCAACAGGTGGTGCTATACCAGTCAATTAAAAAAGGCATTTTTGAATCAGCACAACCTGCTTTGTTTGATTAGGCATATAATCAATGTCCTCTTCGCACATAAAAAACACATTTTCCGAAAGGAACAGTGATTTTTTTCAATCTTGTCAGGTGTAGTCTGTGTTAAACACCAGGTTTCCTGCAGCTCAGTAAAACCATTCCTTGGAAGGAGGTAGAGTTTTCAAACAGTATGTAATTAAGGATAATCCAGCCGGACATGCCTCGTGTGTCTTTGGGTCAAATTTGTCCTTACAGGAAGTGGAACCTGCATCCTAAGGTCTGTGGCGCTGGAACAAACAAGTGCCGAGGTACATGCGGTCAAAACCAGCATTTTCAGTCCTCCGCTGGACCAAGTGATGCCAACCTGTGTGGACATGTGTACACCATGCTCCTCTACAAACACGCCAAGAATGGTGAGGTTTTGAGATTCCCTGTGGATTTTATATCCATTCTTTACCAAAGTGATGGAAAAATAAAAATGCAGAACAAACACACAGGAGGGTTCCAGCACCTGGCCTGCTGCGACTGCTCATAAAATCTTTTACAAGGATGGTCCTAGTGCTTACGGCTGCTTTTGTGTGTGATTGCTCATTCCTCATGAACCAATCATTGCCTTATTTATCTCTAGTTCGTCAAATTTCATGCACGCACCTCAATCATGTTTATGCAGTTACTTTCTGTGCACTTTTTCTGGTATCTTAAATGTACTTGAGACATTACAATGAACCCTCATTTATGAATATTCTGGTTTTGTTTCCCGTTTCTCAAAGGTCCCTGTGTTGTGATTTGTCAGCACAGTTTTAAATCACCTCCATTCTCAACTGAAAGGGAAAATGAGTGGAAATATGGTGATGAAACACCTCATGGCCAATCAGAAGAATACATACTACAAACACAGCCATGGGTATGTCACTTTTTGTTTATAAACTGTAAAATTACAATAATTTTGCATAATATCAATTTGTATTGATAGTTCATAACTTGATACTGTGGCTGTCCACCTTATCTGCTACATACAATAAGTATGGCCCCCATTTTTTCATTGAGCAACAATGAAAACATTGAGCAAGTGAGATTTCTGCCTTCTACAGGAGCTATGAAGCTTTTTTGTGACTGAGGACCAGCAAGTCCTTACCATATGACCCCCAAAACCAAAATAAATACGTAAATCATTTTAGCCACTGAATAATTTCATTTGAAGAGACTGAAATGTCAAGCAGCTCTCTGTTAATCTGTTTCCAGACGCACTGACGCAAATAGCTCGGATAATGTAATTGTCTGAAATAAATAACATGAGTGTTGCCAGGTCATTTGCAAGCTCTGGCTCAAGCAATATTTACCCAGCTATTTTATATTTATTTTATATTTATCAAATGAGTAATGTCATTATTTATTTCTTTGGGCACATGCTCTCATCTATAGAAACATGGGGGGCATTTAGCTCACACAGTCCTTTACCTGGCAGGATGTTTACTGAGGTAGTCTGGGCCCAGTGCCATGGTCCAGGCTACCATGGCAACACTCAGCCAGGGAGTCATGCCCTCTGATTGGTTACAAACCAAGATCCTTAAACGTGGTCACGCTGTCGCCAGTTTATTTGTTAGAACACACACTATCAAAAGTGCAGCTTATAAAAACATATTTGGGAGCCACAACTTTATTCCCTACTCAAGTGTGGGAGATTTGTAGCAGTAATTTAAAATACATTTGCATAGTGTATTAATTATCCAATCAGATTACAAACAACAGTCACATGTCTGACCTCTGATGTATTTATTTCACAATAAAAATCACAGCAGAATTCTGATCCCCCCCCACATCTCAAAGACATCACAAGCTTTCAGTGGCACTGAACACAGTCACACAAATATTTCAGCTATGGAAGGGCATTACCTGGGAACACAGGTAATGCTCTCTTTCCTTTCTTTGATGTGCTCTTTTTCCTATGAAAACTGAAGTGCAATCTCAGGTTGGAGGATGGACCAACAAGAAAAAAAAACGCACTTAATGGTGACTAGTGTGAGTCAAATCTTGCAGGTTCATCCATAAACAATTGTTTGAATTTAATGGGATTAAATTAGGGAACCAACCCCTTCCTTTTAAAGGAGAAATTCTGAGACATTTCTGTGTGAATGTTTTCTTGTTAATCTGGTCACGTTTAAGACAGTTTCAAGAGACGCTGTTTTATCTTCTCTAAGTAGGGTTTTGCTTTATCTTCTCTGAGTAGGGTTTTGCTTTATCTTCTCTGAGTAAGGTTTTAGGTTTTGTTTTATCTCAGAAGGTGAGATGCTGATATGAAATTCCACTGAGAGGGATTCCCACAGACATAATACAGTGCATAGACAAAATATTGGAAACACCATACAATATATGAATATTTATTGAGAGATATGAAAGTGGGCTGTTCTTAGCTTTAAGAATTGCTATTGTACACTTTTTAATGTTTCTAGTGCAATATTGGACAATTCTTCAAGAACGAAAGCCTTCAGGTAAAGGTGGAAATTGTTCCAGAACTTCCCATGAAAGATTCAATGATGTTTAGATCTGCAGAATTAGGACATAGATGGTGAATCGACTTGATGAAAAAATTCCTGAACACTATGATTTTGGAGTATGGCAACACCTTCAGGAAACTAGTTAGCACCAGAGGTTGCACCTACACAAACGAATGAGTCGACATCATCTCACAGCCAAGTCCACCATTTTGGAAAAGGGAGCTGTGGGTTGAAGGTTTCCTTGATTTCAATTTCCTTTTTTCTATTGTGATTAAGTTATTTTGAAATATGGTTCCTTCCTCATTTGGTGTTTCCATAATTGTTTATAGTGTCTGTATTAACATAGTAACCTTGCATATACATTAAAATACTTTTTATTTGCTTCTAATTAATAAATTTTTTATTTTAAATTATGAAATTTTGTGTTTGTCTTTAGGTGTTCTATAAAAAGGAAGCATTGCAGGAACTATTATATTCATTGACTATAAGGATAAATGTGAGAATTACAATGAATAATAATTATTATTATTATCAATATTACTAATTTTAATTAATATATTATTTTAATTAATATTCATTTTATTCATATTAATATTCAATTAATATATGTTATTACCCAATTCCCACAATACTTGCTGCTGTTAATATAAACCTAAGATGAGAACAAATTTAATGTATTTTTCAAGCCTTTCAAGGATGAAAATACTGCAAAGGAGTCTGGGAACCCTGAAGCACACTTTAGTTTGGTTTTCAGCACTTTCCCCCAAAAAATGCCGCTGTGCTTGGACAGATGCTAAAAAAGGCAGAATAGTTTGCCTTCTGTACCAGTTTTTATGTAGTGATTTCCCCCCCACACTAGACATTAGGCAGACAAAATATGGTGTGCTCTCCCTCCAGGGAGGAAGGGTATCATTCAGCAGGGTACTCCCCCTTTGCTCGGTACTGACTAGGCCTCTGCAGTCTTTCTCTATATCTGCAGTGCTCCAGCACTGCTTTAAAACAGTGTCAGTGTGAAAGAGAGCTACTCAGGTTTTCTGGAGCATATGTATGCTGCTGTGTGAGTTAGCGTGAGTAATGCTGGAGGGTAAAGGGTGATGACCACCTTTTAAGAAGGACACATCTTCAGGCATTGCACAGGCACTGCCATTTGATCTGACCAATAACGGCACGAACACACCTACATCAAACCATACCGGATAATCCAGTATGTTGGAAGTGCAGAAATATTCTGTGCATATCCGTTTCAAAAAGTCTGCGATACAAACTGTGTGAATGTCCAAAAGCCAAGACTAAGCTGGGTAAATAAAATTATATCACGAGTGATTTGTTGCAAAGATGTCCTCGTGCACACTACCATTTTGAGCTGATTGCTCCTCTTGACGTTAAAAGGGATCCGAAATGATGTCGGCCTGTAGGTGAAATGGTGAAATGGGTGTCTTCAAGAGCAAACTATAAAATACTGGACATTGGATTCATTGCAGGAATCATATATTGGTGCAGCCCTAGGAAATAATATAACAAATGGACACAGCCTGAGGATGTGATTTTTCACTGGAGAGAAAAATGTGGAAATAATTAAAGAGTTATAAGTGCGTTATAGTGATAGGGTTCATTATTTTAAAATGATCTTTTATTTTGGTTTGTATGATGTGACCGCTGGAGTTTGCTGTGGTGCCACAGCCATGAGCCTGTGGCTCCAGCAGGTGGCACACTCTGCGGAATGACAGAGAGATGAGATTGACATTATCTCAACATTATCACAACATGTCTGATGCTTGCATACAAGTCCGCTCAAATACAAAAATGTCATATAAATCTGACATGAGAACAAACACAATATGCACTGAGTAGAGTTTATGAATGGAGTACAGCAAAATGAATTATGGGTATATATATTGAGGTGTTGTATATATTTCATTTCAAACAACTTATTAAAAAATCTCCACCTTTATTTTTGTTTCTCCTGAATGTGGAATTTGTGAGTGTGCATTTGAGCTCACAGCTGCTCCATTCCCCAGCCGTTGAGGCTAACGTGTGCCCATTCTCCAGCCGTTGAGGCTAACGTGTGCCCATTCCTCAGCCGTTGAGGCTAACGTGTGCCCATTCCCCAGCCGTTGAGGCTAACATGTGCCCATTCCTCTATGCACTTTCTACAGAGCGAGGGATTCCTGCAGCACTGCAGGCCAGAGCTAGCACACAGTCAGTAGACAGCTGGGTCTCTCACTGAACTCACACTGAAATCACATCAACACATTCTGACAATGTGTAGCTAGCCCAAAGCCATGTTTTTAATAAGTCAAGTTGCCTTTGTCTTGAGAAAGGTTTGACCTCTCTTTCTTTGTTCACTTGTACTGGGCACCAAGTTGAAATATACATTTTGAATATATTTTAGTCGTGTAAAGAATGTGGTTTCTGAAGTTGGCTGTTTCGCTCTGCAGAAAGGTATGGCTGGATTTTTAAAGGTTGTTAACACACTTCTTCCATGTGCTTTCTGGTTATGCCTGTCAATGAATTTAACCCTTTGGGGCAGCCAATGCTACAGTTTCCCTTGTTACCACACCTGTCATGTGTCGTTGTCACAGAAGTAAAACACTGTTATGAACGTGATTTAAAAAAATAGACCGTATAAATCTGCATGGCCACCATTTTACTGAAGTGCATCCTATGAATGGCCTAAGGATTGTGGGTAATGGGAGTGGTACAAACAACTGCAAGCCTAGCGTTGCCACACCATCTATGGGAGATGACATCAGTTTTGCATTCTCTTGTCGAACCTCCGGAACGTTTGGAGGAATGGAACGTACAGCATGCATCTGAACCTGTACAGGTAGTCAGTGCAAAACGGGAGATCGTAGCAGGACTGGTCTTTATCGCAGTCCATGCTGTCCGCGTGAATTTTCTCCCTCCAGATGTTTATCCCTCGTTCTCTGTCTGTTCCTGTAGGAAATTAATTTTGCATATTAATCACAGCAACATGTCAAAGATGGCCACACCTGTATGATTCATGCACAATATAATATGATAAGGATATCCATAATGTTCTAAAAGAAAAAAAGTAGTTTAAAAGGAATTAAAGTATTTTTTTTAAATCTCAAAAAGTGAATGGTCCTTTTTTCATTCTAGTCTGTGTAATTTGGGATAGAAGCACTTCAAGAAAGTTGAGCAGGTAAATTGAAAATACCTGTAGTACTTTACAATTTAACTGTTTGATTTTTCATGACTGAAAACCTACACATTTATTCACCACATTTTTACTTTACTGTAACCTCTTGATCCTGAGCTGTAAAAAGAAAACCATACTGAAATAGATACTCAAAATGTATTTTATGTGTGCTAAATTGTATGTATGCACGTCTCAGAAACTGTTGATATTTTAATCATATCATCAAGAGAACAATGCACAGTATTTCCAGCGATGCGGCTGGATTTCTAATAAGTAATGGTGAGGTTAGGTGGGAGTGACATCGATGAGAGGCAGTCGGGTCGCATGACACCCGTGCAGTTTCTCACGTTAAAATGCCTGCGTGCATGCATGCTCCAGATGGTTCCGGCATCAGGGACTCGCACTGTGAAGGAACAACCCATGTCCGCAAGGACGGAGGCTATGCGCGCCAGGGAACAGCACAGGGACCGAGGCAGCGCAGGCCAGGGAACAGCACAGGGACCGAGGCAGCGCAGGCCAGGGAACAGCACGGGGACCGAGGCAGCGCAGGCCAGGGAACAGCACAGGGACCGAGGCAGCGCAGGCCAGGGAACAGCACGGGGACCGAGGCAGCGCAGGCTAGGGAACAGCACGGGGACCGAGGCTGCGCAGGCCAGGGAACAGCACAGGGGCCGAGGCAGCGCATACCCAGGGAACAGCACAGGGACCGAGGCAGCGCAGGCCAGGGAACAGCACAGGGACCGAGGCAGCGCATACCCAGGGAACAGCACAGGGACCGAGGCAGCGCAGGCCAGGGAACAGCACAGGGACCGAGGCAGCGCATACCCAGGGAACAGCACAGGGACCGAGGCAGCGCAGGCCAGGGAACAGCACAGGGACCGAGGCAGCGCAGGCCAGGGAACAGCACAGGGACCGAGGCAGCGCAGGCCAGGGAACAGCACAGGGACCGAGGCAGCGCAGGCCAGGGAACAGCACGGGGACCGAGGCAGCGCAGGCCAGGGAACAGCACAGGGACCGAGGCAGCGCAGGCCAGGGAACAGCACAGGGACCGAGGCAGCGCAGGCCAGGGAACAGCACAGGGACCGAGGCAGCGCAGGCCAGGGAACAGCACAGGGACCGAGGCAGCGCAGGCCGGGGAACAGCACAGGGACCGAGGCAGCGCAGGCCAGGGAACAGCACAGGGACCGAGGCAGCGCAGGCCAGGAGCAGCACGGGGACCGAGGCAGCGCAGGCCAGGGAACAGCACAGGGACCGAGGCAGCGCAGGCCAGGGAACAGCACAGGGACCGAGGCAGCGCAGGCCAGGGAACAGCACAGGGACCGAGGCAGCGCAGGCCAGGGAACAGCACAGGGACTGAGGCAGCGCGCTCCAGGGAACAGCACAGGGACCGAGGCAGCGCAGGCCAGGGAACAGCACAGGGACCGAGGCAGCGCAGGCCAGGGAACAGCACAGGGACCGAGGCAGCGCAGGCCAGGGAACAGCACGGGGACCGAGGCAGCGCAGGCCAGGGAACAGCACAGGGACCGAGGCAGCGCAGGCCAGGGAACAGACCCACAATGTACCAAGGGGTCATGTGTAACCTACGTCCGGATTAGTCTTCAGCATTCACATGAAATTCAATTAGGGGCAGATTTAAATGCACACCGTGTCTGCGCGGGGACCTTTTGCCCTCAGCATGCCCCCATGGTAACCTCAGCAGAAGGGGGAGAGGGGTGTGGCATTTAAAGGGTGGGATAAAAGCGATTTACTGCACAATCAGTCCCCCATTACACCTCTCTGACCATATGGCTGGCCTCCATGGCCTTTAATGAAGGATTGGCTCGACTAGCCAAACCCTGACCAAAACGGACAGCGACTCTCTTTAAAATGGAGGGGACTCAGTCCCAGGACTTGATGTTGTCACATAGCTCTACTGTATAACCTTTCTCAATAGGTCCAGTGTATCACTGTGCCACTAACAACTGTGTAGAACGACATTATGCACATAGCGGGTGATTGGTGGAGAGAAAATGCCAGCGAGAATCACACAAAATGAATGTCAACATTGCAGAAGAAACTTTCAGCTGAGCTGAGGGTGAAAGCAAAAATCGGGAATGGCCATTTTAGAGATTTTGTTCATTTTTAACATAAATATAAATCTAATGATTAATTTCACACTTTCAGCATTTGAGGATTGCTTATTCTGTGTTGCAGAACATCCCAGCTTGTGTGTGTGTGTGTGTAGGTGGGTGTGTCTGTGGGTGTGCGTGTGTGTGTGTGTGCCTGTGTCTGTATGCGTGTGTGTGTATAGGTGGGTGTGTGTCTGTGGGTGTGCGTGTGTGTGTGTGTGCCTGTATAAGTGTCTTTGGGTGCGTATGCGTGGGTGTGTGTGTGTGTGCACCTGTATAAGTGTCTTTGGGAGCAAGTGTGTGGGTGTGTTTGTGTGCACCTGTACAAGTGTCTTTGGGTGCGTGTGTGTGGGTGTGCCTATATATGTGTCCTTGGGTGCGTGTGTGTGGGTGTGTGTGTGCCTGTATAAGTGTCTTTGGGTGTGTGTGTGTGTGTGTGTGTGTGTGTGTGTGTGTGTGTGTGTGTGTGTGTGTGTGTGTGTGTGTGTGCGTGCCTATATAAGTGTCTGAGGGTGTGTGTGTGCATATTTCTGTGCGTGTGTGTGCTTGTGTGTGTCGTGTGTTTAAACTGAACTCAGACGGGAATCCTGCAGCAAAAATTGTTCATCCTTTCACTATAAGCATGCAGAAAATTTAACAAGAAAAGAACTCATATATGCTATTTAGCTGCTTTTATATATTCTTCAAACATCAAGTCCAAGAATAGCTTTGTTATAACTTACTGTATGTGAAAGTCAGTGCACTACATTTGCATTGCTTCGTCAAAATGCAGTTAACAGATTTCCCTTAATTATAATATCAAATCACCAACAAACTTTTCAGTCTTTCAAGTCAGTTAAGTGATATTTTTCACTTAATTCAATAATATAATTCAAATATAATAAAATCTATTTATTTAATATGTATATATAATTTATTAATACTTTAGTATATTATATTTCCTCCCAAGTATCACAGTTTCTTTACACAATAGTGTTGCTGAAATGCACAAAAGTTTCCTCACCTGGAATAGTGTTATCCAACACAAATCCAAAGAATCCACCTATGAACATGTGAGTTGTGAAGAGGACGATTATGACCTGGTCCAGTTCTTTTAGTCCTGTGTGGGGGAAAAAATACTTAATAAAAGCCAATAATGTTCACAAAAAAATCCAAATCAGGAGTTAATTTTAAACGTTCTGGCTCCCCCAAGTCCTCCTCTCTGGATGCAAACAAACATTTCAAAGGTGAGCAAGAGTTCACAGCCCACCGTGGGCCAACCATACCGGTGTGACTTACATTTCTGCAGTGGGTCACCTTCAGCTGGTGCACCACCTGAAGCAAAGTCAGTGTCTTTTCAACATGTTAAACCATGGCTTTTTGGCAAAAGTGAAAGTAATAAGAGGTAAGTGGATAAATGAATATGTGAAGCAGGAAACAATAGGAGGGTGGGTTATTTTTAAAGTGTTTATGGGTGATTACAGGACCTGTGGACTCTGTAGGAAAGAGGATTAGGACTTAAATAACTTTGTCCCCGGGAGACCAGACGCCTCTCTCTGCCAGGGATAAATGTATCAGGGCACTGCTCAGGGGTCACATGATCAGAGCTCAGGGTCACATGATCAGGGCTCAGGGTCACATGATCAGGGCTCAGGGATCACATGATCAGGGCTCAGGGTCACATGATCAGGGCTCAGGGTCACATGATCAGGGTGGATCAGCCTGTCCTCAAGGCATTACCACCTTTTTTAATTTAAATTCACTGCACATGTGTATTTACCTTAGAATATGGCACCTGCAAAATATAGTTACAAACTGAGCCAGTGAGAGAAGTCAATTCCCTAACAGTCCCATTTCTCATGATCACAAGTGAGCTTATTCTCCATTCTTAAAGGAATCCTCTGACTGTGTTTTTAACAGGAAGTACACCATATGAAGCTTATATGTAATGCACATTGATGGTTAGATCTGCCTCTGTAAATGGAACATTTTGCACTCAAGTTGAGACAAAGTTCCCCAGATTTGGTAAGCTCTGCCATTGGTCAGCATAACAGGAAGTGCCACTCTTATCAGCAGTGAAACTATGAACTCTTATTCCCAGGGTGTGGTTACTCAGTGTCCTGTTTGCTCTGTGCTGCTTGGTGCCGCAGTGCCGGAGTTATCCACCTGTGTCAATGATGCCTGGATTGGAGTGAAACCACGTTGGAAGAACCAGTCCACTGAAGGTTGAAAATCCAAGGATGAGTAAATTCCTGGAGGAATTCAAGTCCACGTACTGCAACACAAGTTACGGGAATAGATTAAGAGCAGAAACAATGCAGCTGAATTGTGCGGCTGAGTGCCTCCCCTCTGTGCATACTTGTGACATGCTTGTCTTTCACATCTTTGAAAGCACGTCAGCAAGCACACCCTGTCCCTGCCCTCAGCATGCCTCCCTGGTTGAACTCGTCAGCCTGCCGGGGGGCCGGGGAAGGGAGGGGGCAGAAGGGCAATAGTGCGGGGCAGGGCAGGAGGATTGGAGCTGGGGGCGGTGGAGGCATTTTAAAGGCTGGGATCAAAGCTCAAAGCCAAAGTCTGTGCTGACCCACCCAGGTAAACCTCACCTCACCGCCATGGACAGCCATTACAGCAGCGGGGAGAACACTCCGCACGGCGGGAGCGCACATGCTCTGTGCTGACCCACCCAGGTAAACCTCACCTCACCGCCATGGACAGCCATTACAGCAGAGGGGAGAACATTCCGCACGGCCGGAGCGCACATGCTCTGTGCTGACCCACCCAGGTAAACCTCACCTCACCGCCATGGACAGCCATTACAGCAGAGGGGAGAACACTCCGCACGGCGGGAGCGCACATGCTCTGTGCTGACCCACCCAGGTAAACCTCACCTCACCGCCATGGACAGCCATTACAGCAGAGGGGAGAACACTCCACACGGCGGGAGCGCACATGCTGCTGAACACCAGCCTCTCTAACCATGAAAATAATCAGTCACTGGTGCAAAAGATGTTAAAGAAACATAAGACAACAAAAATTCTTGGCACAGCGTCCATCCTCTGCGTTGAAATGGCACAAACACAACTATGTGAGGTGTTTCATTTGCTCGGAGGTCTGCTGGTGATTGGGTGATTAATTCAGTGGTGGTGAGTAACTGACAGCACAAGCCTCGACAGCAAATGGAATTAAGATTCTGGGTACATTCCAAGTGCAGCCTGTGCTTCTCACAGCCTGGCTTTCCCGCGCTCCGCTATGGCGTGACCTCTGACCTCTGAACCCCGGGCCCCTCCACTACCTCAGAAGCAGCCCACGTTTACTCCACATCGTTATGCTGGCCTGGGAAAATTCTTTTACAACTTCCATTGTCTCTTGTTACTATCTATTGTCCTGGGCTGTTAGTGCCCCTAAGCGCTGAGCATTTTATGAAAACGTTTACAGCATTATAATATGAAATTTCAATAAATAACATAAACAAGATTTTAATTATTACTCTTAATAATTTATAACATTTAATACATTGTGACACGGAATATGTATTGATGTGGATGTAATATCATTTTGAATACTTGTACTTATGTGTTCAATTTACGTTTGTATTTTTATATCAGCTTTCAGTGAAGGGGTTCTTTAGCTTGTCGTTGTGTGAATCTGTGCTGCATGCAGCTGTACCTGCAGATTTGAGATCCCAACAGCTGCGATCATTCCGAACATGACCAGGAACATTCCGCCGATGACTGGGTCAGGAATGGTGATGAAAATGGCTCCAAACTTTCCAAAAAGTCCCAGAACGATCATCAGAACACCAGCCGTCTGCAAGACCAGTCTGCTGCCAACCTGCGCGGGAACAGGGCCCGTGGTCAGGGAGAGACCGAGGTGATGCGTTAGCTTTCCCCCTCAGCACAGCATACCTCACTATAGCACACTTCAGCATACCCAGAATGCACCTCTGCCTGAGGGCTTCAGCCCAGCACATCCTCCAGTCCACCACGATAAGCCTGAAGACAGTTTCAGTGCTGCACTGTGAGGGGAAAGTGTCACATATCACCAGATCATATGGACCAATCAAATGACTGTCCCACACTATCACCGGATCATATGGACCAATCAAACTGTCCCACACAGCACCTCCGATGTTTTATGGACTCAGGAAGCCTCACTTTTCCAGAGATACTTTTTAGGGTATTTTTTAAATAATTATTTTTATTAGTATTTTACCTTCCACCTTTGTGGATTTTCCTTTATTCTTATAATTGGCATAAGGAAGGTAAATGAAGACAAAATGCTTATAATGTAACACAGAAACTTTCATGCCATTCACATATGCACACCATCACAGTCATAAACACAGAGACACACACACCATCATGGTCATCAACACAGAGACACACACACCATCACGGTCATCAACACAGAGACACACACACCATCACAGTCATCAGCACAGAGACACACACACCATCACGGTCATCAGCCCAGAGACACACACACTATCACAGTCATCAGCCCAGAGACACACACACCATTACAGTCATCAACACAGAGACCCGCACACCATCACGGTCATCAACACAGAGACACACACACCATCACGGTCATCAACACAGAGACACACACACCATCACGGTCATCAGCACAGAGACCCGCACACCATCACGGTCATCAGCCCAGAGACCCACACACCATCACGGTCATCAACACAGAGACCCGCACACCATCACTGTCATCAGCACAGAGACACACACACCATCACGGTCATCAGCACAGAGACACACACACCATCACGGTCATCAGCCCAGAGACACACACACCATTACGGTCATCAACACAGAGACACACACACCATCACGGTCATCAACACAGAGACACACACACCATCACGGTCATCAGCCCAGAGACACACACACTATCACGGTCATCAACACAGAGACACACACACCATCACGGTCATCAACACAGAGACACACACACCATCACGGTCATCAGCCCAGAGACACACACACCATCACGGTCATCAACACAGAGACACATACACCATCACGGTCATCAACACAGAGACACACACACCATCACGGTCATCAACACAGAGACACACACACCATCACGGTCATAAACACAGAGACCCGCACACCATCACGGTCATCAACACAGAGACACACACACCATCATGGTCATCAGCCCAGAGACCCCCCACTCATAAGCACATCCATCCTGGGTCTTCCAACCTGCACCCCCCATCCCCCCCACTCCAGCATAAATTCTTATATCTTATACGGCTGAAGACTTATGGATGACCTTCCCCAACTCACACAGTCTGTCTTTCCGTATTGTCTTTTATTTTTACTGCCAAGAGGAAAATTTCAACAATGCTTTCCTCTCCTGTGGAGAAGGGGCTGCTAGTGTTTCCCAAAATTTTATTTTGGAAAATAAGCTTTGAAATCACAAATGAAGTGAGGTCTTTTAAAGTCGTTTTTTTACAGCATTTTACAGATGTTCTGTTTCTTATTCTGTTCCTGCATTTTTGACCATTTTGTTTCACTGTCTTGTGGAAAAGCATGACCTTATAATATATATACCTTATAATAAACAGATCTAACTGAACTGAACAAATTTATTTTCACACAAATAATTTTCCAGCTGTAGCTTATTCTGTCATATCATAAAAATCACAAATAACATGAATTATTGAGCTATGTGTAGCATTTCTACACTTTCTACTGGCTACCAGTCTACATATTACATATGTTCTGTTGTGCACACATTCACGTAAGAGCAAGTGAATCTGCTGAACGAGTCGGTGTTATACTGATAGTCTTTCTGCTGAGGACCAAAGCACTATTACATAATCATACTAAGTTATTGATGAATAGAAAAATTAATAATCTAAGCAGAAAAACAATGAGATTTATTTACTTTTATTCTATTTATTTAAGTCGGCTTAACTGAAATACACAACATAAAATACTGAAGCCTGCAACTTGCATTAGCCCCAGTTAACACCCTTATCATGGGAAGCAGACGATGGGTGGTCCTAGTTTAAAATGATGACCACATAGCCATATGAACGCTCAACTAAATCACCTGACTTCTATGGGCACTGAGACAGGAAATTGCAGTGATCCTCTTTGATATCTGATGTAATAAAAATGTAAATAACATTTACAAAAAAAGTGTAAAAAAGTGGTAAAAAGTGTTTCACTGGCGTGGGAACTGAATAACGGTATGCAGTGGCATGTGCCACACTTTGGAAAGGTTTTTTAGGTGTCGGTTGGAGACACATTGCACAATAACCAACCCTGCTTCCTAGAAAATGTTGGTTTAGATAAACCAGCCCTTTGAAGATAATGCTGACGATTGCATGAAAAAAACACTCCTCCGTTTTGTGCTTAGATATTTTTGTTATCATATTCAACACACAAATTGCGTTGTACGTTTGGCACAAACAACACCTGTGCAGGACTGCTCAAAACAGAGAAAAACAAGGTTATCCTTACATAATCAGTACGATTTATGGCTATGCATTGCCAGGGGAAGCAGGAGCTGTAGACAGACTGTAGACGTTGTAGGTACTGCAGCTGATGCTTTAACCCAAAGGAACTTTTACTTGATTAGACAAAGTAGAGGCAACTTTCCCCTGGTAACAATTTGGGGTCCAGGCCTTGCTCGAGGGCCCAACAGAGATACAGGGGGCCCCCTGGAAACTCTGGGCCTACCTTGGTGATTCCGAGAGCGGCGATATTCTGGCTGTATGAGGTGGTCCCGTTTCCACTGCCCCAGATAGCTGCCAAGATGCATCCGATGCCCTCTACTGCTATGCCACGATTGATGGCGTGCGTGGGTGGGGGTGGGGCGCCGGAGAGACGGGCGCAGGCGTAGTAATCACCTATGGACTCCATGGTGGAGGCCAGAACACCGGCCATCATGCCCAGCACGGAGGATACACTCACAGTGGGCAGCCCCCATTGACCTGCAGGGTGTGGGAGTGGAATGCAAACATACTCACCAACCAATGGCTTTGATGTCAAACTGACACACACACAAAAAAGGAAGTAATGCGCCCCCAAAATGATTTGAAGCTTCTTTAAAAAAAAAAAAAAGAAAGAAAGGCCACAGGGTCAGAATCATGAGGGGAGAGACGGGACTCACAAAATCTGAAACCCCCTGGCCAACGGTGTCAGAAGTGCTAAAAAAATGCAAAGACCAAAAACCTTACTTACTGCAGCTGAACAGAAAGCAGGACCCTCAACTACTGACAGCCTGTGGCCCATGGCGAATACCTCACTGGGTATCACCCTGACTTGTGCTAAATTTAATGAGTCACTTGCCTATGGTGGAACAGATTAACATCTACAGGAAATAATATGAAAAGCACAGAAATTGTGTGCTTTTCATTTTGTGCTTTTCAAGCTGAAAAATTCCAACAATTATGGAGTGAAGGGCAAAGCTTCATCAAACTCAAAAATGAGCAAAGCTATAATGGCTGTCTGTGGCACAAGTCTAAACTAATCGCACTCATTTCAACAGAGCTAAGTCATCCATCACCTGTTACAATGTGAAAAATAAGCTGATTCAGATCCCATTATGCACTTTCAGACCGGAGGAACTTTTTCATAGTTGGAGGAACTACCCCTTTTTTACTGTGTCCTCACTGCAGGAACTGGGAACGATCATAGTTCTTAGAACGCTGTTTTGAGCTACTTTTTTAGCTCCTAATTCAGGGTAGGTATTCTCCCAGCACAACAGGAAGCTTGAGTGACATAAGTGTATGGTGATTGGTCCAGATGTAACTGTATGTTGATTGGTCGAACACACGAGGTATACTAACCGCGCAGAAATTATGTTGGTATACTAACCGCCTGCTTACGTCACTTCTGCGTTCCTGGTGGTGTGAATGCAAACAGATAAAACCCCCAAAAAAAACCTTGTAGTCCTCGGGGAACCTCCCAATGGATAGTTCCATCTCAAAAAAGTCCCCACAACAGTTTGGTCCAAAAGTGCCCATAGTGAGAAAGAAGAAGGACGGGGCTCACCAGGGTAGGGCACATGGAACCAGGGGGCGCTGGTGACAGCATCGACCTTGAGGTCCGTTCGGGCCGTGTAGCCGTACTCATCGGGCTTGGTCGGCAGAACGTTGAAATAAGTGAGGAGGAAGCAGATGAGCCAGGACCCGCACATTCCGAATAAAGCCTGTTTGTTTTGAGATAAGAAAGAACAGAAGAGGAAGCATTATCAAACGAGTATGTGAAAAACTATGGCATGGCGTAGGCTTGTTAGATGCAACATGCATTGTGCCATATGCCACACACAATATCTTTTTAAAAAAAACCCTGTAAATCAGGAAAGGTGTGGTGACTTGAGAGGTGGGGTACGGTCCACCTTTCTCTCCATTAACTCCTCCCTCCTCCTCCCCCACCCCCCAGGCTGTGAGGCTGTCTTTGCTCCAATTTCTCCTTGACATCCCTTCAACTTGACACTGGATTATTATGAAGTTTGCTGTCAGTCAGCAGAGCTTGTAGAGTGAAACAACAACTTTAAGTTGTTACATTAAAGTAGTACATTCTTGAAAGTTTCATGTGAAAAAGGTACGTTCTGGTCAGGCAGTGTCTGTGTGAAATTTCATCAGGCACACTTGTTATTCATTTGTAAATCTGCAATGCAGGTGAATTCATACAGACTCTACACACTGAGGTGCCAAAACAACCAGGTAAATAAAAAGCGGATGCACACAGATATACCATACAAGCAGCAGTGGTGATTTTAGTCGATCTGATCTGGTTTATTGTTTCTGTTTTCACTGTCGGTTTTGTTTGGTTGTTTCCGTGTTTTTGTTTTCCGTTCCCTGTCCATGTGCTTTTGCTTTCATTCTGCGTTG
The DNA here is from genome assembly GCA_022829145.1 of Albula goreensis. Lineage (NCBI taxonomy): Eukaryota > Metazoa > Chordata > Actinopteri > Albuliformes > Albulidae > Albula > Albula goreensis. The sequence goes on from CM040757.1 coordinate 29,435,078, forward strand.
CTCCGCCCACCTTGTTACCTACCCTGTTGATTACTCATGTGTTTCACCTGCCCTGCTGTTACACCTGTGTCTCATCACTCGTTAGTCTGTGTATTTATACCCTGCTTTGTCTTTTGTTTGTCGCAAGTTTGTCTCAGTTGTGTCTGTTTCTGGGTACGCTACAAGCCTTTTGGTTCTGTCCTGCCTGCCCGTTGTCTGGTTTTTGATTCTTTGCCTTGTGTTTTTTTTTACAAACCAGTGTGTATACCTAGAAATGGCTAGTGTCCTCATGTCCACCCTTCATTCATTGCCATTGTCATTATCAGTGACTGTTGGAGGCAGAGACTGTTTGCTTCTGTTGTAACTGCTTCAAGGTAATCTGATCTTTCATAAAACAATGATAAAAATGAGTAATCACCAACTCAACACATCCGTCTCTCTTGAGTTTTGGTATGAACTTAGTCCATGACTAAACACACTCATGAATCATAATGAAAGAATTTAGCATTTGTCTTGAAACTGAAAAGGCAAAAGTGGTCAAATGTCTCATGTTAATAATATAATGATTGCTCGGCTGAGAGACATGTTGCATTTTTGGCAGTGAATGAATTCATAACAGATATTGCTTAATCATATTCCGCCCTGTTTGTTTAATGCATTACGCAACAGGAATCTTTACTTAGGATGAAAATCCCGTGTCTCCCACTGGCTTGCCGCTCTTTTATGAGACCGCACATTCCTCCGCTAACAGCTATAGCTCTACCTTCATTTACATCCACAGGCTTGGGCTGAATCCCCAAATCCTACATTAATCTAGCTCTGTAGCCCCCTACTGGCCTGTAAACTCAAGCAAACTTCAGAGTCCAACTTCCATCTGTGACAGACAAACCAATTAGCTACAGTGTAATTCTCCATATGCTGTGATGATGCAGGAAAATGTGTAATTGGCAAACACAATTTGCAAGACCATTGCAGAAATGTAGTCAGTCATGTGATTTAGTTGCATTAATTCTAACCGCTGTGCACTTTGTCCTCACGTTTTAGCTGACTTAAAGCAAATATTCTGTGTGAAACTTGTATTTCTTAAAAATATTTACTTTGAGTGTTTTCAAGGTTAAGGATACAGACCAAGAGAGACTGAAGAATGGAGCAAAGTGCACTGAGAGAATGGGATGTGAGAATGTGAAAAAGAATCATTTTAGAGGCATAAATGATCAGTATTTTCAGGACTGATTCAACATAAATGTCAGTCAGGGGCCTAAACATTTTAAAGCAAAATAAAGCAGAAAGCTCCTACTCTGTGCAGGTTCCCTGTCCTGGAGTATTCAACAGAAACAGGCACTTGGGGTCAGTTTGGGCGATTACAGAACGGGTGCTGTGGTGGGAAGCATGTGTCTGAAGAAACAGCTTTAAAGCTCAACCCTAAACAATTCAGCGATAAAACACTGAAGCACAAACACATAATTATACACATATAGCTTCAGACTGGCTTTAAGTTCACAAACAGAGAGGGCTTTCAATGCAATAAATGAACCTAAATTTAGAAAAAAAAAATTGCCTTTAAAAATCTGGTTTAAACAGTTCTATAAGCAAAGTGTTATTTTAATCAGGTCCTGTAGAAGTGAAATACAGGCTCCATTCCCATGTTTCTGATTAGCAGGACAAAAGCAAAACATAGAATGATTGGAATTCACTATGAAAAATCTGAAGATTAGCTGGAAGTTTCCCAACAGAAAAAGCGCAGAGCTGAGCGAGGCAGCCGCCCCACCAGCACTGCAGCTCTGAGCAGAGTCCAGCTCTGCTTCCAATTAAATCTGCATCAGGCCTCCTCTCAGAGAGGACACAGCCTCCCACGGGACAAAACCACACGGGCTCGACTCACCCCACATCAAAACAGGGGTTTTTAAAACAACTATAAATAAAACTGGCCTTATCTTATGAGACAAATAAGGACAAAATTGAACAAATGAGATATAATTCCCCAAAAAATATGAACGCACTTAGGACATAAACAGAAAAATTTAATTGCCATAATATCTAAAAATGCTAAACCAATTTAAAAAGACCAATCTTAATAAAGACTTGGACATTGCAATGGAAGAGAAGCCCTGTTATCTATCCTGTGTTGTCTGTTGAAACTACAGTTCACTGAGACAGACATGAGCCTCCTGCTTTCCTGGCCCAAACACAAAGAATATGCATGTATATAATGTACTGTGTATACAACATAACACAATACCTATGATAGCAAAAGACTCTGATGCAGTAAAGGAAGCAGTAGCACACAGCTAGCCTCACAGCAGTCTGAAAACCCCAGATTTTTACTTTGTCACAGCAGTGCTTCTGTTTTAAAAAGGGGGGATCATTTATGGTTTCTGTTCTATTAATAATTATTATTATTTGTATATGTATATTATGCTTCAGTGCTAACTGGCTGCATTTTTGTCATTTAAACTGATTGTAAATTTCTTACAGTTTTTACATTTTCATTTGACTGTGCGTGGGTGCGTGCATGCGTGAGTGCATGTGACAGAGAGAGGTGCAGACACTCACGCAGTCAGATGCGTGCGTGCGTGCATGCGTGAGTGCATGTGACAGAGAGAGGTGCAGACACTCACGCAGTCAGATGCGTGCGTGCGTGCGTGCGTGAGTGCATGTGACAGAGAGAGGTGCAGACACTCACACAGTCAGATGCACGCGTGCGTGCGTGAGTGCATGTGACAGAGAGAGGTGCAGACACTCACGCAGTCAGATGCACGCGTGCGTGCGTGCGTGCGTGCGTGCGTGTGACAGAGAGAGGTGCAGACACTCACGCAGTCAAATGCACGCGTGCGTGCGTGCGTGCATGCGTGTGACAGAGAGAGGTGCAGACACTCACGCAGTCAAATGCACGCGTGCGTGCGTGCGTGCATGCGTGTGACAGAGAGAGGTACAGACACTCACACAGTCAGATGCACGCGTGCGTGCGTGCATGCGTGCGTGTGACAGAGAGAGGTGCAGACACTCACGCAGTCAGATGCACGCGTGCGTGCGTGCGTGCGTGCGTGCATGCATGCGTGTGACAGAGAGAGGTGCAGACACTCACGCAGTCAGATGCACGCGTGCGTGCGTGCGTGCGTGCGTGCATGCATGCGTGTGACAGAGAGAGGTGCAGACACTCACGCAGTCAGATGCACAGTACAGGGACACTCACAGAGAAGAGTTTGAAGAGTGGATACTGGAAGACCTTCCACTTCTTGTCTTTGTAGGCGATCAGTGGAACGTTGACTTTGCTCAGGTACTGAGAGAAGAGCAGAATCAGGCATACTGTCCTACAGGAGAAATAACAAGTCATAACTGTCATCGCTCTGTCCGGGACCTTCCATTAGCACCCTTCCCTCAGCAGAAGCTGCTTTCAGTCGCTCCTCACTCCTGCGTTGGGCGGACTGGCCTGACAGGATCATTCGGCAGCAGCCCTGGGGTGACGGTGTGCAGGCAGGGGGGCGATCCTTTACACTGGTAACTTAATCTTTTTACTCAAACCCAAATGTGTCTGAAGCATGCCAACTCAGCAATAAATCACCTGTCAGCTGGCAGTGGTCCTGCATAATCATGTAAAGTATTCACAGGTGTGATTCACACAAAATAGTTTTGCTTGTTAGACACAGTTTTCCTTGCATTATATTTTAGATTATGACACAGAGAGCAGAGATTGTCTTTCACCCTAAAACCAAGATTTAAATAAAAACTAAAATGAATATTTAAGTAATTTGTTCAAAGTTGTCAGTAGGACAGTAGGTGTAATTGCAAAAACATCAGCTTAACTCAACCGATGATGTGTTTTTATTTGATTCTGATGTTATTTTATTCTGTTTTCATTCAGAATAAAATAACATCAGAATCAAATTAAAAGTAGCATCCCTATCTCAATCTTTGCATTAGTCTTGCTGGCACCTCCTTAGCAAAACAGAGTGATATTTCTGATTGTACATTGTAAAAAGGGGGGTAAACACAGAGGTAAAACTAGGTTGAGGCACAGATACGAGTAACTGATTGAAGTTTATGCTTTTGCTGCTTGTTATATTTTTTCCTGATTAACTACAGAATTATCTTAAAAGCACTTCCATAGGTATGTGTGAGAGAGAAAATAGTAAACAATCCTACCTTTTATTCATAAAAAAATTACAAATGAATATTCTCTCAAATGTGACAGCAGCAGCATCTACAAGTACATAATGCTACACAAACCCCCCTTCCCAGCCAGGGCAATTAGGAAAAGGGAAACGTCACTAATTCACTGGCACAAAGCCCTTCCTGTACATATTATGCAACCGATGGAGGATCTACTGTATTTTGCTAGCTAAAGCAACAGGGGATGGGTGGACAAAGAGCCAATAAGAGAGACAATGTCTGACATGACCCAATCAGAGAGGGTGGGGGAGGGGCCGAATTATCTTATCAGAACACATTCAGACCTGTGTTTGTTCTGCTGGCCCACTATCAGCTTCTGTGGTCCCCAGTAAAGGAACACATCAAAGCAGCCGCAGATGTTCCCCAAAACCGGCAGAAAGTGATAAACCACCCCAGAGAGACCAAAGAGCACCGCTAATGGGGTGGCGACAATATCAGTGATTAAAGCAAGGTATCCCCGACACACACTGTCACACCAACACCCTCGGAACAGAACAGAGATGGGACCGCGCAGATGTTGAGACATGACAGCAAAGCACTGACACACCCATGCTCCTCACAGCTGCAGATCTGACAGTAAACACATTAGCCTGGCTTTAGGGATTAAGGTAAGACAAACCCGATCATTAGTTCAGCAGAGTACATCCTCCCATCTTAAACACCATCCTGTCTGTTTCTCTCTCTCTCTCTCTCGCTCTCTCTCGCTCACTTGCATGAACTCTCACAGGCCCGATGATTCCGTGTCAGCTGAGGACAGCCCTAGGAGATTCGCTTGGTGGCTGTGAGCGTTGGGTCACTACAGAAAATAATACATTCCATATGCCTTTGCAAAGCAAACAGACAGAGAGTGAGAGCGTTAGAGGCACCCCCTGATTCAGCTCAGGGAATGTTGGCCAGTTTAGGAGGTGAGGACAGGGCTGTCTCAGATCCCAACGGTGATTTTAACAAAAGAAAATGTGTGTGTGTGTGGGAGAGGGACAAATGTACAGCCATTTAAAATGTCATCAACAAAACACCATATGCTCAATTATGTTTTTGGCACAGAAAATTTGTTCACTCACTGCAAATTTTTTTTTTATCCTTCACAATCTGGCAGCTCTCAGGATACGTGTCACTAGTGCGAGTGGAATTTTATTCAAACGTCTGCTTTACCAGTCATTACATGTTTATGCTCTTCCCCTTTTTTCTCCCAGTGTGGAACACCCACTGTCAGGCCACTGTCATTGATTCAATCATACCACATGTGTGTCAGCTAATCCATATAAAAATCATTATTATTTTTAATCTGCTTGGTGATGCTTAATGAAGTGGGTCGGGCACTTACAGCGAGGCGATGCCCCAGTGAGCCCCACACTTCTTCCCAGCCTCTATGAAGAGCGACAGCCCGATCAGGTTTATGGTTGGGGCGATGGCGAGGGGTCCGATGAACTTAAGCACCAGTCCGACCAACCCAGAGAGGCCTAGGACCAGCTGTAGCAGGGATGCCACGAGAATGGCCCCCTGAATCTGCGCCAGGCGGCATAAAGCAGGGATTACCTCATGCTCAGGGCAACATTCATCTGTGTGACACAGCCTGGAACACCTCCAGAACCTTCACTGCAGCTCTCTCCGGCAGTGAAAGCAGCTCTTTCACTGCATGAACAATCAATGGAAATCAACTCATCCATGCAGTTCAATCAAAGACGAGATAATGGCAAAAGTAAAGAACAGACAGCAGGTGTTAAACATCCTGTGATGTTTGCCGTTTTCTTTAATCTTGGGTGTGGAGACAGGTGAAAGTTTGTGACAGAAAAATATTCATTCTAACATTTTTTGTGCTCAACCATGACAGTCCTACTGTTTAGTAGACTCCGGTGCAGTTCAAACAAAACAAACTTAAGAATCAAAATGTAAGCAGTTCAATACAAAGATCTTGTGACTTAAGCAACCTGGGGTAGATTTACTGAAGGATTTGTTGAGGTGATTTGTTGGCTCCAATCCAAAACTGTGTCATTAAAATTGCATGTGCAAAAATTTTAACATGTGCTACAGGCTTTGATAACTCTGCCCATAGAGTAAGTAAGTCACAAATCATGGCCAATGAAAACAGGTATTTAATGTCCTATTGACAGCACAGGTTAACGTTACTAAACTAACTTTGGCTGCACTGATCAGTTCAACAGTATGGCATTTTGCAACCAGATTATGTTAGTTTGTTTTAAAAAATGTGCCACCTTATGATCACACCTGTCCTGTTTCTTCCATTTTCACTTTTCAGAGCATAAGGGACGGTTAGTTTGAATTGCATATGCCGTTGGAGTAGTGCAGTGGGTTGGACTGAATTTCAGTGAAGGTGTTGACCAGTCTTGCACCAGTCATCGTACCTCTCGCATTCGGGATTTCCAGACTTCGTCAGGGTCTATGTGAGAGATGGCCGTCGTGTTGAACTGTGCCAGGTCTGTGCTTTCTGGGCATCTCCACTTTGGCAGAGCCAGGATTGCCAAGGTGGGCGTGATGTAGCTGAAAGTGCCTCCCTGCAGAATGGGTAACCTGTGGAAAAAGCACAGACAGCACATGGAAGTATCAACACCTGGGCTTGACATTAAATGAATCATAATCAACACAGAATATCACAAATTGGGTAATTCAAGTAAAATTAAAATTGTTTATTCCCAGTTAATAGCAAATGATGATTTAAATAATATAGTGTTATATACCACAAGACAATCAGTATTTTTATTGTACATTTTTTTCATTTAATAAAAAATATTCATGATAATTTTGAAATCTGTGGACCATAGGTGGCGCCAGGGAGGGGCATGGGGATGCTGTAGCTGCCCCTAGGATAGCCATCGCACCCCCCTAGCACCCCCAAGAAATTTCTGTGGTTTATGTATAATTTTATTTATTTTATATTTTTAATTTTAGAGCACCCTCACTGAAAAGTCACACAACCCCATCTCTGGTGCCGCCGCTGCCGTGGACATGCTTAATTGTTTGTGGAGCAGCTGAGTGAGATAGGTGTGAGTCCAATAGTTATTTTTTTATTATAGTTATTTTTTGTAGGTGCCTCCCGGTAAACAGAGGCATTATACAAATCACAAGGCAGATTTTTCCATCTACCAGCCATGTGTTCTCCATGTGATCCTCTGTTAAAGTTAATCAGGGTGTGGTGCTGTGCTCCCATCTCAAAGGGGAGGACATGGCTGGGCAGTGCGGGGAGAGAGGGGTGTAGGTTTGATTCATTACCTTGTTCCGATGGTTGTCTGAAGAAGCGTACACAAGCCAGAGACAAAGAATATAGTGGAGATGAGCTGGCTCTTAGCTGCGTTGTTGTCCTTTATGCATATAGGATCAGCCAATATGAGTGGAATGGCAATAATCCCACCAAAAGCCAGGATGTAATGCTGGAAATATAACAGACACAGAAATAATTCCACAAAAAATGCTGCAAATGAATTTATGTCCAGGGAATGTGGGGGATTTTAAATTTGATTCAAATCGAACGTGTGGTGAGTTTGGCAACCTGAAATAAAATGAAATCAAAGAGACAGCGAAGGGAGGCATAGCATTTGGCTAGTCAGTAAGGTCCTCTCGACCTCCTGACATGCTTCCGTTATGTTTTTATCCTGTTTAGGAAGCAGAAGGCCGTGATGTTAGGCAGCTGGGCACAGCCAGCACCTTCATTCAATCGGCAAGGACAGCAGCTTCTCTGCACAGAGCATGCTTTGGTCAGGGCTGTTTCTTTGAAGGCTTTGATGGATTCTCACAGGTGGAGGAGCCTGTTCTTACGCACAGTGCTTCACTGTTCGGGCTTTGTTGACGCTGGAGGGATTTAGGAAATCAAACTCATTCCGTTGCCTGCCTCAAGCTTCTCTTGCTTTTTTCAGATTGTGCAGTTTATCAACGTGAGCATGGGAAAAGACTCTCTGAGGAGCCGGAGCCAGCGGGTGCTGCTGCAGGGAGCACCTCAATTCTCTGACATTTCGTTTTTCTGCATTGTTTTTATGCAGTGCATTCCAAAAGTATTTAGAATCTTCCACAGTTTTCACAATATTTTTAATATGGACAAGGTATTAAAAACCATTAATTAAAAATTAAAACAGATGTCTTTAATGTATAAGTATTCAAACTGCAATGCTATGGCAATCAAAAGTGATCATTTATTGAAGTACAATATATTTGATATGACATTTAAACAGTTGCCTCTCTTTGGTTGCATTGATAATAATAATCTCCATTATTTCATGAAATATGCACGTCTTTGTAACATCCTTTGGTGAGGTGAAGAATTTGAAGCTTAGAGAACTGACACTGAACGTTCCTTTGAGCATGGTCAAGTCTTGGGAGGTGGTCTGGCATACTATACTGGCCAGACACTGCCAAGATCAGGCTGTCCCTCAAATTCGAGACACAAAGAACACATCTGGTGAAAATTACCTAAGAATATCCACGTCTTTATTTTACATGTATTAGATGTGAGAATTCCCCTGCCTCTCTTTTTCATGTTCACCAAAAGTTTAGATTTAAGTTTAGTTTAGGTTTCAGTCATCCTTCCTCACAAGTTCTCGCAAAGTTCCAAACCCCATTGATTCCACTCCTTTGGCACAAAAATCTGGAATTTCCCAAATGGACTTAAGCTTACATTACAGTGGATTTATTTGGCCTTTATTGTTGTCTCATCTCACAGCGTTATTAAATTAGAAAGAGTGCCTCACCCTCATATTTTAATACAACAAGGGTTACTATGACTTCATTTGCAGAGAAATGTAATATTCCCATATTGGGTCCTCTGGGAAACTTTTTAAAATTTGGTAACCATTATTTACAGTTAAGTATCATCACCAAGCCACTGAAGGCTTTCTTTCTCCTGCTTCCAGGGACTCTCTGGCTTAAGGAATTTTCCATGGAACCAGGTGGAGGGGTGGGCAGGCGTATAGGAGGTGTTGGAATCATAGGTGGAGGGGCGGGCAGGTGTATAGGAGGTGCTGGAATCGTAGGTGGAGGGGCGGGCAGGTGTATAGGAGGTGTTGGAATCGTAGGTGGAGGGGCGGGCAGGTGTATAGGAGGTGTTGGAATCGTAGGTGGAGGGGCGGGCAGGTGTATAGGAGGTGTTGGAATCATAGGTGGAGGGGTGGGCAGGTGTATAGGAGGTGTTGGAATCATAGGTGGAGGGGCGGGCAGGTGTATAGGAGGTGTTGGAATCGTAGGTGGAGGGGTGGGCAGGTGTATAGGAGGTGTTGGAATCGTAGGTGGAGGGGCGGGCAGGTGTATAGGAGGTGCTGGAATCGTAGGTGGAGGGGCGGGCAGGTGTATAGGAGGTGCTGGAATCGTAGGTGGAGGGGCGGGCAGGTGTATAGGAGGTGTTGGAATCGTAGGTGGAGGGGCGGGCAGGTGTATAGGAGGTGTTGGAATCGTAGGTGGAGGGGCGGGCAGGTGTATAGGAGGTGTTGGAATCATAGGTGGAGGGTGGGCAGGTGTATAGGAGGTGTTGGAATCGTAGGTGGAGGGGCGGGCAGGTGTATAGGAGGTGTTGGAATCATAGGTGGAGGGGCGGGCAGGTGTATAGGAGGTGCTGGAATCGTAGGTGGAGGGGCGGGCAGGTGTATAGGAGGTGTTGGAATCGTAGGTGCCGGTGGAACCAGTTTTTTTTTCCACAATATACTTTACAGAAAAGCTAAGCCTCTTCCCCCCAAAGAAGCGTTGGTAGGGCCGCGGCAAAGAGTCTCCATCCTGTGTTCACAGATGACATCTGCATGTTTACACTGCAGAACCCAGTGAACTGGAAGTGTACATCTAAGACCGTGATTATGTCTAAGCAGGAGAGTGTACCAAATGACTAGGATCATTGTATTTATCTTCATATTATTATTAGGAGTAGTAATAGTAGTAGCAGCAGCAGCAGTAGCAGTCACAGTAGTAGTAGTAGTAGTAGTAGCGGTAGCAGTAATAGTAGCAGTAGCGGGTGCAGTAGCGGTAGCAATGGTCGTGGTAGCAGTAGCAGAAGAAGCAGTAGCAGTCACAGTAGTAGTAGTAGTAGTAGTAGTAGCGGTAGCAGTAATAGTAGCAGTACCGGGTGCAGTAGCGGTAGCACTGGTAGCAGTAATAGTAGTAGTAGCAATGGTAGTGTTAGCAATGGTAGCAGTAATAGTAGCAGTAACAATGGTAGTGTTAGCAATGGTAGCAGTAATAGTAGCAATGGTAGTAGTAGTAGTTAACAATGGTAGCAGTAGCAGTAAGTAGTAGCAGTAACAATGGTAGTGTTAGCAATGGTAGCAGTAATAGTAGTAGTAGCAATGGTAGTGTTAGCAATGGTGTTAGCAATGGTAGCAAGTAGCAGTAATAGCAGTAGCAATGGTAGTGTTAGCAATGGTAGCAGTAATAGTAGCAGTAACAATGGTAGTGTTAGCAATGGTAGCAGTAATAGTAGCAGTAACAATGGTAGTGTTAGCAATGGTAGCAGTAATAGTAGCAGTAACAATGGTAGTGTTAGCAATGGTAGCAGTAATAGCAGTAGCAATGGTAGTGTTAGCAATGGTAATAGTAATAATAGCAGTAGCAATGGTAGTGTTAGCAATGGTAGCAGTAGTAGCAGCAGTAGTAGATGAGCCAGTAGAACAAGTGACATTTGTTGTGGTACAAGAATAATTAAAACCCAACAGCATGAATAGTAAAAAGTAATGGAACACGTAACCCATTACAGCTTACCTGAAAGCCTAGTAAAATGCAGAGATACCATGGCGGCCTGTCATTTATAGAATAAACCAGGTCACTGCAGCCCCTCTTCTCCAGACTGTCCTCTATACTCTCTGCCGGGCTCTCATCGATAACTACCTTCTCTGGCCGGTCACCACCGTCCAAGTCCTGTAGGAATAGACAACAGCAATGAGCAGCGCATTTTATGGGTGTCAGTCAGCATGCTTCACAACAGTGTGGACATGAAACATCGGAATCATAATCATCAGGGCCAGGTATCCAAGGCCCACCAGGAGATTGTCTGTTTGGCTACCTGTTCTTCGTGTTTTCTGAGACTGTCTGGTGGTTTACGGGATTAACATTTGCATATTATAGATGGGTAATGTGCACGCTGATAAATTAGCATGAACTCAAAGAACCGGAGTGCCTGCCTTGTTCTGAATTCCACAACACCATGGAAAAAAATCACGCAAAAGTCCCTAGAGGGACTCCAAAGAGAACATTCTTTTCAATACTCCCCCACCCCCACCCCCACCCACACCCAAAGCAGTCTGAGGCACGATTTAATTCCCAGATTGGCAGTAAAATATTATTGGCTTCCATAGTATGGAAAGGGTACAGGAGGTATGAAAATGAGAGAAAGAACCATCATTTGAAACACATGATCCCATTCATAATTTATCAGCGTTCATTAACGCCGCTGATGTTAATTCATTTTTATGTGGTGCCTCAGTCAATGCCAGCCATGGCTGAAAAAGTCAGTTATTGCCTTTCAGTGTAAACTGATGTTTGACAAGTGTTCGTAACTCATCTGCAGAAAACCAGAATTAATGTCTCAACAATCTATAATATATGGTTAAAATGATGTCAATAGAAAGCATCACCTATAAACTTTAGGTGCAATGACAGGTATAAAATATGAGGAACATTTTTTTTCTTCTAGGTCATGTTTTCATAGGTGAAAGGACATATTGGATATAGTTACAGGAGTGATTTTTTGCAGTTATGAAATCTTTTTATTTCCAAACCTTTGTCTTATTCTCTAATTTTTATAGCAAAATCTTGTCTCTGTTGAGTCCTAAGGATTGTAACTGCCTTTCTCCCAGTCTGCCATGCTGTAAAATAATCCATATGAATCACTACAATGTTAGCAATTATGAATTATGAATTGTTATGAATTATGGTCATACACTGGCAAGCTTCCAGACAGCAAAAGATTTTTCTTTGCCTCAGAGTTTACCTTTGTGATAAGTATGACAGTCACGCTGACAGCGCAGGGCGGAGTGGGGCAAAGTTGCCGAGGTATTGTGGTTTGCCGTGTGTGTGATCACACAACATGGCTAACACTCACTCACTCTCTCTCCTTTCTGGCATTGTGGCAAGTTTTGCGCCTGGGACTTTTGTGGTCTACCAAAATGAAGCGTAAAATCTCTCAAATCATAAGGTTCATTACAGTGTCCACATATGTGCCAATGCACAGGCACACACACATGCACACTTCTGTATTAAAAAAAAAAATCTCACAAAAGAAAACCGAAGTGGAATTTTCGGGAATTTACGGGAACTCATAAAAGTAGAGTACAAGGCTGATGGTACCACACAAGGTCATGAATGATTTATCAGAAATGACCCTGGGGCCCACTGTGCTCTGTGATGGAGCTGAAAGAGATGCCTTATGGGTAGGGCCAGTCACTCAAATCCAAAGCCAGACTCTGTCTGTGACAATTCATGTACCAAAGTTCCACCCTTACAGCCATCCTAGAAACACTTGGGCTGAGCAACACAGAAATGGACGCTTCAGTTTGGTCTGCAAGTGCTGGGTGATTTTCAACCCTTGTACAAAAGAGGGCAGTTATCCAAACAATGCCACAGAAATAAACTGCGGGACTTTTTAATTTTACTTTAATAAGGGCTTTTGCCCCTTTGAGGTGGGAAGCCTTTGCCAGCATTCAATCAGAATTAGATTTTCATTAAATTTGAGTTCAAACTTTTTTTGAAAAACAAAGGCTCTTTAATTCCCTCTTTAATTGTGACTCAAAATTGGGGACAAATGCCAACTGAATGAGTCGAGGCCCCTGAATGTCTAGGAGACGGTGAGAACCCATAGAGCACACATGCTGCCATACTGCTGCAGCTGCACATCCGCCACCAAACCCATGCAGGCCTCTGCGGACGGCCCACCAGCCTGCACCCTCCATCTCCATCCGCTGAACTCTGACCAGGCAGCAGTGGTCTGCGCAGTGGTTTGACAGATGTGTGCCTGTCGGGCATGTCATATGCCCACATTTACAGCTGCCATCCAAACAGTTTGTATGCGGTGTAATGTAGAGGAGTCTGAGCGGGTTGGCGGACAGAGCGAGTAATGGTCCACACAGAAGTCTTCTCTCTTTTCTGAGATAAGAACTTTTTTTTTTTCTCAGGATACACACTTTACAAAATTATATTGCAAATCACTCCGAGATCAAAGCATATTTTCACATGCGTAATTGTCGCAACTTGTCTCCTCCTCCACTTCATAAACTTTGAGTGCCTTGCAGGCAGCTGGCAGTGTCGTAACTTGTCTCATTTATATCTCAATATATTTTTTATAAGTCAGAATTCTCAATAATAGCAGCATTCTCCTGAAAATGTTTTTTTTAAAAAAAGAGCCGAATATGGTCAGAGGAAAGATCAGGGCCAATCTGCTTCAGACCAAGCATTTGTCACCGCGAAATGTCGCAATCTCTTCATTCTCAAAGCCTTCATCCCCTGCGCCTCGAAGGAAAATGAATAAAAATGGAAAAATCGTTGGAGAGGAGAATGTGGAGTGAGTGTCATGGACAGGCTGTGCAAAATCAGGATGAAACTGCTTCACGGCTTCGTCCAGACCATGAACGCTGCGTTCCCATGGCTTTACCCGGCCTCACAGTGCCGCATTTCAATACGGCCAGGGCAACGGCTCACATGCTGACTTGTTCTAAAAATCATTTCAATCAATCCCATGCTAGGCCTGTGACCAATGACTCAAGCTCAGCCCTTTGCGTGTCACTGCTGCCATCTACTGGCCACCTCCTGCTCAGCGTCCATGCAAGCTTAAACTCTGCAAGTGTGCAACCCGGCAACATTCTGGATGTTTTCTTAACATGTGATCTGTCTTCCAAACGTCATGTTCCACCTTTGTAAAATGTAGTGTTGTTCTCCATTACTTAATTTATCCACATATTCATATTACTTATTGTATTTTAAAAGGTGCTTTTTTGAGATTAAAAAAAAAAATCGAAAGCTCCTTTCATATCGGTGTAAAATGTCCTCCAGGTGGATTGCAGAGTAAGCCGATGGCTTGGGAAGCAGACTTGAGTCCTGTGATGGGGGGGTTTGGGTCCCAAACGTGTCATTTTTGGAAGCAGCCAGAGGTTTGCCTTGGCCTTGTCAGGGAGCGATAGGGGGTCGGCTGGTTGCGTGTTTTAGTATCGTTGCTCTCCAGTGTTCTCTCCCGTTCAGTCAGGCACCTGTCCTCCAACGACAGAGGTGCCATGTGACGGCGGTGTGTCGGGCAGGGCGTCACGTGAATCAGAGGAGTCACATATCAGAGCATCCTGCTCCTGAACCCACAGGGGCAGGCCGCTGAAGCGCACTACGCATTACGCTAAGCTTAGGGTGGGAAAAAACCGTCCCAACAAAGGAACACATCCATCACACATGAGAAATATTACTCTTCAGAAACAAATCTATGAAATGTTTAATAAAAGCATGCTCCATTTTGAAAATGAGACGGACACTATTTAACTAAAACTCTTTGCCAAATATTTAAAATATTGGAAGAATGGTATACATTTCCTTGGTGCAAATGTAGCTTTGAAGTTACTAATTTACAGACTCTTATGGCAGGTGTGACAGTAAGACTACGTTCATCATGTGATCATGATTTCCAAAAGAATTTCCAAAAGCCGTAAATCAAATAAACACTGATACGCCACTTTCAGCTCCTCCTTGCTCATATCACTATTTAACCTGAAGCCTGCTGCCATAGCACAGACGTGAATAAATACCCAAGACATGGACAGAGTGAACCCTGCAGCCTTCCGCTAGCAGAACCCCTCCTACAGAGACACAAATACCCCAGTGGGTGCTCTGCAGGTGGGCTCGGCCTGTTCGAATCACCTTGCATTGACCTGCAACACTACCTAACAACTTTGATGGGGAACTCAAAATACACCCTTGCCGCCCTGCCCTGGTTTTAAGTTCAGGCTTAATTGAACACATGTGCTTCTGGATGGTATCAAAGAGTCCATCAGTGTGGGTGATTTATCTGCTCAGTGATTCTCCCTTCCACACTCATGTACTGGGCTTTCCGTTTTCCGTCTTACGCATAGCCAGTCTCCTGTTTTCTCCATCTGTGTGTTTTAGCCCAGTGATTGAGGTTGACTGCCTGGATGTTATGCATCCCGTGGGATATAACCCTGACAAGCAGAGCTCAAGTACCTTTTTCACCCTGACCTGAGCCAAATGTTACCGTTTATCTGCTCTGGTTTTTGACTGACTGATTAACATCATATTATATATATATATGTATTGTCTACCTCTGTAAAGTTTGTCTACAACAAAGTTTAGAAGTAATCAAGCACTACATTTTTTTTTTTGCTTACATTGTTTTGAAACCAGTAACCATAAAACATAACAAAATGATGAGGTCTGCAATCAGATTAATTTCCTTAACTGGATTACATTAACTTTAAAAAGGAATACATACAAATCAAACGAAGAATTTTCCAATTGCATTGAATATGGGCCTAAACAGTTTAAATAAAACTATTAGTTCTCATTACTTTGTGTTGTTACTTATATTTCAGGGACAAATTCCACTATGCACATGGAAACATTTCGCTGTTCTGAGAGTTTGATTTGTGACATAAATAAAGAAATATATAAATAATAAATAACATTTTCTGTCTCAAAAGCGGGTCAGTGCACTTGTTTAAGTTAGTGGACCTGTTATTGAAGGAAAGACTTACTGGAGCTCACAAGTTAAATTTGAGAGACTTTCTGTAGATGTTTTACTGGTTTTAGAATTGCTAATGTTGAATGAATGAATAAATAACAATGCATTTTAAAATACCTTCAAGTTTACTTTTCCAAATCACGCTGGCTGCTCATCGTTTTTGCTTAGACCACAAACCATGCTGACTCTGAATTAGGCCTGATCCATAAAGACGTGCAGCAGAAGTACTACTGACACTACTCTCCCCACATTCTCTACAGCTCTATATCCTCTGAAACATCGATCTGTGTGATCTGAAATACATCAGTCACATGGAGGCACAGTCCATAAAACACCCGTGTGACCTCTATTTCTAATGCAACGAACGTGACAGGAGTGTGCATGACCCTACCTCCGTGTGACTTAAATTCTGAATTGCAGAAATAAATGCTTCAGGCAGTAATGTGTGAATGAGTGAAGACGGCTATGACACTGCCCGCACTGCGCTGTCTGGCGGGTTCGGCCCAAAGTGTGCCTGAACAGGCATACTGAACAGTGGCTCACCTGCTTCAACGGTCAGTATATGGGTTATATATTAATATGTCTATGTCTATCAATACACTCACCCATGTCCAATTAATGATTTATCTTGATTATTTACTATTTTGATTTGCCTTTATTTAACCAGGAAGTCTCACTGAGATTCGGAATCTCTTTTGCAAGAGAGACCTGGCCCAAGGTAGCAGCTATCACAATTTCAATGTAAAACAATACAATACATATAGCATATAAAACATACAGTTTTAAAAATCACAAGATAAAATTAGGTACAGTAGCTACACAAAACAATTACATGATTCAAATACAGTGTTTTGTGTAGTGCGTTTAAAGTCAGCCATAGATATGAAACAGTCTAATTTGAGCTCCTTTTGTAAATTGTTCCGTGACCAAGGTGCAGATTCCGCAGGCAGTCCACAGGACTGAGGGAATGGACACATTTTCATAATGTTTTTAAAAGGTTTATGTTTTTCATAATGTTTTTCCTCTCGTGCCTAATGTTTCTAAACATGAAAAACAATCCTGTCCATTGTGCTCTCCCATCCACTCCCACGGAGCCTCTAACGAATGGCATTCCTCTCGGGCTTAAACTTGACTTCAGTTTCAATAGTTATTAATATGAGCCTTTGCATGATGAATCAGCACTTTTAAATAACTTAGCTTGTGACTTCAAGCAAAACCACGAAGGCTACAATACACTTATTTGTTATGATTCCCAAAAAATCAAATACAAAAGTCTTCTGTGTCGTAAAAAAAAAAACAGCTAACAGCAAAGACACAGAGCAAACCACCCCCAGAGGAGTGAAATCAATTTAGTCTTTTTTTCTTTAATAAGCAATGCTGTTAATGATGAGTGAGAATGTTCACCAGTTCTGGGGCATGGCAGGCTCCATACACCAAGAGACAGACCTGCAGAGGCGTTCAGGGCACTCACCTTGAAGGACGGGTTAACGTTTCCGTTCTCCATCAGGACCGAGTCCCCAGTCTGGTGTTGGGACAGATTCATCATGTCGGAGCGACTCTCAGGAGACTGGCCGAGGGGCGCGCGGCGTGTGTCTCCCAGCCGTAACTACAGTGGCCTTTGCAATAAACTAAGTCCACGTCATGTTGTCAAGGAAACAGGAGTGCCGCTCTCTGTGACTGGTGGCTGCGCAATTATCCACCGCTTTTTTCCACCGTTTTGCTTGCATCATCATGTGTGTGTCTGACTTTTTAAACCTCTTTCAGAGAGTGTGAGGGCTCTGTGCCACTGAGGTAGGATGGGGTCTGTTTCATCAGGGGCAACACAGTTTTTACAGCCGGGACACGTAAACAAATAAAGAGGGTCCATTTTTAGGATTATTTGTGAATTCCTTTCTTTTATTCTCTGACACTTTTTTTTTCTTTTACAAAACACATCATGTTTCACTTTATAATAAGCATATGACCCTTGGCCCTGTTTTGATTGATGTCTCTGTAAGATCAGCGTGTGGAAGGATGTTTTCTCTGTGGCGTGGCATGGTCATAAAATGTCTTTGATCAAAGAGGAAAGCTGAATTAGGACAACTGACCGCTCTAACAGGCAACTAACACAGAGCTTCCCTGATATAATCGAAACGTTTTCATTTGTATTATCACTTCTGATACCTTGGTTGATTAAGAGTTTGTGGAAAATGTTTAGAATATTAATATGCAGAAATTTTGGAATTCTTTTTTGTTGCTGTACATCTTTAAAAACAGTAATTTGGTGTTCATTTGCTCACTTTAAAGACGAGATAAATTTAAAATTTGATATCAGCAAAGATATCAACAAAATAGATTAAATGATTACATAATATGGCTGACCACATTTCCTAAGATTGAAATTTGTTTTATTTCATGGGAGAGTACACAAATGACAGTATGACATTAATCAAGCATTTGTATCTATGCTAGGGCTTTCCAGACAAATTACCGATAACTTACGTATCAAAAGAAGTTTGTCACATTGCAGTTTGTTTCAGTGTCATTTGACATTTTGTTGTTGTTTTACATTTTAGTTGTTTTTGGTTGACCTATTTCTTGTTGTAGCTGTAGTGTAGGGTATTCTGTCTTATGCAAGAGTGGTGTGGAGGAGTTTATGGAATCTTAATGATCCAGCCCAGCTAAAAACACCTTATTCGCCAACTTCACCTTAAAAACCCGGCCTGATCTGGCACGCTCAACGGGTCAGAGGAGACAGACTTAACGCTTCACATGCACTCTACAAACAGCACGTCGTTTTAAAATAAACAGTTTGACTGCTACTGAAGGTGCAACGGCTGCAACAAGAGCATGCACCCTTCCTTCAGCAACCATTCAATCAGACAACACAAACAACGGAAATGAGTCTACCCTAGAAAATAATCTTCATTTATGCATTGTGGAGAGGGCATTTATGTTGTTCAAAACATTTTTAAGGAACAGGTAATTTGCACAGTGTAAACAACAAGTGAAAAGACTTAATGACTTAAAAACAACAGTGAAAGTATGAAATATGTTCCTGTTTTCAAATCTTTTACTTATTATTTATATTTCTACTCGTCTTGTGTTCATTAACCTGGGAGTAAACAGTGAGCTATACCCTCCCTCCCAGGCCAGCGCTACGGGTCAATTCACCCGCAGGATCCCGGGCCATGGTTGGCATCAGCAAAGTCGGAATTCAGTCCCTGACCAAGGAGTACATCCCAGCACTGGAGGTTTGGGAGGATTTATTGTTGATGGTTTCTTTACTGGTTTTGGGCTGAGAGTCCTGAGGGGAGAAAGTGTAGAGCTGTTCTCGAAGGAGAAGAGAACCCCTCACAGAAGATCTTTAGATTAGATCTTAGATCTTTTAGATCTTCATTTATCATAGTCCTGTCAGAAGAGTGTGCGCAGAGACACAGGTATGAGCCTGCCCCTGAGTGAACACAGCCAGGCAGCACCCGCAGTCTATAAACACAGCAGGTGCTGCTTGTCAGGGAGGAATGGGGTGGAGAGGGGGAATGGAGAGGAAATAATGGTGCAAACATGAACATATTTCTGCGAAAAGCGTCACATTTGCAGACTTTGATCCCAGAGACTCAGGAACCACAAGCTCACTGCTGGGCCAGTCGACAGACCGTCTTTCTGTCCTGTCTCTCTCTCTTCCCCCTCTTCTCTTTTCCACTATTCTCTTCTCTTTCACTCCTCTGTGGTTGCCCACACTGGCGGTCCTGTGAGTGCACACTGAGATGATACACCAAGCTGGGAGGCCTTGAGCCGGATAAAGGCACTACATTAAAGCACGTTGATAATAAACACAGGATATTCAATCCATCTTGGCTCGTCTCTACCCACCTTTCATGACTCTAAGATATTAAAAATTCAGGTTTCACAAATATGATACTACAGCTATAACAAAAACCCACTTCACTTTTGTCTACTTCAGTTATGTCTATGGAACGTGCTCAAAGAACAGCCAGACTGTCAATGCAGGTAGGCAGAAATTCCCAAATCTTTTCTTTTCGACTAGGATTGCCTTACAACATAATACTTAAAACAGCACAAGAAAATGCTTTGTTTAATACTTTAGCTTTAGTTTTCAATTTAACTGAAATGATACATGTTTAAAGCATTTTTATCATAGGGACAACACATTTCTTAAGCCATTTTTTTTCAGCATACATGTTTTTTAGGATCCTGTGAAAAAACGTGTGAGGCCCTTCAGCCTTCAGTGAACTTAGGACGCTGCTCGCAGCTCCCTGTCAAACGTCTCTCTTCAATGTGCTTGAAATTCTGGAGTCACGAGTGTCCATATCCCATACGGAGAATTAAAGTGAAACGGACAAGGAATGCCGGGACATTGGTTGTAGTGTGCCTCACACACTCGATGTCCACGGGCGTGGAGGTGTGAAATCGCTGTTCCACCACCATCAGACATTGCTGGCAATGCCTCTCACTGGCTTCTCTATGGTGCGCTCGGTCAGCAAGTGTGTGTCATTCAATAAAAGACTCAAAATCCACATCAGACAGTCACTGTATTCTTGTATGGTGCTGAAAATGGTGATTAGTTGTAGCCCATCATGAGGACCAGCACATGCTCTGACACAGAGAAATCGTGATTAACGAGGACTGTCTTCTCCCGGGTGACTCTCCGTTCCCATGGCTTCACTTCTGCCTTTATATTTTTCCTCTGCTCAAACCTAGACTTAACAGAAGCGTTAACACTAACATGCCAGTGGAGTCTCAGAAGGGGGGATAAGAGTCACTGGCCGAGGTAAACCGCTTCCCAACATATGCACGCAGTCCCCATGGACAGGCAGCTATTTTAATGAAGAATTTCAGAATAACTGAATGCCATTTTGATATACAGTCATGTGCCGCATAACAACCATTCAGGCAACATCCAACTGCATGTACATCCGTGGTCCCATAAGGTTATAACAGAGTTCAGAAATCCCGACTGGAGAACGGTATGCAGAGGACGTAACCTATTTAACCCATATATTACCTTGCCAGATAGATTAGTTGAAATGCAGAAGTGTATGTGTAGAGTATCTTGGCCATTTAGTCATTACAGGTACACTACAGTATCCCATATAGCTTTAATAATATAGTGTTCGCAAAACGTCCAAATCACATAACGTCCTATTTCACAGAACGTATCGTGGACGTTAAGCGATGCATGACTGTACTACTCTGGGATTGCAGGGGTGCTAGAAATTGTGATTTGTGTTGGATTCTCTGCTCTTTCAGTGACTTCTATTTCCAGAGGTTTTGTGTTAGCAACCCAAGGATTTTTATGCAGTTGCATATACCATAGTTTGTCATGCCATTGGTTGCGAATTCGTTGCTTATTTGCTGTTTGTGGTCTGCAGTTGTCCAATCACCAGATTTTTTTTACATTTTTGAGGCAGACAGCTTTTTTATGCTGTATATATTTAGTCTTTCCCATTAGGTGAATGCACAGCACACACATTCTGAAATGCTTTTTGAGTTGGATTATGTAATTTTGCTTTTTTAAAACAAATCAAGTCTATGTTCAGTGACTCAATTTACTGAAAATTTAGTTACTTCGTCCAAAATAAATATGATTGCTGTCTTGAGGGTACAGTCTGAGATGGATGGCTACAATTTCTACACACACTGCAATGTTAATCACAATTATACTATATTTCCTCATACAAACATGTTGCCAGCATTTTAAAGCAGTAACTGGCTATGTTACATTATAGTTATTTAGGTGACATTTTATCCAAAGCAATTTACAGTTGATTAGGCTGAGCAGGGGCCAGCCCCCACCCCCTGAGAGCAATGCAGGGTTACAGGCCTTACTTACGTTACTCTGGGGCTTCAACCACCCACCCTCCAGCCCCCTGTCAGGCACCCTGAGCAGCAGACTATAGGCCCCCTATCCAACCACCCACCCTCCAGCCCCCAGTCAGGCACCCTGAGCAGCAGGCTATAGGCCCCCCCATCCAACCACCCACCCTCCAGCCCCCAGTCAGGCACCCTGAGCAGCAGACTATAGGCCCCCCCATCCAACCACCCACCCTCCAGCCCCCAGTCAGGCACCCTGAGCAGCAGACTATAGGCCCACCTATCCAACCACCCACCCTCCAGCCCCCAGTCAGGCACCCTGAGCAGCAGACTATAGGCCCCCATCCAACCACCCACCCTCCAGCCCCCAGTCAGGCACCCTGAGCAGCAGACTATAGGCCCCCCCATCCAACCACCCACCCTCCAGCCCCCAGTCAGGCACCTGAGCAGCAGACTATAGGCCCCCCCATCCAACCACCCACCCTCCAGCCCCAGTCAGGCACCCTGAGCAGCAGACTATAGGCCTCCCATCCAACCACCCACCCTCCAGCCCCCAGTCAGGCACCCTGAGCAGCAGACTATAGGCCTCCCATCCAACAGTTAGTGGGAATTGGGGTGTATGCACCAGATGAAGGCTTCTTCAGTTAACTCAGCCCACATTAATCAGGTCAGGAGAGAAACTCCATTGAACTCGTTCAAAAACTAAGTGAATGCCAACCCAGGGAACTTCAGTGTTTTGAATAGGGATTTATGTCAAAATAAATTATTATATCACAGGAAGATAGGAATTTACTGGGAGCCAGCGAGGCGGCACAAGATCTTGACTCCTGGCACCAATTTATGGTAATGTTTAAAGCAGGAGATTGATGTACGACAGATTTTGGTCCATGGTTGGCATCAGAAAAGTCGAGATTCAGTCCGTGACCAAGGAGTACATCCCAGCACCGGAGAACTGGCCAGGTTTTTGGGTTTAAACATTTCCCTGTAGGCTAGCACAAGGTTTAAATCTTTACCCAAGCTGTAGCAGGTAGCAGGTGAAACACTATGAGGAGCAGTATGATGAGAGAACACTAAGGAAGACTGAGGGTATAAGTTATACCACAGCTCTGTGCATTAGCTGCAGGGTTCAGTGGCACAGGCTGAGAGACTACTGACAGGGAGATACATACATGAGAGTATCAGTGCCTGGCCCAGGACCTGCAGACCGTAGGCAGCGAGGAGGGGCAGATTGTTGGGATGTTATGTGGAAAGGATTTGCATTCCTGACATACCATGGATACATTGGGACAGAGAGCTGGACATCTAGGGTTACCCCTAAGCTTTGTGTGGCAGGACTGTGTGAGAGAGCACTCCTGTGTCTCCTGGAGGGGGAGGGCGGGGGAGGGGGAGGGGGAGGGGGAGGGGGCGCAGCGCAGAGAGAGTGACCCCGACTCTAACTCTAACTCTAACCCCAATCCTAATCCTGCTCCTAACCCTGAATTTTCTGTCTGCACCTCCTGATTTACCTTTTAAAAAATATTTTCTCAAGATGTTGAACCGTTTTTGAAACAGCTGGAGGAAATGTTGTGCATTATGGTGTTTAGCTGGCATGAAAAGTTTTTCTGCTCTGTAGAGCAGACTGCAGTAAGAATGCTCATTAATTCTGAGAAACCCACTGCCAAATATAATTCATGTTTCTGATGTGACAGTGCTGTAAACGCTGGGAAATGTTGGAAGCAGCCTTTTCTCCAGACTTGGCTGTGGTAATTCTGTTCTGACACCTGCTGATTTCGCAGTGACCTTTGGCCATGGGGCCCCTGAGGTGTGGTGGCTTTCATTCCAACCAATTACATTCTCAGAATTATAACAAGACATTAATGGTTCTTAATTAGATGCACTTAATCTTTATTGAGGGATAATTAAGGCCACATTTTGTCAGAAATAGCTGTGCAAGCCAAGAAAATGCATGCCTGTCCTATTATTAACATTATATTATTAATATAAAAATTTTAACACTTTTATTAAAATAAAAGATTCTTTTTTATTTATGATTTAATTATAACTCTCTCTTATGACTCTAATGGCAGTCAAAAGACTAGAAACACAACCACATACTGAAAGCTCACCGATAACAGCAGTATGGATGCACCTGAGCATACCTGACAAAGGAAGAACACCTTTTTATGAGAAGTTCCATAATTTCTACATGGTAGAAAAAATGAATACGATACCCTTTAAATTAACTTGAGAGTCTGTACTTTAACCACATGTCAACCCTTTCATTACAAATCTAAAACTGTGGAGTTCAGCGCCAAATCAGGAAATAAAGGTGTCTTTGTCCCACACGACACAGAGCAAACTGTAGATGACCACACATTAAGGTGCCATTAAGCTTTACTTAAGGAGTTCCTGGGTCCTCTGCTTCCTCGATGGTGGAATCTGAAGGAGTGCGAGGTACAGTATTCGGCATCAGATCTACCGCCCCAAAATGACATGCCGCGCTTCACAAAATCTCCTCAGGGGCGGCGATGCTGAGTCGCTGAGGATGTGCGCTGGGCTGACTACCTCCCGCTCTCCCGAGACACTCACAAGGCAGCGAGAGAACAATAGGACGGCCTGTGTCCCCATGGCCTGCGGGAGGGTCTCTTATCGCATCACGAAACCCAGAGCCAGCTGGGTCTCGCTAACTGGAAACGTACGTCACGTTCTGTCTCTCACATCAGTATTGATACTACTGCTGAAACTAAAATCAATGATAAAACTAAAAGGAAAAAGGTTGCTTAACAAATTCGACCTTGATAAGCTAGCTGCAGACTTCGAGGTCACGTAGTCCCATCTATGATCACAGAGGGTGGTGAGGATTCCCAAGCACACAGCTGGTACACAGAGACACAGAGACACAGCTCTGGGAGCTTTTCTGATGGGGATGAAATTTGGGGCCAAAAATGAATGACTGAAGGGACACTGATAACAGACCTTTTGTTAGCTGGAGGCCTGAACAAAAACTGAACAGCTCAAGGGGAAAATTTTGTTGTAATATTGGTTTGTACTCACAGAGCACTTCATATATCTATGTGTACAAGCATTTAGAAACAGCCTGCCTAACTTTACCAAAGGTGAGGTTTAAGATTTCAGTTTTAATCCCTATGATTAGTTCATCTTTCATGTAAAAACATGTGGCAATGTAACTAATCTGAGAACCAGGACCTCCGCTGGAGCTGGGCCTTATCTTTAAGGGGCTCAAAGCAGCGAGAGATTAGACAAACATCTCTCTTTCTGTTATCTCTCCTGTCAGAACATGAAGGCTATGTACTAAACTGGGCTGATAAGGGACCAGTATTTACCTGTATTTTGTCTGTTTCCTGTTTCATCACACTTCTGAGGAACTGTATTAAGATCCCGTGCAGCTGTGTACTGGTGCAAATGAACTGGCGTAAGGTACCGAATACTGGCTTATTTAATACAGAGGGGACAGTGTAGAATTCTCAGTGTTAGCTTAGCATGATGCTGAGTCAGAGTTGTGGGGTTAGAAGAGTGTAGAATAATTAATTTGAAGCTGGGACAGTGTTGAATCCGCAGTGTGCAGGCAGGGTATTCTGCAAGGTGAGGCTCAATGAGTGGAGTCGGTAGGTCAAAAGTCAAAGTCAATGTCAGCATTAATGTCACTACATTGTTCTACGAAGGTATGGCAATGTATGAAATTCTTGTGCGGAGAATACAGCATTCCTATATGTATATAAAAATAAATGAATTTATAATAATAATAATAATAATAATTAATAAATACAGCAAGAGTTAGCCATTTGGACAAAAAGAGTTAGCTATGTAGGGTGCGAATTGCCCTTGGGAAGAAACTGTCCTTGAGTCTGGCAGACCTGGTCTTGATGCTCCGATACCTTTTTTAAGAATGAAGCTGCTGGAAAAAGTCATGTGCTGGATGGTTGGAGTCCTAAAGTGCAAAGTCTTACCCTGCAGTGAGCTCAGAGCAGTCAGGGTGGGCGTCTGCAGTGCAAAGTCTTACCCTGCAGTGAGCTCGGAGCAGCCAGGGTGGGCATCCACAGTGCAAAGTTTTACCCTGCAGTGAGCTCGGAGCAGTTAGGGTGGGCGTCTGCAGTGCAAAGTCTTACCCTGCAGTGAGCTCGGAGCAGTCAGGGTGAGCGTCTGCAGTGCAAAGTCTTACCCTGCAGTGAGCTCAGAGCAGTCAGGGTGAGCGTCTGCAGTGCAAAGTCTTACCCTGCAGTGAGCTCAGAGCAGTCAGGGTGAGCGTCTGCAGTGCAAAGTTTTACCCTGCAGTGAGCTCAGAGCAGTCAGGGTGAGCGTCTGCAGTGCAAAGTCTTACCCTGCAGTGAGCTCAGAGCAGTCAGGGTGAGCGTCTGCAGTGCAAAGTTTTACCCTGCAGTGAGCTCAGAGCAGTCAGGGTGAGCGTCTGCAGTGCAAAGTTTACCCTGCAGTGAGCTCCAGAGCAGTCAGGGTGGCGTCTGCAGTGCAAAGTCTTACCCTGCAGTGCAAAGTTTTACCCTGCAGTGAGCTCGGAGCAGTCAGGGTGGGCGTCTGCAGTGCAAAGTCTTACCCCTGCAGTGAGCTCAGAGCAGTCAGGGTGAGCGTCTGCAGTACCCTGCAGTGAGCTCAGAGCAGTCAGGTGAGCGTCTGCAGTGCAAAGTCCCTGCAGTGAGCTCAGAGCAGTCAGGGTGAGCGTCTGCAGTGCAAAGTTTTACCCTGCAGTGAGCTCAGAGCAGTCAGGGTGAGCGTCTGCAGTGCAAAGTCTTACCCTGCAGTGAGCTCAGAGCAGTCAGGGTGAGCGTCTGCAGTGCAAAGTTTTACCCTGCAGTGAGCTCAGAGCAGTCAGGGTGGGCGTCTGCAGTGCAAAGTCTTACCCTGCAGTGAGCTCAGAGCAGTCAGGGTGGGTGTCCGCAGGTTTTCATCATTTAACATCATTTGCTATAGTGGATACGCCATTGTATCAAAGTCACCTGGATTATGTTGTCAAGTAAACAAGAAACTTCCTGAATTCTAATTAATTGTTGAGATTAAAGAACACTGTATCCTGACTTTGCAGGGGCATGTAATTTTTTCATGGGTATTTATTTAGAACATCCGCTGCTAAGATCAGCTAATCCTTACATTGTGTGGATGCATTAATCCATTCAGTCATGACATCCGCCCGCCCATCCAGATGACCGCAGAAACCGTGGAGCTGTGCACGCCCTGCCAAGGGCCACTCCCTCAGGGAAAACAGTTTCTCCAGGATTTCACAGCGTCACGAGAATGAACCAAAGTCGCACTCTTCTCTGACTCACTGCTCACAGCATGTACCTTGCACATTTATTTAAAAAAAATTATGAATTTCATAACTCATAATTTACCCATGGCGATTGACTTCTCATAGAGACTAATATCTTTGGCCCTGTGTGATTTTGTAAGTTAGCTTGCGATTACTATACAGTGAAGCTAGTTAAAGAGACAAATAAATTACAAGTAAGCCAACAATTCTGGAAAAATGGATGCAGCCTGGTGTCTTGTGTATCTAGCGAGGCACAATTCAGTTTTAACACAATGCTGCTATGGCTTCAGATCGGCCATTCCATTTCCCCTACAGGGATTATAAAGTACACTGATACTCCCCTCCCTGTGTCTCCGTTTTACTCCACAGTAAGATTACCTAGCCAATAAAATAAAATTTAGGGGGAAATGTTGATTTTGGGGAAGTCACACATTGGGAACATCCAACATGATCCAACATGCGTATTGTGAAAATGGCTTAAAATTTGCATAAGTTTTTCAACGTTTAAGAAAAATTTGAAAATTCTTCTATTAATGGGTGACTGTAATGACTGGCTGTGATGAAAAGGAAAGGAAAATTTGCATTAAAAGGAAATGAATTCAAACTGCAAAAACTGTCCAGAATGGATGTTGACATGGTTTAGTGACCTACTATCGCACTGAAAAAAATCTGAATCTGTAATGAAAATATGAAATACTGCACTTAATCATTTTCATTTCATGCAACTAATTTTAGTCCCAAAATTAATTCCTGTAGTGAATCAACCACAGGGTCGTTGGGCACACAAAGCGGACACTGAAGACAGGAAGAAGAAGAGGAACTGGCTGACTACCGATACGCAAACTAAATCAAGCAGAACCACATTTCTGGTAGTACTGATGCACTTAAGTTCAGTAGGACTCTTACACTGAGAGAGGTTGTGTTGACTTTTTCATCTTAAGCACACAAAATTAATTGTAAAACCACTGTCTGTTACAGACTGAATTCATACTAACATTCTCTGGAATGAATATCTTACAGTATGTTCATTCTGAAATGCTAAGAGAAACGCTAAACAGAAAAGAGGCCAACCTAGTGCGATATTGAGAAACTGACTGACTGACTGACTGACTGACTGACTGACTGACTGACTGACTGATGATATTGAGAATACTGTCTGAGGAGGTGGGCATACACTAACTCCAAAGTCCATATGTATTAATGGTAATAAGGCTAATAGGTGGGTATACTGTCTGAGGAGGTGGGCATACTGTAACTCCAAAGCCCATATGTATCAATGGTAAAAAGGCTAATAGGTGGGTATACTGTCTGAGGAGGTGGGCAGACCTTTTTCAGCAACTGGTTCTGTGCTGTGAAACATTCTATCCACTAGATGGTAGCCTCGTTTCACTTGGATCACTTCAAAAATTACCATCTCACCCTGGCCCAACCAGACTGTTGGTTTTCAATTGCCTGTTCTACCATTTGTTTTCTTGCTTTGTTTACAGTTGTATTACTTTTCAACAGATTCTTCCATCATATTCTTATTTTAATCATATTATTTTAATAAGAAAGTGTGTAGCTGTCTCGCATCTTGAACTGGTAGACAGTTAGGACCAGCTGGAGGACCATCATCTGGTGGCCGACCAGCTAAGACATGAAAACTGTGACTGGCGAAGAACAGCCAGGATGACCAGCATAAGATGGCTACCAGCTCACCTGTTTGAGGTCTGGACACAGTAAACTGGTGCTATCTGGTGGTAAACTGGTGCACGTGGTAGGAACTTCATCAGTGATATAAACCTTCACAGCATCTTGATGGAAACTATTTCACTGACATCCCAAAATAAAGTCATGGTTTGTTTTAAAGTTTAAAAATAAGGATATGAAATTAGGGACAGAGAGTGCTTATTGGAAAGCAACCTGTGCCTCCTTTATTGGTGTAGTCTGAGTAAAAGGGAGAAGATTAAACGTTTTGGGCAGGTCTCTCCGGACATGAACACACACAGAGTAGGACAGCATGGAATCAGCTCCACTGGACAGGAAAATAGGCCTTCAGTTCGGTCAGCCATGTCTACCTCTATTTGTGCCATATGGCCAGTGAGGAAACTGGGACCAGACCCTCAGCAGACAGCTGACAGACACAAGCTTCAATCTCTAAGAGGACTTCCCTCTCTAGAGAATGACTGCGGCAATAAAGACGAGCTACCGCATTGCTCATCTGAAGTGTGATTGGTTGCTGAAAACGAGGGGGTGGAGCCACTCGATCATATGTTTTCATTTTCTGCCCCCGCTATGTGGTACGCCTGCCAGACTCATGCACTCTCCATCTCTCTGTCACTCACACCTCAGGATTACAGCCCATAATCTGCTTGGCAACAGTCATTGATCTGCAGAGGGACAGTAACTGAGGGGGAGAGAGAGAGGATGGGTTGTTGGATGAGTGAACAGCTGTTGATTCATTCATTTTTCTTCTTTCTCTCCATTCAGAGGGCCAGCTCCCCTATAGTAGCGTGAGAGCATCCTACAGTATAAATGAGAAAATGGGATAACAAGAGGAGCGTTTTATCATTAACCTACTACAGCATGTCCACAGCACAGCCGCACTTCTGATCACGTTTAACCTGTGAGGATTATGTGTCTGCATAGTCTCAATCTGTAGGTCGTATTCTAGTGCACATGCTAGCACTGAGATTTTTTTGAATGAAAATACATTCATAAATTTGAATTTGAATTCACATAACCAAAATTATTTGTCTCTCCAAAGTGATTTGATGTAGTAAAAAATGTGAAATATGATGGCATTTAGTAATGAATACAAGAGGATTTGTGTCAGATTCTCATATCTGCAATTAATATGGTTATGCTTTAGTCAACATTTGGTATGTCGGCACTTCGGTATGTTTTGATGAAAAGAGTTGTTGTCTCTTTATTTCTTTGCCTGGAAGACTGTCTGTGTGCAGCTGTCATGCCTCAAGTGTCCAACAATTTGAATTCAAAGCAGCAAAAAATTTTAATCTACTACTTCTACTTCTATAATCTTTTTTGGGTTGCTACATTTCTGGTGTAATAATAAATGGAATGACCTTCCAATGGTGGTCAGAACAGCAGATAGTCTGCCCACCTTCAAGCGCAGACTGAAGACTCACCTCTTCAGGATGCACCTCTCTCCTTCTCTCCCTAGCTCTCCGACTTAGCCTTAGTTGTTTGCTGTAGCTACCTTAGGGTTATTACAATTGTTGTTCCAGAGCTATTGTTTATTAATTATGTTTTCTTTTTCCCTCAACAGGTCATCCATTGGGTTCAGCCCTTCTAACCCTACTGGTACTTGAGACTTGTACCCTTCCCTAGCACTTTAATAATATTGTTCCCAAAGAAATGCACTTTGTGTTGTAAGTCGCTCTGGATAAGAGCGTCTGCCAAATGCCTGTAATGTAATGTAATGTAATGTAAAATAAATGGTCTTTATGTTGGCATAAACCCACTCCCAAAGGTGTGTTTTGATGCAGAATGCATATATTAGATGGAGTGTAGAGATGTCAAATCAAAATGAATAAAAATGAATAAACTAAGAGTGGAGTTGGAATGAGAGCCCACATGCATTCTGCCAGGTCATGACACCCTGTCAGAACCAGGGCTCAGCCGTGCTCTGCCCTCTGTTATTTCACCAGAACGCTCATAACTGGGAGTTTCAGAGAAAATAACAAACCTTCGCAATCAGCCGAGCTTTTAGTGAGAAAATGTGTTCTAACCTCGCTTCAAGTTCAGAGTATAAATGGACGTTCTGTGTTTGACCCAGATAAAGGAGGTCAATGGTTTCTCCCTGTGCCTCCGCCCTCGTTCCTCTGCCGCCCTCCGCCCCTCCTGGCTCAAAGTAAAAAAACTTGAGAAAGATTTACGGTGTAAAAGAGACGAATCTTGCCAGGATGACTACCATGTTACATAAAGGCTGCATTTCCCTCCCAGCACTCACAAGCCTCCCACTCCTCCACTCGCAGATCAAACCCATGAATATTTCACATGCCGCTCATTAAAACCTCAAGATAAACATCACATCCCAACCCAATCGGTTCCCCTCCTACCTGAGGGAAATCACCACGAAAGCCCCAAGCCCCAACACACCCTGCCACCTGAAAAAAGCTCATCCTGCTGGGAAACCAGGCATCTGCTGTGAGGAGACCCCCAGAAAACCTCCAGGGCCTTTCAGCTGGACCTTCTTGAATGCCAGCATCGTGGTGATGATCCGCACCCATCATGACACCACGGAAAAGAGCAAAAGAAGAATCTTTGTTGAAGGTTCTTTGCTGAGGACCAACTTCACCCAACCAGGAGGTCCAGGCCCTGGCACAGTGGAGCCTGGGTCATCATGGCTCCACAGCTTCAGTCTGAATTGCATTTGGTACTTAGACCCTTCTAAGGGGTTCCTAGATCCTGCCTCGTTGCTGTACTGCATTCAGTGTTTAACACGGTAGTATGCCATCAGATTTCTTACTTTATACAACTGTGTAAAACTAAACTCAGCTCAATGCTCCATGGTTTAGTTTGTGTATTTCTGTATGCTTGCAGTGCTGTACTGTAATCTTTCTAGGCTTAGCGTCTGCCAGTGCTGAACAGGCTTTATTCGAGAGGCCAAGGAAAAGCCCAGTTCTGAATTTAACCTGCTTCCTCTCTGGACAGGAAGTGCTGCAGGCAATGCTATAGACTGAATGGTTCCTGGTGAAAAGCACCCAGATGAAGCCCAGATCACCCTTGTAGATGCATACAATATTCTGGATTCAGATGGTCTGGGCAGGAACAAGGAGAATCCGCAGCTTGCATTGTCACCAACCCCCCATCCCCCAAACCCCTCTGTGGATATCACTACTACGCAATTTCAGCTGTCGGTGCTCTATATATAATCAGCAGCCTACTTGTGCACTGCGTCATTCTGCTGGAAACCCGTCCGCTCCCCCAAACGTCTCTGAATGGATTTCGCTGTTCCGCTGAACAAAAACAAAAAGCGGCTGACAGTGGAATGGACGGGCTCTTACATCCACCCACATGGGCTCTCTTCGGTCCTGAGTGCCCAGTCCCGGCTTCGCTCAGAACCGATAAGCACTCGCTAAATGTTTTTGCAGATTTACTCTGATTAATTTACTTGGCAGAACAGAGAAACAGCAACTCTTTAGGCTGGCAATGCATTATAAACCACAGGTATATCACAAGAGCCGCTACAACAGCAGCCATGCAGATACTTTGCACAGCAGCATTAATTACTCAAGATATACCTAAATCTGAACAGATTTAACAAGTGCAAGGATAAAATATGTATTGGCAAATGCAATTTCTTACCAACTACGGCAATTGTTAGTGTATGCTCCTGAAAAAATGAAAATTGCATCAAAAAGGTGTCTGATCATCTGAAATGATCATATCGCGCACAAAACTTTACATTCGCTGACAGTTGGGTTAAAACCAGCTTACCCTTTCAGTCACTTGAGATGCTGCCCAAATTACAACCAGAAGAACTGCTCAGGATAACTGCATTCAGGTGTGTCTGTAAGTGAATGGGGATAGCTGCATTCAGGTGTGTCTGTAAGTGAATGGGGATACCTGCATTCAGGTGTGTCTGTAAGTGAATGGGGATACCTGCATTCAGGTGTGTCTGTAAGTGAATGGGGATAGCTGCATTCAGGTGTGTGGATGTAGAGGATGTGAGCACTCATGTAGAAAAGTCACATTTAATTCAGGAGGGATGCTTATTGGAACGTAAATCTAACACCATGTATTTGGCGAGAATTTGTATGGTGAGAAAAAAACTGGATGTGAAATAGACGAGTGCGGTTTTCTCCACACTGAAGGAGTGAAAGCAATTCGGAAAGGACTGTGAGATACGACACCTTCTTTAGCGGAGGACTGTTTCTCTCACGTTTCCCATGGCTGCTCCTGCACAGAAACCTCCTCCCCCCTCTCCTGCCTCCTCATTCCCTCTGAGAGATGCTCAGTCCCGGCTCCTGCTCCTGCACAGAAACCTCCTCTCCCCCTCTCCTGCCTCCTCATTCCCTCTGAGAGATGCTCAGTCCCGGCTCCTGCTCCTGCACAGAAACCTCCTCTCCCCCTCTCCTTTCTCATTGGTCTTGATGGCGAAATGAGTGGAAGCTGTGTATTGGGGTCTGTGTTGTGTATCTCAGATGTAACATGATAAGGGAAGATCTTTGTGGCGGTGCAAATAGCATATAAGCATAAAAACTGCTGAGAGAAGCTACACTCAGATGAGCAGGGTTTCCCCACTGTTGGATTGTAGCATGCATGCTGCAATGAAGTAGAGATAAGAGAGTGACTTTTAAAAACCTAAGTTAAACAAAGGGTAGAATAAAACCAAACTATATTGTATTTTCTACTAAAACAAAATTTGTTCAGCCACACAAGACAAGACGCAAGAACACCTTTCGGCTTCATAAAAAGACTTTGAGAGTTTCATCAGGCAAGATGCACCCCCCCCCCCAACCCCCCCACCCATTATGGTAAGAGTCCAGAGTTATTATTTCTAAGCAGTTAATGTCCACACCTCCTACCTCAGCATACAGGAGTCACCACCAGACTTTGCACACCTATGTGAGAGAAGCGTGGGGGAGGGGGCGGGGCTGTCAGGTGTGTGAGAAGGACGGAAACTTCTCAGAAAGCCGAGAACAATATGTCACACTTACAGCATAATCTAATAACACATCCTACTCAACCAAAGCATGACTAATTATCCCCTGACATTCTGTTAGGCTGTATCCAACGCTGGCCTCTGACAGGGGGAGGGGCAGGAGGGCAGAGGAGGGGAGAGGGGGAGGAGGGCAGAGGAGAACATTCGATGAAGGATGCAGGATGTTAACTGCAGTGGCATTAAGCTTAGATTTAGATATAGGAGAAGAAAGAGGACCGTGCTGGTTTGGGTGTGAGGGGACACAGCGAGTCAGAAGAACTGGCAAAAGAAGACACAAGGGTAGCGGTACAGTCCTCAGCACAAAGTTATCAGCACAAAATCGCACAGCTAATGAGGAAAAATTCACAAAATTCACAATGGTGTGTTGGAGAGTGACACTCCAGGTCACCCTCCCATAAGCCCCTGCTCATACTTCACTTACCGTCTACAATCCGTTTCCACAAGCACCTTCCAGCACCAGCGCTGTAGACACAGCCAGCCTAGGAAGACGTTTTCAGATCACACACGTTTTACTCCAGTGCACCAGCAGACATCCAGTGACACAGGCTCTGGGTGGGTTCAGAAGAAGCAGTTCCTCTAGTCCTCTCTTATACCGTTATCAGAAGGTATATACACAGTTGCTTCCCATCGATATGATGTTTGTCTGGCACGGTGTAAAGCCTGAGATGGGTGGTGCCTGATGGTGCCTTCCTCCTTATCATGGCCCTGATAAGGAGCCAGTCTCACACACCTACGTTATGTTTGCAATTTTACATTAACACATAAATAACACAAAAATCACTCTCCTCTCTTCAATAACCTCAAAACCAGAAGAGCCGGCTAAAACACAGTGTCCAGGCCACTTTAGGAAGACAGCTGGTCATTACCGCAGGATGCCAGATATATGTGCTCTATACGCTGGGTTGATATATGCGCTCTAAACGCTGGGTTGATATAATATGTGCTCTACACATGTTGCATGCTGTGTGTATTTCATGTTCCTCAGAATTACATCAGAAAGTTATGAAACAGAAAACTCTTTTCACACTGCTCCTCTGCCAAACGATCTTGTTGCATGGACGGTTTCACTCCAGCAGATGAAAATGTGTCGGGGAAGACAATGTGAGGAAGTGAACATGCGATGCCAAGACAAGGTGTGACATGAATGCTTGAGAAACCGAAAAAAAACTGTTAAATAATGCAAGTCCATTCGCTTTTTTAATGAAGTTCTGAAAAGTTGCACACAGTGTCCCTCTTTTGGATGATGTCATCTCACTTCCTCCAATCAAAATCAAAGGTTTGAGGAGGTCAGGACTCTGGAAATCAACATCATGAGTGTATTAGGGTCACCCTGGAGGAGAAGGCTATCAGTCAGCAGACTACCCACCTTGGAGTGTGCAGTAATGACTTACCCCCAGGCTGATCTCTGGTCAGTGTGAATGACTCTATAAAATATATCTTTAACAATATATATTCCCATAAAGAGGACATTATACCCCCAGCAATTAAATAATGCAGTCTAACACTGCAAATGATAGTGAACTAGACAGGAAATGGGAGGCGTGGGTAGATTCATGAAAACCTAATCAAATTTCAGTGCATAAAAACTGAGCCCACTTATCCTAC
Source organism: Albula goreensis (assembly GCA_022829145.1). NCBI lineage: Eukaryota > Metazoa > Chordata > Actinopteri > Albuliformes > Albulidae > Albula > Albula goreensis. Next base: position 29,470,229 of record CM040757.1, read on the forward strand.
CATTTCTCATAAGAAGTTACGCTGAATATATTCAGGACTCCCGCACACGCGCATTGGTATGAGAATAAAAGCAGAGATACCAGCGTATGAGTGGGAGTGATCCATTTACTTGCAATATCTTTTGATACTTGGGGGTTTTATTTGCAGCACCATGTTCAAAGTGGTGTGTGCGTTGCACCTCTTCCATTTCTCATCAAAGTCGTTGTTTGTGATTAGCTTACCCCTCATGTAGCTCAGATATCACATTAGCTGCACATTCCATGTTGCACATATAGACAGAAGCTGATTATCCATGGCTGTTTTCCAGGTTTGGGGTATAACACTGAAGAGCTTCATGGTACAGGCTGTAGGGAAAGGTCTCCAGGGCCTGCGCTGTAGCTGCGCAGCTATACTTAGCTCCAAACATGCTTAATGATGTGTTCTCTGTTATTGTGTGATACATGTCTACTGATTATGTAATTTTTATAAAGTGTTATATGACCACTGGAAAAAGCACTGTTGTGTTGAATGAGTATTACGACTTTAACAAAGACTCGAGCCGTTGCCTGTGAACGTGCCCCCGTCGCCAGAGCGTGGCAGGAATGTTCAGCTGAGTGACACTTCAGAGAGATGACATCAGCATAATTAATCAGTGACATTTGCAGGTGAATATGGGAGTGTTTACTGATCATAAATTCAGCTATATGGAGTCACTGCTTGCATATGTGCACACAAACAAACACACACACACACTCTCACACACACACAATATATACACATACTCACACACACACACACTCTCTCTCACACACACACACTCTCACACACAGTATACACACATACTCACACACACACACATGCACTCACACACACACACACACACACACAGTGTACACACATACTAGCGCACACACACATACACAGACAGTCCCTATAGCCCATGACCTCAGCCTGTCTGAGAGCAGCCCTGGTCTATGTCCTCTGTTCCTCCCCTGTGCTGCTGTGGTTTAAGGGACATACAAGCTGAGTAAAGCATAGTGAAATATATATGAGACACTGCCTGCCCCAACAATAAATATTAATATGCAAAGTGAAGGGTATGCCACAGACATCCATTATTCACTGCTTGGGTTTCCTCCCCTGCTCTGTCATTCATTCTGAAGGCTGATGTCACCTTGGATTAAATAATGAAATTATGGACCATCTGCACTGGATTCCTTTACCATGTAATTATGTATGACAACATGCAGTTTATGTTACTATCATATCCAAGGTGGTGAAAAATGTAGGTAAAACACTGATATAAGATTAGGTTTTCATTTTCAAAAACTCCCAGCATTCTCTGTGGTGGGGAAAACTGTAAAGCTGCTGGTGTGAAGTGTAAGCATGATTATGACTATAAATGTGCATCTGTCAAATTCCAAGTGTATCCAGCAGGGGGCGCTAGAAAGCTGAGCCCTTCCTTTTCATGTAGCAGCTGGCCACAGGAAGTCGCAGCCATCCCCAGTTCTGTGATCAGGTCCAGAGCCACAGGAGGTGAGTGGAAGTGGAAAGAGCACCCAGCCAGCTGCATTCTGGGAGCAGAGAGAGAGGCTAAGCCCTGAGGCCAGAGAGAGACAGGCCTGTGAGCACGTGGAAACAGAATTAAACGCAGAATGAAACAAAGCCACAGGTGGGAAAAAGGGTGGCCTTTGTTTTCAGAGGTGCTGCTTGCTGGGGAAGACAGGAGGGAGGCGAGAGATGGGACTTTATGAATGACCACATTCACCTTCAGCACCATGTTTGCAGAGGGTCACCTGCATTTCTGTGAGGTTCAAAGAATGACGTTGCTCATGTCTTTGTCACATGGTCAGTGTGTGGGATACAAAAGCCAGTCTCAAACACAGCACTCACAAATATATTTAAGGTTCTGTAGAACTGAAGGACTATGAGAAAATAATAGCCTTGTCTAATAATAATATATATTTAATAATTATTTAATTGTATAGAGTCACCTTTTTTGGGAGGGTGACAGAGGCCAAATGTCGGGGACAGACCTGTCTGAGTAAATTGGGCGAGTTTCCCTGGATAAAACTGCTTGCTAAATGGTCTGCTAACAGATCATATAAGGCAAAATCCAGTGGCCTTTTCAATGACCTCAAAGTTTGAACTTATCACAAGCTTTTTTTTGCCCTGTTGGACTTTCTTTGCAGCACAGTGGGACAGCCATCTCTCAAAGCCTCTAACCTCATCTGCAAGCGGCAGGGATTCGGCCAATCAGACCCCACTGTTGAGTGGCTCCTCCCCCTCTCAGCAGATCCAGCACAGGAGTGAGTCTACTACACAGGCTAAGCTAAGTCCCATAACCCCAGCCTGTAAACACCATTAAAAATGCATACATTTAAATGCTGCCATTACAGAGTGAAAGCAGAGTCTCTCCTGGGCTGCTAAATGATGCAGGACAGCTGAAAGTGTGATGTCACACCATGCGCATTCCTCTGTGCAGGGGGAGCTTAGGGTTCGCACCCTGTGCTCACGCAGAGTCCGTCTGTACCCCACACCGATTTATTTAGAGCTCCTCTCCTTAGGAGCTTCCTCACCTTGTAGGGACCTGGAATGACGTCTGTCGTTAGTTTGTGACGTCTGTCCTTAGTTTGCCCGGGTCAGGACAACACTTTGCAGTAGCCCGATTTCACATGCGTTCAAAACCTGATATTTTCTATGAAAATAAAATATATTCTTTGACTACAATTTCAACCAGAGGCATAGCAAGACAATGCCTCCTATATTTCATAATAATATATTATGTCATTGAAATACAGGTATGCTACAGCTAATGAAATCCATACCTGCCTCTGTGCAGGAATACCTTTTGCTCTTCATGACCACAGAATTGATGAAAAATGGTCACACAGGGAGGGTTTTGATGCTCTCACATGTTTCCATTCCCTTTCACAGCTTGAAATACTGACTAGAGGTTTGATGTTTCATATACTGCCTTGGAGGTTTGGTGTTTCATTTTAAGTTGTGTTTCTGAGAAGCATGCAGCGTATAAACCCAGTAGTGTGTTTATATTGCTCTCTGACTGAATGACTGAGCACCACCTGAACATTCCTACTTTACATGAGAAACGTAGTGCAAAGAACCAGTTCCAGGTTAGGCTGAATTGTTTGTACTGCTGCACTTGGCTTATGTAAGCTTTAAAATCTTTCTTTTAAAAAAAAAAAAAAAAAAGAAATCCCTGTTAGTCACAAACCCATGAATAATAGGCATCTGTCTTGTTGTATAAGTGAAGTATATATTGTAATGAATGGGAATTGACCTGTGGTAATCTCTTGCACATAGTTGCATTGTGTAAAGGAACTAAGCCTTTAACTATAGGGTGGCAGGCTTCATTCAACACTCAACAGAACATATGTTTCTATAGCAACAGTAAAGCATAAATGGATGTTGTGTGTTTTAACCTGAATTAGGCTGATTAGAACGTAAATAAACTTTTAAGAGCCCATAGGCGTGGTAGATAATCTAAAATCTCCAGCTATTTATTCCTTGGTAAATCCAGAGTTTGGTTCTGTTCTGAAAGGTGCTATTCACAGAAGGGTTACTCATTACAAGATGCACAAATAGAGCACCTTTTCAAAATATTGTTAGTCCTTATTTTCAAAAACGCCTGTTAACGCCTGCTCCATACAGGAGCAGCGGATTAAACAAACCAGTTCGTTCTTCATGAATCTCACAAACAAGTCAATATTTTCTTCATGAATATTGAATATGAAGTCCGTCTGCTTTTGGACGAGGTGTTCTTCTCTGTTCATGCTGGGAGGATGTTTTTCTTCCTCATTTCGTCTTTAATACAGTCTTAGCTCAGCCTCACTAGGGAGGAGCAGAACTGTCTGCCGTTAAAATGCAGAACTGAACTGTTTGACATTCTCCTGCTCGTCCTGTCATCTGAATGAGCAGAAGTTCATGTTTGTCCATTTTTGGGTCAATCATGGTGGGATACAGAGGTAGAGGCCTCTGCATAATATCTGGTTAGGCTCTGGAAGACTCCACTAGGTTTTAATCAAGAGAATGAACTAATTTTAAAAAATAACTTTTTAGACAATCCTGTACCCAGAGATAATCTCAATAAGGATTACTCTTTGTTTCTGTAAAGTGCATTGCACAGCGGTGTGTTTTTATTCAGTGTTTTATGTTTTAGCACACTTTCTTGCCATAGATTTCTTAATAGTGTCACCCAGAGAGGGATGGAGTAATCGAAAGGATGATGTCTCAGTGTGCACCAGTGCCCTCTACTGGTCACTCAGGCACCTTCAGTCTGTCTGTACAAGCTGCACATGAAGGACCTCCTCCAGGCTGGTCGCAGTCTATGTTCAGATGGACTGTAGAGTGAGGGGAAGCAGCAGGCAGTGGTAGCACGTGTTTGTCTGCACTGTGTGTGTGTGTGTGTGTGTGTGTGTGTGTGTGTGTGTTGTCTGTGTGTGTGTGTGTGTGTGTGTGTGTGTGTGTGTGTGTGTGTGTGTGTGTGTCAGGTCAGTCTCTTAAAGTAAAATTGTGGTAACTCACCTGTGGCAGACTGTCTGTTCAGGTGAAGGGCAGACAGAGCCGGTGGGATGTGAGAAGGGGGAAAGGAGGGCAGTGGGTGAGGTATGTGTTTGTGGAAGTACTGTCCCCATAAATTTGCAAAAAAAGAAGAGAGGTTATGACACAGTCACAGAGGTTGAAAGTGCAAGCCTTCGGCTCTGTGGAGTGCCCAGCCCTTCAGTGACCTTCTGAACTGCTACTAATTAGCTTGCAGCATTTTCCATGGTGCTGTGGAATTTTTATAACGTCACGGGTAAAATTCTCCTTTCGCGATGGCACCATTCACTGTTGGCTCCATCCTTCTGTCCCGGGGCCAAGAACATAAACCCAAACAGCAGATACTGCATCCAGACAGCAGATTTAACCCGAGTTTAGGCTCACTCTGTTTACTGTGTAATAAAAGCCTGTCAATGACAGGCCGGTCTCTCGCACCCTTCTCCTCCTATCCTCTCCACATGTTTGCAGTCACGTTTCAAACCTTTTCCTGTCGTGTGAGCCAATTCTTGGTCAGTGTTTCCATAAACCGAAGCATTTTTTTTTATTTGCATAGTAGATGCCCTTGATCATTTGTTTATGTAATTCATATATCCTTCATGTTATCCGTTTCAACAGCTGTATATGAAATGAAGTCATTTTAGTTTTGCTCTTCTCTGTCTTACCTATCTTCATGAGGAATGTCCAGCTTCCCAGCAAGCAAATAACAGCCATTACAATAAAAAAGAACACGTTGATACATTCAATTAAATATAATAGTGCATCGCACTCATACATCATATATGACTGTTTTAGTTGAACAGAGGATAATTCTGATACAGCAGAGGACTTCACTGACAGGACGATGTTCAGAAATGCATGTTGATAAAGGCATTGTTGATGCTTGTCTTTCTGTGCAGATACATGCTAAGAGCAGCCTTAGGGCTCAGGCACTAAAACCCCTCTCCAAGAACACAGATCAAGCCCTCTGCAGCCTGCATATTACTGCTTCAAGTCTGGGCTACGGGCTATAGCCAAACAGGGCCAGAATTCCACAGCAGTGGGACACAGTGAGCTTCAGTCCTCTGGGACAGAGGAGTAAACAGGCAACATGGAGGCTAGAGCAGGGAGCATGCTTGCATAGCTGCATGGGCAAAGTCCTAAACATTCAATTCAGATGGAAGGGAACAGAAAGAACAGAAAATAAAGCTTTTTTTTTTTTTTTTTTTTTTTTTTTTTTACTTTTGTCCAGTTCTGTTTTCATAATTTGTGGCAAAGTTAACCATAAATTTAAGGTTCCCAGTTTGAAACCTACATGGGACATATTGTCCAAAACATACAGTTATCTTTGCCACAAATTATGAAAATAGACCTTTCAAAAATACAAATTGTAGAAAAAATAAGCTATCATCTTCTGTATGCCAATATTTAAAAAGTAACTCTGTCATAATCAAAATCTAGATTATTCTTAGATACAACCTCATTTTCCATTCTCTGTGATCTCTTCATCATTGTGAACATGAAAAGAGTTTGGTTCTTTTCAAGCGATTCGTCTATTTAAATGAATCAAAAGACCCTTCAGAGTAGGGTGCTCTAAAAATAAGCACTTTCTCTGTCACAGAATAACTCAACCATCAAACAGATCATTTTTATCCAGTGTGACTCCTTTGTGATTCAGAAATACATGTTCTCTTACATTTACCATTAAAGGCTGCAACAATAACAGTGCTACTTTAAAACTCAATCACTCTGGTGTTCTGCTTTTTCCATTATTGGGACACATGCCTGAGTTTCTGCAGATAAAACCAGACCCCACTTCATCCCTGTCTCATGCATATTACACACAAGGTAGAGCAGTGATTTCAGCCAGTCTCTGCTTAGAGAAGTGTTTTTCTCTGGAGTCTGTGCTTCACATTAATGACACAAACACTCTGTGCAGGTAAAATCTGGATAAGCCGTTTTGCCTTTTTGCTTCTAAGAGCAGCTCAATCCCAAAGTTTAAACGGGCACTGCAGGCTGTGTCCCACTGACAGAGTCACTCACAGTTCTTTCTTTGAGAGGTTGCGTTCCTTCGCCAGTTCTTCACAGTACTACGCTGAGAGTATGGATGCAGGACGGCCTGCCGGATGGTGCGGTATTCCTGCTTTCAGTGTCTGAGATGCGATGAAGTGTCAGAGGAGATGATCACACTGAGCCACACTGAGTGTGTGACTTCATCCACAGTCTGAGGTTTTCCTCTGAAATGTCATATGATTTCTCCATCCCACTCCCAGCTCACCTGCAAGCACAGCAGTTTCAAACATCAATGTTTAGTTTACATCTGATCTGTATGAAAGGCTGTATGACACGTTTAGGTATCATGGTGGACTGGAATTTGATATAAGAGGTAACAATTATTCAGATTCTCTAGACAGAGATGAAGGACATGGAGTGGAAGTATTGGAAATATTACCACAGTAATATTTGAAATGGGAAAATTTTATGTACTGTGTCTTTAAACAGAAGACTGACATGCTGTGAAGATGCTCACACACACACACTCACACACACACACACACACAGACACTATCTCTCACACACACACTCTCTCTCTCACACACACACATATACACACACTATCTCTCACACACACACATATACACACACTCTATCTCTCTCTCACACACACACACATATACACACACACCACTACCACCACCATTAAAAGGAGGATGTTTTTTCGTTCTCTTCCTTCCTGTATTTTTAGGACAGAGGGTGATTGGTCTCACGAGACAGACAGGTCACGGGTTTGTGTGCCTGCGGGGGAAGGTGGGGGTGAGCAGGAAGCTCAAACACCTGCGCAGGTGTGTCAGCGTTCAGCAGATACCAGGAATCCCGCTTTTCAAGTCTAAAAATGTACAGACATCAAACAGAGATGTGAGGTGCTGCCACCCACCTCCACATCCATGACACTAAGTGTAAACTGCTGGAGATCAGAGATGAGACAAGGAGGATTCACTCAGGAGCAGACTGCACCGAGATTTCTATATGCACTATGCTACAATAACACTACATACACAGAGCCAAAGATCTCTCTCAGACACTGAACTGCTCTGCTGTAATGCTGATATCACTACATACACAGAGCCAAAGATCTCTCTCAGACACTGAACTGCTCTGCTGTAATGCTGATATCACTACATACACAGAGCCAAAGATCTCTCTCAGACACTGAACTGCTCTGCTGTAATGCTGATATCACTACATACACAGAGCCAAAGACTGCTCTGCTGTAATGCTGATATCACTACATACACAGAGCCAAAGATCTCTCTCAGACACTGAACTGCTCTGCTGTCATGCTGTGCTGATGATACTTTCATGTCAAGCATTGTCAACAAGGATATCTGGAAATCAGTATCTGAACAGTTAAAACCACACAGCACAGTGACACAGTGTGCACATGTCAGAGTGAGTGTGCTGCGGTGCGAATCGGTAACCGACTGAAAAGCATAACCCCCATTGCATGCCAGCAAACTTTCAGGAGGAAGTAACGTTTGACGCAGCTGTGATGAAGATAAGATGTTTTCTGATAAACACATTCGTCCTCTCGAATCATGTGAGCCCACTTCCTGCTGCTTTTGGTGAAAACAGATCTGTCATCTTATCAAGCACGCAGGTCTTACGCAATGCATGCATTAGCCCGGTGCTAAAGCAGATCTCATGATATACCTAACCCAACCCCACCCCCTGCAAACCCCCACCACCCACAGCAGCACATTCTACAGCCCAAACCCTTTGTCCTTCTGCCTCAACTACCCACAACCCCTCATCACAAACTCAACCAGCAAAGTACCTGAAAATACTCAACTCTGAAGCTATCAGCCCCATCTCCCTCCACTGTAAAGGGTAAGCTGATATCCTCATCTCAGTTCTCCAACTGAAAATCCAGACCCGGTCATATGTCATATGAGATTTGTACTTGGCTTTACACCTACCCCTCTGGCTTTTCTTAATGCATGCAAAACAGTCCTCTCTGTAAAAGAACGATAAGAACAGAACAGATACATTCAGCATTGGTTTCATAATGGGAAAAAACCCCTGGAGCAAAAAAAGGGGGTTTTCACAGTAAGCTGACTGTGGGCTTTTTAACCATGTGGGTCCACCATGGACCTCGGAGAGCTGGTTGGCCATTCGGTCCTTTGTGTATTCAGGCTGTGCTGTTTATGTTTATGAGCTCAGTGCTGATCAGGCTGGGGTAGATACCGGGCTAAGTGGGTCTGGGGAATGTTATGGGGCCTGGAGGAGATGGCAGAGGCCCCCAGGCCCCATGTGCCCCTGGCTTATGCAATGGGCCGGATGGGGCCCCGCCCACCTCGCAGCAGCCCTGCCCACCCTGTGACAGCCCTGCCCACCCTGCAGCAGCCCAGTCCACCCTGCGGCAGCCCAGTCAACCCTGCGGCAGTTCCGCCCACCATGTGACAGCCCTGCCCACCCTGCGGCAGCTCCGCCCACCCTGCAGTAGCCCCACCCACCATGTGACAGCCCCGCCCACCCTGCAGCAGTCCCACCCACCCTGCCCACCATGTGACAGCCCCGCCCACCCTGCAGCAGTCCCACCCATGCGGCAGCTCCGCCCACCCTATGCACCACCTGATGCCAGATATGGATATGGGTGTCAGTTCATGATTTGGGCCAGAAACCTGTTAGGAAAAGTATGGGGGTTATTGTCTGCTGAAGGTGCTAGCAGTGCTTTACTGAGCTCCTTCAGGTGAGGTGAACAAGGGGTCAATGTGATTTAACAGCCCCCACCCACCAGTGACGAGGGGGTAAAGGGAGGGGGCATTCCGAGCAGGAGACAGGTCAGCCCACTCCGTGCCCTTCCCAGCACCAGGGGGGCGGGGGGGGACTCTCTGGGGACTCCTCAAGGTCCTCTTTGTGCCGCTGGCTTCCTGTTGCATTCTGTTGTCATCATCATGTTACCATGACACTCTGCCAGCTGTTTTGTTTTGTTTTATCAAGGCCGTTTTCCAGACAAGGGGTGGAAATCTTTGTGCCTTTGTGCTTTTTCTTTCAATTTCACTGATAAGTGTTTCCATTGTGACCAAATCAGACAAGACAAACCTACATTTTACTGAAACGTTAGCTGGGAGCAGCTAAACTTTCAGACAGATGTAATAGCACTCATACACCGACTTCTGAATCTCTGCAATGCACTTGATCATCGGATGAAAATCATACTCCCTGTCTAATGGAAATGGTCTCACATATGTATTTAGTTTCGATCTACATCTGGGTTCTGTCCTTTTGCAAGGCACTGTTTTATATCCATCTTCAGTCGGTTCTAATAAATACTGGAGATCTACAAAAATAATTCCTCAAAGCAATATGCTTAATAGACATCCAAACCCAGTTTGTCCACAAACGAAATTTTGGCACCCATGTAATATTCTGATATATTGTAAATGGATATTAATGTGTTTTTATGAGCAAGTGTTTGAAATGCAATGCTGAGAGAGCTGCTGTGTGCATGCATGCGTGCGTGCGTGTGTGTGTGTATTCTGTCTGTGTTTGTATGTGTGTGTGTGTGAGTGTGTGTGTGTTCTGTCTGTGTTTGTATGTGTGTGTGTGTGAGTGTTCTGTCTGTGTTTGTATGTGTGTGTGTGTGTGTGAGTGTGTGTGTGTTCAGTCTGTGTTTGTATGTGTGTGTGTGTGTTCTGTCTGTGTTTGTATGTGTGTGTGTGTGTGAGTGTTCTGTCTGTGTTTGTGTGTGTGTGTGTGTGTGTGTGTGTGTGTGTGTGTGTTCTGTCTGTGTTTGTATGTGTGTGTGTGAGTGTTCTGTCTGTGTTTGTATGTGTGTGTGTGTGTGTGTGTGTGTGTGTGTGTGCACATGCACACAACTAGGATGCATACACGTGACTTTGTGCATATGTATGTATGTGTGCTTATGCATGTTCATGTGTGAACACATTAAAGCATGTGTGCATGCAAGTAGATTTTCTATGCTGTATGTGTGTTTGTCTGTGTTGATGTAGGTGTGTGTGTGTGTGTGTGTGTGTGTGTGTGTGTGTGTGTGTGTGTGTGTGTGTGTGTGTGTGTGTGTGTGTGTGTGTGTGTGTGTGTGTGTGTGTGTGTGTGTGTGTGAGAGAGAGTGTGTGGATGTAGGAGTGGGTGTGTGCTAATTGCATAGTCTCTCATGTGAAGTCTGCAGTGTGAGTGGTTTGTGGGTTAGAGCTGTGGAAACAGTGGGCTGGTGAGACAGACTGAGAGAGGAGCAGTCAGTGGCCCATGTGCACTGCCAGTGGAACTGGACCGCAGCCAGCCAAAGCTGCTTAGTGCATTTACACCCACATTAAAACTCACACATACATTCAGTCGAACCTCCATTTTGTGCAACATACAACTCTGCATTAATGCTCCTGCTTTTTTTGTGTTTTTTTTTTCAGAGCATCAAAAGCATCTGAGCAGCTTAGGTTTGTTTACTGTCCAGTTCATTCACAAACAGGGAAGAGAGCTTTCATTCATACCCAGCCCAGCGTTGTAAGTCATGGCCGCTGCGCTGTAAGTCATGGCCGCTGTGCTGTAAGCCATGGCCACTGCACTGTAAGTCATGGCCGCTGCGCTGTAAGTCATGGCCACTGCGCTGTAAGCCATGGCCACTGCACTGTAAGTCATGGTCACTGCGCTGTAAGCCATGGCCGCTGCGCTGTAAGTCATGGCCACTGTGCTGTAAGCCATGGCCACTGCACTGTAAGTCATGGCCACTGCACTGTAAGTCATGGCCACTGCACTGTAAGCCATGGCCGCTGCACTGTAAGTCATGGCCACTGCGCTGTAAGCCATGGCCACTGCACTGTAAGCCATGGCCACTGCACTGTAAGTCATGGCCACTGCGCTGTAAGCCATGGCCACTGCACTGTAAGTCATGGCCACTGCACTGTAAGTCATGGCCACTGCGCTGTAAGTTATGGCCACTGTGCTGTAAGTCATGGCCGCTGCGCTGTAAGCCATGGCCGCTGCGCTGTAAGCCATGGCCGCTGCGCTGTAAGTCATGGCCGCTGCGCTGTAAGTCATGGCCACTGCGCTGTAAGTCATGCCGCTGTAAGTCATGGCCGCTGCGGTGTAAGTCATGGCCACTGGTGAGTCACAGAAGCTGTTCCAGCAGATTCACACACTGTGAATGTTTTTAACTGCCCCCGTAAGGAGAAAAACACTGTAAAAGAAATGTATACCTAAAATAGAGGTGCTGCTGTCTAGCTCCTCTGGGTTAGGCTAGCATTTAGCCACTCCTGGTATACTGTGTGCTGGGACAATGGAAGTGAGAGCTAGCTCTTTGATGTAACGTTTGTTGAAAAGGACTCAGTAAGCAATCTTTTCAACCTTATTTGCACCTGGAAAGAGCCAAGTGTATGTTCAGGAATGAGTTCCTGGCTTTGTTGAGGAGAGAGGGGCGCAGCCAGTGACGAGCCAGCGTGGGATGACTGAACAGGCAGGTTCTGGAGTGGTGGACCCAGGAGGGGGCGCAGTGTGACTCAACCCTTCCTCAGACACCAGGTCTGCGCCGCGCCGCGAGGTTCAGCGTGGGCCCAGAACAGCACTTTCTCATCTTACCCCCATTATTTTTAACTGCTTTTAAATGATAACTATTTTAATCCTTTTCACAGTACAGCGTGGGCAGACAGCTCTGTGTGATTCACGCCGTTTTGGAGAGCGCTGAGTGATTCAAAGGCTTTGGAGATGTTTTTGAGAGCGACCAACAAAGAGACTCAAAAAACATTTTTAAATGTTACTGTGGTCTACTTCAGCCAGCCTACATACTGTACAACTGTTTTTCATAACCCACAGTGGGTCTAAATGAACTGTAGTTTACCTTCACACCATTTACCTCAGTGCGCTTCAGTGTAGCTGAATGTACATCCGAATATACCATACATTCAACACTTCTATCATACCATGTGATAGCAGCACAGGCTTGGTGCAAAATGCACTATGCGTTGTTGGCAGTCGTATCATACTTTACCCATTGTTTCTGTGATGCATCTACCAAGATACAAAGTTAATTTGGGTGGGTAACACAGAATGTATGGAAGTAGTCCAGCATTGTGTGAGTGAAAATAACACACTTAATTGTAGTAAAATGGAGCTCACATTCATATTCCATGTACCTGCAGTTATGTGTCTGTTGTTTGCCTGTTTCAATGTGCTACTTTTCCACCGACAGAAAGATTTTCTTATTATCTGTAAATGAGAAAAAAGCATTGTGAGGCAGGTGGGTTCAGTAAAGCATTAAATTGGTGTGAGGGGTTTGTTAGCATTGTTAGCAGTAGTAATGGGGCAGCTATGAGTGGTTGATAATGTGTCCAATTAAATTTGTGGCATGGTTCCTTCCTGTCATGTGACCCAGCACAAGCTCCCATTATGACCTCACACAGGGAGCTTTCTCATCCCTACGGTAACTGAACAGGGGATGGTTTGCAGTCTGGATGCGGAAACGAGGGCTAATGTGAAACCCAGGCAGAGAGAGGAATCTGATAGCTACGATCGGCAGCCTAATGGACATTACCCCAGATCAAGCCCCCCCCCACCTCTTCCTCAACCCCTTTATGATGTAAATCATTTGGGAAAAGCTATTGGCTGACGGTAACTTTTTGGAACATGAACAAATTCTCTTCAAATACAGTGTATCTACGTACACACCCTCAGAATAAGCGTACCTATATCCTGTATGTGTCCAAAGGCAATCACATACATACCGTCTACATACCGTCTCAGCAGCTCATAGGTCTTCTGTGACATCATCCGTAGGCGAGAGAGGGGTTGAGCTCTGGACCAGGCACACAGTGGAGACATCACTCTCAGCCATGAAGCCATGAAGCTAATATTTCATATGGCACGGATAAGAACCAGCTGCATGTCCAGGGCGCCCTGAGGGATGAGGCCAGAGTAAAACATTTTGTACCATAGTTTCATGTCAGGTAAGACGTTAAAGCCGCGTCTCTGTGACCACCATCTTGGGCCCCGTGAGGATGGGCAGTAAAGATTTGCCCCGTGGCGCAATGCCGCACCATGGTGGGGGGTGGGGGTCTCAACAGAGGAATCACTGTGCTTATTACACAACAGCTGCTGTACAGCCACGGGGTGTGAGAGGCTAACAGAGCTGAGCGACGAAAAAAAAAACAAAAAAAACACAAAGCGCTTTTTCTTGTGTTATAACCACATGAATTGTTTGTGAGAGCTACATTCCATTGGGGGGGGGGTCAGAGGCCAGGGGGTCAGACCACTCTAACGAAGGCCCGAACAGTTATTAGACTTGCTAATGAACCCCCCACACAAGGCTGGCAGTGAGAGGCGTCCCCCGAGAGTACAGTATATGCCTTAGCAGGGTTGGCTGTGTAACAGGGTGCCATTGTACTGGCAGCTATTGGGCCTTACTGAGGGTGCTGCCAGTACAGCAGAGCAGAGGAGATGGAGGTAGAGCAGTGACGACTGGGGGATGAGGCTTCATGAGGCTTCATGAACCCCACAATGGGGGGAGTTATCATGCGCCAACGATCACTGACTCCTTTGAAGAAACCTATGCTGTCAAAAGGGGGACGCTGAATATATGAAGATGTGTGATTGGTTCAAGATATTGCCACACATATTACAACAGACATTGATTGTAACGTTTCAATCGCATTGAAAAGATATCCAAAGTGCATCTGACTCTCTCTCTCTCCTTGTCTCTCCCCCTCCCCCACACCCCACATCCTCTGCTGTGAGCTCAGTTTGCTAAAATTCAGAAGCAGCAGAAATACATAAATAGACAGATGTTACCACCCACTATGTGAATTTATTTGAGAAAACCATACACCTCCCACTTTGTCAGCTAATACCCATGTATTAGTTGTGATTCTCTAGTGATAGTCTGACTAGTCCAACAGCTTCCAGGGCGCAATCGTGAGTACGGTATGGTAGACAGATAAGGAGGAACTGGCCAAAACACCAAGGCCAGAATGAGTGAGACAGAAAATGGGGTGACCTGGCCAATCACTGACGTCTGTGTCAGGGATGTAGCTACTCTTATAGCACTACTGGTCATCCACAGGGTTTAGTCCATGCTAACCCTTCTGGCACTTGAGACTTTTACCCCTTCTAGCACTTTAACACCCTTTTGCCGAAAGAAATGTACTTTGTGTTGTAAGTTGCTCTGGATAACTGCTTATAATGTAACTTAATGTACTGGGGCACAGACCTCCAGTGCCCACATCCTCTCACTTGCAGTTTATGACACATTTTTATTTTTTATTTTTCGGGATCATTTACTGGGGCACAACACATTATTATTGGGGCGTGTGCCCCGGTGAATGGGGTCTGGTGACGCCCCTGGTGTGTGGTGCATCCCAACTCCTCACCCTCCTCTTCACTCTGTGGGGCAGAAGCAGGAAGCAGGGGTGTCCCTGGATGTGGGGGAGCACATCACAGACAGGTGATGCAGGGGCCCAGTCACTAGCATAATGTTAAAGGTCAAAGGTCACCATTAGGAAAGCTTTTGAACGGGATTAGAAGATGAGAATGTGAGCAAACTTTGTACCTTTGATGCCTGCACACTGCATAGAAAAAATGCCCCATAATGCATCAGTACAGCAGGGGGCAGTGAAGAGGTTTTTCTTACCAGGCATCTGTCTGTGGAAAGCCTTACCTACAGTGTGCAAGGAAACCTGCATCTAAGATAAACTACATAAACATGGAGCAACTAGCTGGCCATATCAAATGAAATCACTTTTATTGTCACATTATTTGACACAGGTGTGTAGGTGAATGAAAATCTTTAGTGCAGGTTCTCACAACATTACAGTCCAGAATATAAAAATAGAAGATAAAAATAAGGAAATAAAATATTGCTTAAATATAAAAAAAAAAGTTTACGAAATATAGAACTATATATGTACACTTAGGAATGTAAGCGATATAAAACCTATGTATGTGCACCATATGTTGTAAATGCATGCTCGTATGTTGAGAATAGGCATTGCTAGCTCTTAGTTATGAGCAGCCTGTACTTTTCTGGGCATTGAAACTGGTTGTTAAATATTAATCTTTACAGAACTCAGGCCTGTCAGAGCAGCAGCTGACTGCTTATCCAAAACCAGCTCATTGATTAGATAGATCAGTAACTCTGTGAAGGTTGATCACATGATCAGTGAGAAGAACATCTCGCTGCTGATGCGATAATGTTTTTTGGGTGAGGTTCAGTATTATTTCCTGTTAGATTAGGCCAGTCATTAACCCCATGACGAATACTGATTCTTAGTGACGAGCAGGGATGAATGTGATGAAACACGCTCCACATCTAGCCGATATCACCCAGGAACAAAACAAAAGGACCCCAGCAAGAGTAGAATATTTTGAAGCCCAGCATAGTTTACCAAATTATAGATAAAACCTTGGGTACTTTTTAAAAGAAGAAAATGAGAACCTTGACTAGGTCAATCCATGTAGGTGTTTGTACACTCTGTGGTGCCCTGCCCTCCTTCTCTGCAGAATAAAAAGACACAAGGTCGTTACCTTGCAATGATTCAGCATGTTGAACCATCTGAACTTGCTCAAGATTGTTCTGGCTGGGAAGGCTGGGGTGAGATGAAAACTGAACCTTGTGCTCATGGCTGTTCAAACTCCTGACAGCCTGTGGGACACCATAGAAAAAAGGGAACCGTCAATGGACGAGCAGAGCGGTAACTATGACAGCAGCAGCGATTTTCAAGATCACATGACTGCATAAACTAATGAGATGTATGTGATGTGATTTTTTTTTAATGTGCTGTTCAGGCCTTCATTTTTATGTGAAAGACACTATTTAGCAAATTGTCAATAGGCGCATAGCCTGGGAAGCCAATGAGGATATATAAGCCATGGAAAGGGACTGGATGCACATTCCAAGCATTTATAAACTGGCCATGAAAATCTGCTAAATGTTGCTTTCATGTCTGCTTGGTATTTCCAGCTAAGCACTTTTCATTGCTTTCATTCTCGTTTTTCCCCTGTTCAAGTCAGTTTAAGATGAAAAGGAGATTTACAAGTTCATTTTAAAGCAAACGTATGCCTGATTAATCGCATGTAAATAACTGTGAAGATTGTGTTTTAGCTCACATTTGTGCACTTCATTTGCCTCAATGTTCCTTTTCAGAACATGCTTTGGCATTTTCAAATAGCCATTTTCAGTTCACACAACAGGCAAACCCGTGTTAGGTGTCTTCTTACGGTCATGTGCTTGTTTGTTTTGACACAGATGTACAGTGCTGAGGGTGTATCTAAGCAGGAAGTCCCTGGCAGCAGGTGTGAATGAAGGTCTTCCTGACGCACCTGGGAGAACCGGTTCCTCGTTTCGTGAGACAGGGCGGCTTTCGCACGTCTTATTCTGTCAGAGGCCGCATTTGACAGGAAGGAATTTATAAATGATCGGCTCAGCGAGAACATTGTGATCCAGACTACATGGCAGGCGTTGATGACCGCGACTTCACACGTTTGTGTGGCGTGGGAGAGGCCCGGCCGAAGCAGCTCCACACCCCGTCTTTTCGAGCCAAAGTAAACATGTTTACATGTAACAATCCGTCTGATACTATGAGCTGCTGGGTCAACAGGGCAGCGTGTTTCACGTTCGCGCAGTTTTAAGTTATGGGTCAATATTTTACTCGGTTACAGATATTGGGAGTTGGAGTGATCATATCCAGGTCTGAAAAAGAATATTGAGCTTCCTAAGGAATAATTAATAAAATAATTATGAAACTGAAGTCAGTGACAGCATTTTTTTTTCTTTTCAATGGTTTCACATCCCTTGTGGTCTGACAGGAAAAAAAATACAAAAGGTAGATTTTAATAGACAAAATAACAATTTATTAATAACTTAATTTTCTCTTTACATTCTTAAGAGGAATGCCATGCCCCAGCTCCACTGCAGCAGACAGGTACAGGTAAGAGTGGAGCTGGCAACACCCTCCCCTCCCCATCTCATCCCAGTCCACTTTCATCACCCTGACAACAGAAATAGCAGTTTATAGAATATCCCTGAAAGGAATAAGAGGTAATGCCCTCTCAGTCTAACAGCGTTTCCATAGAGTCAATTCTTTGCACAAATGATCAATGATTAACCCTTTGAAGGCCCCCGCCCCCCAAGAAAAGAGACTGACAGGAATTGCCCTCGGTCCCACAAAGTTCAGTCAATCCAGCTATATTCAGCACAAAGCTATTTCGACACCATTACAGTCTCACATACAATCTGAACCTCAACTCAGGAAATGATGCTTTCCAAAGCACCAAACTCAGAATCTATGTACACAATCAACTGTCTTATGTGGATTTGTCAGAATATTATTGGAGGTGATAGATTGACTTGGTTTTTTTGCAGATAAACACCTCAGACTAATGTTGGGCAATATATACATAAATATGGTGAAAATTCGGCTATTCTGTTTCGCTGGGGAGGGGGGGATAAGCAAAAGAAAGGCCTACAGATTGAATTCAAGACATTAAGCAAAGAGTCAAAATATATTAAATATATTACACATATGCACATGTAAAATCAGGAAAACCTATATATTTTTGGCATATTAAATGATAAAGATCAATATTCAGTATGCAGGTTTACACAGAGTAGAACTTAACAGCCAATAGTACCCACTTTCTTGAAAAGGCTATACTCTTACAAGAGCAAGGCTTCACCCTCAAGCCTTTAATATTCAAAATATACACATGTATAAACAACTCAAACAACTCCACGCAAGTAAAATGGAGTGGCATATTCTGTGCCTTCATAACACGAGGCGTTTCGAACCCCAAAACAGGCACGTCTTCACTGAAGACAATAAACCTACATCCCAGCTGAACGGGAGTCTGTAGGTGCAAGTGCTTAGTCCATAAAAATATGTCCAGTTGAACCAACCAGGCCTCTTTGGCATCCCAGTCTGCTGTTTCATATGCTACTGTCCACCGCTTTTTCCATGCGGCTATCTGATATTCAGCCAATCAGACTCATTGAGAGAGAGAGAGAGAGAGTGTGAGGGACAGTCCCCCAGCTCAACAGCTGTGTCTGGGCTCTGAACAGGGCCAGAGCGCACGTTCTTCTGTAGCTACGCCACACAGCTGTCAGCACAAGTGACAGTCACGTCAAAAGCCCCAGCTGTGACAGTCACATAAAGACCTCTTGACAGAGAGGGGGGGCAGAAAATTATTTCAGGAGCGGTCACCCTCCGATTCGGAGCAGGTCACGGTGGTGGGGGGGAAGCTCACGTGGACTGCAGGGGGTCCAGCTGGAACACGTTGTGGTTGGTGGGGGTGGTGAAGTAGAGCGGCTGGGTGGAGGGGGATGCGGTTGTCGCAGGGGCTGTTCAGGCCCAGGGTCCTCTCAAAGTCCAGCAGTTGCCCCATGAAGTTGAAGTTGGGCGAGATGTTGGACTTCTTCATCTTGACGATGTCGTAGGCGTCGTTCATGGACAGGTTGAGCTTCTGCATTAGGTAGGCCACAGTGACAGTCACCGAGCGGCTTATTCCAGCCAGGCAGTGGACCAGGACTCCACACTTCTGACCACGGGCCTCATCTGCAGAGACAGAACACACAGATTAGCACAGTCTACAAAAGGAGTGCTACAAGCAGTGGATTTGGGCAAGCCATCCGACCGAAATGGGAAGTGAAAAACCCCCAGATTAGAGCTGAGCTCCTCTGAGAGAAAAGAGCGGTCAGCTCATGAGCATGCATGCACGAAAGCCTCTAACTCACACTCGGTAATTTCACCACCTTCACAAAAAATATCTTTTGTCAAAGAAAAAAAAAAAAATCCAACTGGTACTTGAGCAAAAGCATTCTTTGTTTCTTTTTCATGTAGTTTTTATAATAGACAGGCTCTCAAGGTAGGCGTCAGAAGTTACAGATAATTACTGCCATCTGCCACATCCGGTAAGACATAAAAAGGTTCAGTCAACACTTTCTGTTATGTGGAAGCATGGAGAAAGAAAGAAATTCTTTAACACGGCCTTGAGTAGCTGAGATGGGAATTGACTATTGAGGTCTATTAAATGGTTCTTCCAACTGTTATGTGACTGACAATGGTGCCATTGAGCCATTAAAAGGAAAGAGGAAGTCATGCGGGCAGCCCATTAAGGCTAGCAGGATGTCAACATTCCCTGAAAATGGCCCCCTTTGTTTGAGGAAACATCACTGTGCCCTAGATTACTTTCTATGCTGCTTGCAGACTAAATTCCTTCCTGCTGGATTCAAATTACTGTCGCACCCCCTCCCCACCCCACTCTCTCTCTCTCTTCCACCCTCCCCCTCACGCACACACACACACACACACACACATTCATTATGAACCCTCCGATCACTCATCGACAGTAGCCAGGGATAAACATCACAACAAAAAGGTGAGAAGTCACTAGCAGGGTCTAAACCCTTTCCTGTGCACATTCTGCATTAATTATAATGCCCCTCCCACACCCATCTGAATGGCTGCGGAGCCGTAGCACCAAGGGACACCTTGATTAATCTGAATTGCACAATAAGACCTTAAGCACTTCCCCTGGATGCGTTATCTTATCAATGAGATTTAGTGGCCATACGGTCATAGTTAAGTTATTACACTGCAGTATAACACGCATGTATGAATTAGTTTATCATTCCTTTTTTGTTTCAAAATTCCCTTTGAGAGACTTAGAGAGCTGATTATAATGGTTTCTTCAAGTACTTCGACCTTTTTGCAACGAACCAAACTGTTTCCACTTTCTGTGTCAAATAGTTTCCCGATGCCGTTCACAGCAAATCAGCTTTGAAGTGTTTTTTAAAGAGGTTGTCTTGAATGCTTACCGATAAAGCCTATGGCTTCGGGGAAGAACTGAGAGAGGTTCTGGCTCCAGTGGTCGGAGATGGGTATCTGCTTGTACTTAAACTCGCCAGCATTCTCAAACAGATTGGGCAGGTTTGGCGTGACGTTCAGAATGTACTTGATTCCGTATTCTTCCAAAACGTCCAGGTTTGTGGAGTCTTTGGCGCAGCCCAGGTAGAGGTGCGGCAGGATCTCCACCGGGTAAGAAGGGTGAGGGTTGGACAGGGGACTTCCATCCGAGTCGGTCGCGCTGTTGGGGTCGCGGTCGATATCTGACTCGATGTCTGAGGAGTCGGAACTGATCCGCAGGCCCCCTAACCCCAGAACTTGCGCTGTGGGCGAACTGTTGCTGGAGGCACTGTCCAAATTCGTCTCGCACAGGACAGAGAACTCCGCTTGAAATTTGTTGAAGCCTCCTGCAGGGAGTAAATGATTTGTCAGTACAGTGAGCCAGGGCTTTGACTCCACACGGAAATGTGTAGGTGCATTACTGGAAACATAATTTAATGAATACATTTAAAGAATGTATCTATCAAAAATCCATTCGTAAAGTTCACATGTTTAGAAATGAGCATTCACTAGTATTCAGTATATACAAATCAAAACAAATTAGAGCATAGCATTTTCATGGACAAAATGACATGCACAGAAACACTGTTGACTGTTGGAAGCACTGTGAAATTAATATGAACTTCTTGGGTGTATTATGATTGAATGTAATTAATTCATACCTTCTAAGTAAAAAGCCTTGTATCCTTCGTCTTTCATTCGCCTGAGAAGCAACCCCAGCACCGAGCCCCCGTCAACATTCTCGTTCCACTCCCGACTGTATTCGTCGTAAAGTATGATTGTGTCGGACTTGCACCGCCGAGCGAATCTCTCCCTGTCCTCCCCGTTGGCCAGAAGAGACTTAATGGGCAGGTTCCCCTTCTTCAGCCGGCGGAGCATGAGGCTCGGGATGGCCACGTTTATCGCGGTCCTGATGTGCGAGGACTCGTACAGCTCGTGAGCTCGGCAGTCCATCACGAGCAGGCTGTTGCTGCGTGCCTGGAGCTGTTCCTTCAGCCAGTCCACTGTCTTGCTGATCGCCATTACGGAATCGAAATGAACGGGTTTAAACTTATCTAGCATTAGTGGGAAAACCCGGACACAAAGCTTAACAAAGAACTGTTCGATATATCAAGAAAGTGCACAACTGCATACAGGTTGCACACCTTACAGTGAAGACAAACGCATTGAAGTAATCGCCGTGTAACCATTCACAAAATCTATCTCCAGTAATTAAGCTGTCCTGTTTAAAACAGTGAAATGATGTTCATGACACACTTAGTTGTCTTCTGAACGCAATATCGATAAAACACGAATTCTAACACCGATATTCCCTGGCAGATTCTCTACACTGTACTCATTCAAGCGACTCTGCAAGGAATGCCTGTGCGTTTATCAATGACTCACTGAAGGCAGCGCCGAACTGACGTTGTGCTCCTGTTATATAATACTAGTCCGTACACTAAAATGTATGTTCAAAATCCGCAGCCCGTTTTCCTTTTGCTGATCTGTTCCAAATTCGGACAAATATATCTTCATATATTTCAACAATTTTCCAAGGCTGCGCGTTGAATAAATGTCCTGTATAGACAATGATTCGTCCTTTCCGTTTAGCTCTCGACCGCGGCAAGCTCTTGAATGGATACTAACATGGTTCGTTTCAATGGATACATCACATTGGCCAGCCAATGAGAGCGCTCCGACAGCTCGTTGCTGTGGAAACGAGGCCGGATGGAACGGCCTGTGTTGATGAATTGTTAATAAGTTTGTCATTCACAAAAACGGACAAGAATTTCCGCTCCGGATCAATTGAGTGCAAAGAAATAGTGACAGTGGCTCCACTGCAGCGGGAGGAAAGCAGTGTGGTGATTTCGCTTGGATATCCTACTCCGTACTCTTGTTTCTACTAGCTTAGCTAAACATGTAGTGGCATAGCCCTTTGGAAGTTTGCGTAGGAACGAGGCGGCGTAGTCCTCGGCTTTAAAGTGTACCACGTGTGTGCTGCAAACATTCGTCTATAAAACATCAACAAATATGGAATTATATATTATGTGACATTCTGTTTATTTTCAAGTCCCTTTAATTTGTAGCATAGGCTATTGTAGACTACCTGACAAAGGTTAGGGCTATACAAAATTCCCTTCACCATGTTTACAATGGGGATGGCTGTTTTAGGCCTGCATCATTGTTTTTATGTCAGTTTACTGTATGAATAAAAAAGTTAGCTCCATGAGTCTTTGTTTAACATTCGTAAGATTAATAAAATGATACAAGAGCAAATATAACCACATAGCAATGTAAACGGCTTTAGTTGCAGCGATATTGATTTGTGCTCAAATTAGAACAGTTTTAGGACTCGCTGGCGTTGCGGGATTTTCTAAGAGGTGTTCTCGCAAATCAATAACACTGCTTTTGACAAAGTGGGAAATAGCTAAGTTGTTTTCTCTTTTTTTTCCACTGTAGCGGCGCGTGGGCTGTCGGCAGTAGCAACCAGCTTGATTGCTGGGCTATTTCCGTCCTCTCCTGGCACGACTCGCTCCAGGGTTATACTGGAGGGCTCCAGTCTGCGGGGGTGGCTTCATATTACTAAGGTGTGTGAAACAGGGAAAATGTCTGTCAATTGTAGTTTGCAGTGACAGAAATTGTAAAGGTTTGTTCAAGCATAATATAGTTCATACCAGAGCTCAAATACCAATTAATACTCAATTCATGTTTGAAGAGCAAGGCTACAACATAGGTTTATAGGTAAATGTTTAGAAGCTTTTAACCTACATTATGTTGTTATTCAGATCACAGGTGGAGCAATGTTTGGCCCAAATATGCATTTAAAGATGATTGTTCTAATTTACTTTCTTGATTCAAAAAAATGTCCATATTTTCAACAACGCAAAGAAAGGACAATTTAGCCAGTAGGCACAACTCATTGTTCGTGATGGCATTGCGTTAGGCTACATACCATTGTAATGCCTTGAGATTTTTACATGGTAATATTACAAAATGAGCCGACTGATTGGGGAAATATTGGACATTGCTAAGTGCCCTGGGACTGAGTATGGCCCTGTCTGTGCTCAGTGCCCTGCTGCCACACAGGGACTGAGTATGGCTCTCTCTGCTCAGTGCCCTGCTGCCAGGGACACAGGGCCCTGCTGAGGGTATGGCTCTCTGGCTCAGTGCCCTGCTGCCACACAGGGACAGTGCCCAGTGCCCTGCTGCCACACAGGGGGATGGCCCTGTCTCTGCTCAGTGCCCTGCTGCCACACAGGGACTGCTCTCTCTCTGTGCCCTGCTCAGGGTGCCCTGCTGCCCTGCAGGGACTGAGTATGAGCTGTCTCTGCTCAGTGCCCTGCTGCCACACAGGGACTGAGTATGGCTGTCTCTGCTCAGTGCCCTGCTGCCACACAGGGACTGAGTATGGCTGTCTCTGCTCAGTGCCCTGCTGCCACACAGGGACTGAGTATGGCCCTGTCTCTGCTCAGTGCCCTGCTGCCACACAGGGACTGCCACACAGGGACTGAGTATGGCCTGCTGTCTGCCCTGCTGCTCAGTGCCCTGCTGCCACAGGGACAGTGTGGGGACTGCCACACAGGGACTGAGTATGGCTGTCTCTGCTCAGTGCCCTGCTGCCACACAGGGACTGAGTATGGCTCTCTCTGCGCTCAGTGCCCTGCTGCCACACAGGGACTGAGTATGGCTCTGTGCTTAGTGCCCTGCTGCCACACAGGGACTGAGTATGGCTCTCTCTGCTCAGTGCCCTGCTGCCACACAGGGACTGAGTATGGCCCTGTCTCTGCTCAGTGCCCTGCTGCCACACAGGGACAGAGTGTGGCACTGTCTGTGCTCAGTGCCCTGCTGCCACACAGGGACTGAGTATGGCTCTCTCTGTGCTTAGTGCCCTGCTGTGTGCTCAGTGCCCTCTCTGGCCCTGTCTCTGCTGTGCCCTGCTGCCACACAGGGTGCCCTGCCCTGCCACACAGGGACTGAGTATGGCTCTCTGCTCAGTGCCCTGCTGCCACACAGGGACCACAGGGACAGCTCTCTCTGTGACTGAGTATGGCCTCTCTCTCAGTGCCCTGCTGCCACACAGGGACAGTGCCCCTCTGCTGTTCTGCTGTTCCTGCGCTACACTCCTGGAGGAAGGTGACACACATGGATATTGCAGATGGATGGGTCCATAATCAGGGCTTATCTGGGTCAGCGGTGTCTCTGATGACGCTGAGATCATGAGAAGGCTCTCCTCACGGTCGCTTATCTGTGTCCTCATTGTAGCTCACAGTATTATAATACACATCAGCTCCACTGTTTACATTGCAGTCATTTAGTACTCTGTAATGAGTTTTTACTCAAATTGACTTACAGTTGATTAGGATAACCAAGGGCCAGTCCCCCCTGGGGAGCAATTTGGGGTTAAGGGCCTTGCTCAAGGGCCCAACAGAAATGTTTGTGCTGTGGCTAAACTGGGGCTTGAACCTCCAACCTGAGGGTCCCAGTCATGTACCTTAGCCAGTAGACTACAGGCTCCACATATTAAATTAAAAAATAAGACATTGATGTCATATCAAAGCCATGATATATCTGATTAACCTGTTCCCTTCATTAGAAAGCCAAGAGCTAGGAATGACAGGCTGTGTGACAGCAGCTTTCAATGGCCCAGGGTCTGCAGTCAGAGTATGTACGTATGCATGTATGTCTTCATGCATGTATGTATGATGTATGTATGTACTTATTCATTCATTCATTCATTTAGAGGATGCACTGAACTTTAATAATAAGATAATAAGAACAACTACGCGTCCGTGGTTTCCGCAGCTGCCCGCATGCGTGTCCACATGGGAGTATATCTGAGCCTTAAAGGAGCAGGGAGAGGCCCACACAGAGTGACATCCATGCTACTCTTTGCTCAGAACCTGTGAGCTCCGCCTCCTTCATTTGCATGCACAGCCAATGGTGAGCTCCGAACCTGTGAGCTCCGCCTCCTCCATTCGCATGCACAGCCAATGGGGTGTGTGCAGTTTCAGCTTGTTTAACATGAGAAATGCCACCTGTGGAACTGGAGCACTTTAGACCTGCATGTCCCCCCCCCCCCCCCAACCCCCTTAGCATGGCTAATGGCAGCTCTGCGAGTCCCCCCTGACCACAGGCCCACACTCTTCATTTAGAGCTTTGAATGCTTAACTCTCACCCTTTTCATAGGACCCGCTAATCAAATTAGCCTCCTCTTTGCTCACGGGCATTTACAGCCAGCGTCTGAATGGCACGTCCTTTGTTTTAGCACAAAAGCCCCCACCCCCCGGGCCCCCCCACCAACCCCCCCGCCTCAGGAGGAGGGAGAGTGGAGCCTTAGTGTCTCTTTCCTGCTGCAGCTGAGTGAAAACAAACAGCCCCGGGGTGAAACCCCATTTAAATGCGTAAAGGATGTACTTAATATGATTAATCAAGTCAGGTTTTGGGCAAATGGTGTCAGGTGAGAGGGCCACTCTTTAGAGCTGCTGCTGATCTTTTAACTATGTTAAGATTTTACCAATGACACCTGGGGGGTGGTGGAGGTTGGGGCATGTTTGGGCTGTTGGGGGGGTGGGATCCAGGTTAATAGATTATCTGTTGATTGCTGGTGATTTTGGGTGCACTGTATTTAAAACAGCTGTCCATGTCAGATCCCACTGAGCAGGAGCCCAGCCTGAGTCCCAACACCTACACATATCTTGAATAAAGTTCTTTTTTTTAATGAGATGATTCAATTAAAAAAATACATTAAGCCACCCATGGACATCATATTGCATCGATTGCATGACAGAAAGTGACTTTGGCACCTGTTTTTTTAATTTGTTTTTCTGGCGCTCTGCCTGCAGCAGACTTAAGAATTTGGGGAATGCGGGTTTGTCCAGACTGCCGCGGGTTTAGGAAGTAACCTGCCCCTCCACAAGTGGAAAAAACAATCCATGTCAAACACACCTTAGATAAGACATAAGAACCCAGAACCCGTCAGCATCCAGGGCATCACCCCATGTCAAAAAAGAATCTTGCCTCATGTCATCCAAACACACAAAAGGAATTCTTTTGAGCAGAAAAACAAAACAAGAGCACCGTTTGCATAGCTTATTTACATAACCCAAATGTGCAAGCAAACACCTCACCTCCCTGAGTTTACATACGCCAAAGGAAAGGAGCGCTTTCCTCATTACGCTGCTTGAGTTTCAGGTGCCTATCCAAACCTATTCAAATGGAACTGTGGGAAATGGTTCACCTCCATGGTGGAACAAGTGGGCCTGGAGGCTCCTGGGACAGGCTGCACTTCCTGTGTTGGGAGCCAGTTATTTCCTTTTCTTGACAGAGCAGCTTCCTGTGCCACTGCGCATAGGCGCCCCTGCAAGTGCTGGGCCCGGCCAGCTCCCCCGGTCTGCGAGCCGGCGGCACAATCGCAGCTCCGCCTTTATCTGTCCGTCAGATCTCCCTGTCTCTGAGGGCCAGCCACCGCCTGGGCCTGCTTGGAAGCCATGTTCTTCCGGGGTCAGAGGTCACCTTTGCCCCACTCACACTGTCTCTCTTCCTGCCTCTCCTTCCATGGGGAACTTCCTGTCTCCACCTCTCTGCCTGCTACAGATTCTGTTTTTATCTACTTACTTTAGAAAATGTTTTATAGTTTCTTTCTCTCTCTCACTCTCTCACATGGGCAGGAGTTGCTTTTTTAGTTTCCTCATGAGTCATATAACTTTACATATCTTTATATTTAAATGCCAGTTATTCCTTCGTCAAGGTAGACAATTCATTTATACCACCTGTCTGTCAGGTTGTTGTATTTCATAGCATCACACTTGTTTTGGGATGTGTTGTGCCAGGCAGTCTGTTTGTGTCATTACAGCCTTCAAATGCTCACAGGTGTGTAATCATTGGCTTTGAGGGGCTAAAAATGAGACACATATAACTGAGTCTTTATGTAGAACGGCAAGACTCTACGGCAAGTCATTGAATCACAGTGCTTTTTAAAAAAAAAAACCTCCCCACGTAATTTAGAGGAGTTCTAATGGACCATCTCGTCAGGGTCAGGTCATAATCCCTTGCTAAAAGAAAAAAAAAAAAGAGTTGTTCTGTTGAAATGAACAGAGGGCCAGTAAAAGTGCTTCTGTACTGCCAGCAAATCTCAATGTCATTGTATTAACACTCGTGGAGTTTTGTTTACATTTCTGTTTGTGAGGAGGGTTTCCCCAGGGTTGCGGCTACTGCCATGCTGTTTGCACAGTGAATGGAAAGTGCTTGACTCTGAGAAGTCTGAGGGTTTTATTGTTTTAGTGGCTCAGAGGCACTTTAACTGGGCTTTGATTGGCTCTTGGGCCCTGTGGCCCCAGCACAAACACATGCCAGCATGTCCTTGAAAACAGGAAGAGGATGACAGTGTGCCCCCCCAACCCCCACCCCAAAGAGATTCAGTAAACAGGCAAGCTGGTGTGCCTTTCCGCCAGCTGAGGGTACATGTGCAGCGCAGAGCGACACGGTTAACAGGACGGCCGGGCTTTATGTGGGGACAGTGGTTATAGCTAGGGGCTTCACAGAAACAGCACAGTCCACATGGTGCAGTCCTGCACACTGCTCAACAATAACAATGACTCCAAAGTTAAAAGGAAGGCCAAGTGACCTTGTGTGTAAAACATGGAGGGTGTGCTAAACAAGAAAGCACATCTTTTTTTTTTTGCAAAGACAGAGGTAATTGTAATAATTCTATAATGATAATAATAATAAGAAGAATTGTCCTAATAAAACAATATAAAATTAACCAACATGAACATTGAAGTGAAAATAAAATGAATAGTATTTGTGATGATGCTTCTGCTTAGCAAAGACTAAAAACTGTTTTTAGTCAAAATCGCTGGCAGCTGAGGTGTAGCTTGCTCATGGCATATCTCATTCCCATCTAAACTCGAATTTGGAAATGAATCCGTGAGCGATCCCTGGCACGCGCAGGACAGCATGGCCTTTCCAAAACCCTGTACTCGCCGCGCGGATGTTTTCCCTGCAGAACGCTGAAATATGGAAAGAATTTGTAAACACCACCCCCGGCCCCAGGGCATGCTGGGTAACGGCCCCAGCCCGTAATCAGCAGGGAGCAGGATGATGGTTATAATGAGTTTGTTGTGCGACTGTGGCAGGGTGTACTGTAATTACAGCGCTGTGTGGTTTTCCTCGGTGTCCGGTAGAGTGCCACATCCTCCCGCCCCTCTGTGTAATTGCACAGCACTGCCGGAAGGTTCGCACTCACCCCCGGTAGCAGCACCGTGGCTGGGCCTCGCACCCCCCTGCCCGACACCCCACCCCACCCCCACCCCCATCTCCCGGGTAACCATGGGGTGTTAGCAGGGTGCCGCCCACTACGATGCCCTCCAGCCAACCTTTATTGCCACCAAGACTGGTTCAGACCTACATGTTTGAGCACTCTCGGGTTTCTGATGCAAAATGGTTTTATCATGTCTGTGCCTGTCGACAGCTGTTGTGGAACACATGCTTTAAGAGAGTGAGACTAGGAGAAGGAGATATGTACCCATCTGGTTTGCCAGTACATTTGAATCTGTACTGAGCTCGACCTGCCAACAGATCCACAGTGAGCTGCTAGCCTGTACAGAGAAACATCTGTCATGAATGGAATGTAGGGGTAATGTTATTCATTTTGTATTTTTTAGTGCTTAATATGTCATTTCAGGAATCTGAACCCATGAATCATGCTGTCTGCGAGTACTTAAAATAAATCTGAAATAATAAATGGCTGTCAAAATGTAATCTGCGTTTTTTTGGCTTTAAACATTTCTGTCAGGAATAACAGAACACCAAGTCTCCCCACAAACTAGTTGTCCTGAATTTCTTTGGCCATAAAATGATCACAGCGCCCTCTCCTGTGAGGAGGTGTAATAACAACACAAACGCACAGCTGTGTGGGACAGACCCCAGGGCGGAAGTAGCATCACCACTGAGATTTGATTACAGAAATGAGGACATCGTTCATTACCTGGAACAGGCTGATCTGGGAAGGGGGCAAGATTAATTGCATAATAAGATTCAGTCAGATTTTCTCTAAATCACGGTCAGAGCATATGTGCAGAGCTTTCACTGAGCCTCGGGACAGAACTGGCCAAGGGTTGCTCCTACAACACCAGTTTTACCTGCTGTTCATCTTGCTTTGATGCTGTGGAAACCTACATTTCTGTTCCAGTATGCCTTTTAATCCCATGCCTTGGGGTGTTTCCTAAAGATGTAGATTTCCAGGGCACAGGGAGAAGTGGTGTGGACGCTCTTATATGTCAGTGTGGGCCGAGGTCTTGGACCGGGCTCAGAGTGATAGCAGTGTGCAGGAGCCCTCCTTTGATTTTATGTCTTTAGTGTCAGGCCTGTTCATTTGCCCTGTTTAAGGCTCACTTCAGCGTCCTTCCTTATCTGAATATGCATGTTCAACAATGTAATGTCTTTGTATACCTGTAGACTCTGCATCTCTCTACAGGTATAAATGTATCTCCAGGGGGCACCCCCGGTAGAGCTATGGTACAACATTGTGTGCTGTAGCTCTCCATGCAACATGATCATTAAATTGGCTAACCTCTCTCACTCTCCTCACTGACAGAGCATGGCGGTCAGTGTGGACCCCTCATTAGCGTCCTTCACACTTAAACCCCAACAAAATGGAAACCTTTTCGGAAGACTCCGTTAAGCTAAAGAAAGGGGTCTTCAGCATATGGGAGATCATTGATCCAGTGTCTCCCCAGGAGGGGTATTTGAGGCTGTGAGAGAGGCGGTGGAGGTGTCTGATTGGCTGTGAGAGAGGCGGTGGAGGTGCCTGATTGGCTGAGAGTGTTCGTGAGGGCTGTGAGAGAGGCGGTGGAGGTGCCTGATTGGCTGAGAGTGTTCGTGAGGGCTGTGAGAGAGGCGGTGGAGGTGTCTGATTGGCTGTGAGAGAGGCGGTGGAGGGAAGGTGGGGAAGGGTGAGAGGTCTTTGAGGGCCCTGAACCTGATGAGAGGACCCTGGAGTCGTGACATCTAATCTATTCAGAGCTCTCTGTCTTTCTCATACCTCCCCCTCTCTCTCCCTCTCTCTCTCTCTCTGTGCTTACCTCCTCTATCTCTCCTTATGAATATGGTTTTTGTATGTGAGTCTTGAATATTTAGTTTCATTTGAGCAGCATGTGTGTATGTTTTTGTGTGAGTGTATTTGTTTGCATGTGTGTGTGTGTGTGTGTGTGAGCTCTCTCCCTGTGTCTGTTTTGTAAAAGAAGCGCAACATAAACACACACTGCATGCATGGAGGTCGTTGCGGTGGCTTGTCGCCTTCATACCTCAGTGTTCCTCCCAGGTGCTCTGCGCGATGCCCCGCCCCCCCACAGCAGCTGTGACACGGGTATCCTGGATGTCACCCCAGCGTCACACATACGCCACACAGCTGACGCACTGGGCTCGATCCCGGTAAGCAGCGTAAGCCAAATCTCTTCAGAGGCCTGTGAAGGAAGGGTGAAGAACAGAACCCCGTGACCGCGGTCATGTGCCACCGCTTTAATCCCATTACGCTGCCCGTGAGCTGGCCTTTCACTTTAATTGATAACTCTCCTCAACCTGTTCATAATCATTAACATGATTAGCATGGCTGCGGGGCTCGACCACTACACATTATTCATTTGTTCAAATATCAAACAAAAAAACTATGCCTGTTTTTGGTCTAAATTAAACTATCTGCTGCTTCTCACCTGTCAGCAGTATTCAGTCCTGTCTGCGGAGATAATACAATGTTGGCAGACAGAGGTTCAACAAACAGGAGAAGACATCAAATAAGCTTTCAATGGGTTTATAAGAAAAGCAATGCTGTGAAAACTACTTCATTTTAACATTAAATCATAGGAATCGAGAAGGACATATGATAAGTCATAAATGTTATAACTCATTATGATGTATGAGAATGGTTATAATGCAGTGGTCTCAGAATCTAGTTCTGGAGGGGTAAAGTATCTGCTGGTGTGTTTATGTACCAAACTGTTTAAGTCACTTATTGGCTAAACAGTCCACCCCTTTGTTTTTTTTTTTTTTTGAGAACGAAACTGTCTGCCAGCTGAAATGAAACCACTAAGGACAAGAGTGTCATACCCCTGTTATAACAGGTAAGAATGAATTATTCAATTTCCATAAGTTATTTATTGTGACCTGATATCCTAGTTATTATTAATAACAATATAATGTGAAGTGGACAAAAGAAAGGTGATCGCACTAAGCACGGGTTTGTAAGGTGGCTCTGCTGTGACGCGGTCCCGCAGAGGAGCATGCAGATTTTTACACTAGCAGTGTTAGTGACACAGACAATAGGCCAGGTTTGAAAGTGAAAGTGTGATGTTGCACCCTCAATGAAATAACCCAGATATGCAAAGGCTACAACCTTTTCACAGATATTTAACTGCACAAACAAATAACACAGATTAAAGGTAGGTTTTTTCACTAAGGACGTTTTGCCTAATGCAATTCAATCAGGCTGTTTCTCAGATTAGCTTGTTAACTAAAAGACAAAAGAGTTCACATCAACGTCCTCGCCTCCATGCCAGACTCACCGTGTCCTGGTGATGGAAATGTTAAAGCAGTGTAGCTGCCAATAGGTTTAATGAATGAACTCATCTTAAACAGCTACAGTATATGTTCTTACTGTGCTTTGGATATAGACATTTACAAATGAACTGTTCTTTATTCGCCTAACACTTACAGTCAGTGCTCATATACAACATTCCGCTGTCAAAAATGAAACTGCCTGAATAACAGCCCAAGCTCATGATAATTTCTAAAGTTATTGTAACTGAAAAATATAAATATTGATACTGCATAACTTCCCTTGTCCACGAAAGGAAAATAACGTCTTTCCCATTTCCCCAGTCTCAGCCGATACGAGCGATAGCATCTATGGCTCCTTAGTTTCCTGTGGATGAAATGTTTCTGCCAAACATGTACACAAGGTTATTTCTACATGAATACAGAGAGCGAATATTTCCGTTTATCACTTGAGTCAGGATGTGGGTTTATAAGAGGGGTATTTTCCGGGAGGATTTGGTTGTATACAAACACTATCAGCTTCCTGGCGCCTGCTTATGACACTGCAGAGGCAGAGCGCAAGTCTCATTTTAGATGACCTCATATATGAGAAGGCAATACGGAGCACGTGGACTCAGTACAGAGAAAATGAACATAACGTGGAATAAAATATGTGTTGTTATTATTAAGTGTTAACATGTTTAACATGTTCAGTCTCATTTTAAATGCAAATAATTGCTTTTGGATTATTGGAAAGCGGACATTTTATAAATTAAAACTTCATAAACGATGACTTTTTGACAATAAAACGACACATCAACATGAAAATGTTTTGACAGTGCAGTAATTCTGCTCTCTCACCCCGTCACCTCCTCGTGAGGAAGGACTGGCAGATGGGTGCTGGATATCTGGATGTAAGAAGGAAGCTTGGAGAACGAGAGTGAGGGGGTGAGTAAGGCAGCTTATCTCAAACCAGAACAGTTGCCAGGTACCAAATCCTCCTTGCGGAGTTTCTCTTAGCAGAGGGGCTCTCTGATTAACAGGGATATGGATTTGGGCTTGGCTGGGAGCACTGTGGAAGGATTAGGAGTGGGGGGGGGGGCTGTGTTTTCCGCGCCTTCACTCTGTTTTCACTTAGTCTTGATCATGTCGGTGTATGGGCCATGCTGTCCCACCGGGATGATGTTGAACACAAGAAACATCAACCACCTGTTTCACACAGGTGTGCCAATGAAAAAGGTTCCAGCTTCTCCTCTGACATCGCCACAAGCCGTACCTCCAGTATATGTCTGTTCATTTGCATTATTCCACCTTCTGCTTTATGGCCAGGATAATTTTATCATTATTATTGCAACTTTTCCTCTGCTGCCAGGTTGCCTTTCTGTATGTGCTGAGAGGGGAAGGGTTTTCCGGGCCGTAGCCTGAGAGCGGAGAGCTGAGGCACAGTGTGGCAGTCCTGTTTAAGGTGGTACCACATGCAGTCCCGGCTTGGTAAGCATCATTAAAGTAAACAGCACTGGATTTGCTTTGATGTGAGGCAGCCCGCGCTTGGCTCACCTGTGCGGGGCCCATCTAACTATGCTGCTATGCTATGCTATCCTGCTATGATTATGCTGGACGGGGGGCAATGGTAAAGGTCTGAGTTATCGTTTAGGCTTAGGGTTGGAGTGAGGCAGAAATGTTTGAATTCCTAATCCATAAATATGCATTAATTCATAAATATGCAATTAGCAGAAAGTGACACATGATGACCACGGAAGCAGAAGTGGCTGGAATTGATGAAGATGCACCTGGCAGCAGAGGTACCCCACCAGGTGAGGGAGAGCCCCAGGTTCTCTGCCTGCCATGCCGGTAGACAGAGCCAGAGTCTCGGAGAGGAGATAATGGGGTTTCCCCCATGTGCCCTCAGCTTGTCTCAGCCTGCAGGGACACTGAGAGCGAAGATTAAGGCAAACCTATCAGCCTGGACCGTGGCTGGAGTGCTGCAACCAGCTGACACATGACTGAGGAGGCACGTGCCTGACTGGGCTGTAAGAAAGCTGTGTCTCAGCTGCACAGGTATTTCAAAATGCAAACAGGTAACAGGGGTACAGACATTCCACCACTGAAAGAGTGGTCCTCTTCCAGAAAATCTCCACCATGGAATTTATTTACCATTTTTACTTTATGCTGTAAGCCCTCAAACCTGGACCATACACCAAACCCAGGAAGGTGTGTTAATGGACATTACATTGGGTCTCAACAGACATTAAGATGTTACACCGATGATTAAACCAAATCTATCACACAGTTTCACATAAATATGTTCCTACATGTGATGTGTGAGGTGATCAGGTGAAAACGTATGGCGACAGGGTGATGTAATGCTTAGAGCAGCAGTGCACCATGGGAGAATCGCATAAACAGGAGGCTGGAGGTTTACATCCTGGGTGGGGCATTGTGTTATACCCTCAGGCATGGCAGTAAACCTGAAGGGTTTCAGCAGACATGCAGCTGGGTAAATACAGCTGTGGACTGCACACAGACTCAAGGCTCTAATTCCTCCCATAAGGGGACATTGGGTTTTGAGACAGTACAAACACAGTCACAATGTTCAACATATGCTTAGTGACATCCCTGTGTATATGTCAGCATAGTTTATGCCATGTGTGTTCGCTTGGACAAGGGTAGCTGGGCAAATATTTATAAAACGTTTGTCTATGAGTCAGTTGCCCACCGTCTCCCATCTGCACAGCTCAACAACACCTGCCACCAGATGGTGGCTCAGGGAGAACAGTCTGTGCAGCAGCTTCACTCAACTGCACTTAGGAGAACAGTGCCGAGGACAACACCATGGCCTTTACAGTTCAAAAACAACAGAGACACACACTCACAGAAATACATATATAAGCACATGCATCCCCTAATCCACACACTCACACACACACATACACGCACACACACACACACACACGTAAATACACAAACTCATGCACAAGCTAATACACATACTCATGAATATAACGCAAGTACTCACACACTGACAAAGAGACACAGAGAGTGCTCTCACACACACACGCACACACACACATCACATGCACATTAACCTACGCATACATCAACATGCATTGAGAAAATAAACAGGCCGGTCTAGGGAAGTCCCATACAGTGCTTGAATGGCAGGCAGCAATGAGGACACAGGTGGGGTGGGGGTTGAAGCAATGCCACGCTGACGTTCAGACCCAGACAAAATACCGCAAAATAGGTGGGCAGTTCCAACAGCTCTTATCAGCACTGTAGACTGCGTGTACCCACATTTCCTCCATGAAGCAGAAACAGGAAAAAGGATTTCAAAATTAATTTCATTCAGAAAAGTACAGCAGAGAAATATAAGATGTTCTACTTACAAAGCCGTTTTTTTTTTTTTTTTTTTGGGAAGTTGCGAGAACATTCACAAACCAAGTTCATGGTTAAGGGTCAGACATTCAATAACAATGGAGAATGGGGGCAACATAACAACAACAACAAAAAACCGGAACAGTGGAAACAGGGGAACATCAGCCCCTCCCCCCAATACCGTCCTTTGTGACACTGCTCTTTCCCAGGTAGCGCACATCTCAACAGCCAGGTTGAATAAGGCCCAGAAATGAGAGTGAAACCCAGCACTGGCTGTCACAGAAATTTCAACCTTTTGGCTGAGAGCAGCCACCAAGTGTCATACACAGAGACACAGCCAGCACGCAAGAATCAGACCCTGTATGAGGAAGACTCCCTTACTTGCAACTCTAAACAATTACATTATAATGCAGTGGTGTAGTATAAGGGTTAGGGAGCTGGGTGTGGAAAACCACCAGATTGCAGGTTCAATTAACAGGAGGAGCACTACTGTTGTACTCCAAAGTCCTGAGCCTGAATTGTTTCAGTTTGTTCAAGTTCCTTCAGCACAGTCAGGTGATGGGAAGATCATTTGAGTCACCTGTGGTCTGCAGTGTGGGGACTGTCTCCTAATTAGTGATTGAGCGCAGTTGTCAATGAATTCTCCATTTAGCCAATCAGGGTGTGACAATGCTTTTCCTATTGGGCTGTTGAGTGGCTGCAGGTTCCAACCCCACAGATCATTTTGATCAGAGCAGCAGCTGAGACAAGTCCTCATGTCTGAGGTCAAAATCCTGTCTCTAGAAAATCTGATCTTCATGGGGATCAGTTAGAGGTTTATTCCTAGGTCTAAAGACCGTTTGAGGCAGGGCATTTTAAGGGCCGGACCGTTGAGTACTTCATTGCTGGCTCATTAGCGTTTGGGCTGTAGAAAGGAAATTAATTGCAAACCTGCTGTCATTGGGAAACTTATTTAAACATTATTTTGTTGCAATTGTGTATGTGAAGGGACCTGATTTTAAATCCACCCTCCTGATCAGCTGAAGGTCGTGACCACCACATGAATACCATGTGGAGATATGGACCCTGCAAACTGCTGTGAACACTGTGTTAACTGCTGTGCCTGCTTACTGCTGTGAACACTGTGTTAACTGCTGTGCCTGCTAAATGTAAAAAGTTGGATGTAGAGCCACTTTTATGTTTTCCATCTGTGAATAACCAGAGCACTAGATTTCCAGCTTTGTCACTGGCACATTATAAAATGCTTGAGTTATGTGACGTTGCAGATAAACAGGATCCCAGGATTCCTCTCTTCTATCATGCAGCAACAGAATGAGTTTGGCTTCTCCCTTCTATAAAACATAATTTAAGCTATGACTACATTTCAAAAGGCTGGATAATAACTACTTATTTACTGAGGCCACAATATTGCATGTGAGAAAACAACACTTTTTTTTTTGGCCATTGAACACAACAGTGTAAGGGCATATACAGTATGTCTGCTTTATGGCATATGAAGTGAGCTCGGAAACTATTGTGTCTCTCCAAACACTGCAGGTACAGTTGAGTTGAGCGCACCTCTTCAGTTGCTGGTCAGGAGGCTCTTGTGTGCATTAATCTCCAGAGTGTGAGTTTGAGAGAGAAGCAGGGACCAGATGGAGGGCAGGCTATGTCAGAACACAAGCGGTGCAGGGTCTGCTTTATTCAGAGACACAAACCCCTGCAGGAAGTGTGCTGCTTCAGCCGATGCAGACATCAGAAAGACACCACCTTTCTGCCGCACCCACGCCCACACGCCGAGCCTCAGCTGCCATTGCACACACAACCTAGAGCCCCAACCAGGCCCAGGTGTTTTGTGGGACATTTCTGCAGCACACGATGAGCCAACAGGAGTGGCGGAGATTGCTTTTGTCCCCCTACACTTAATTACACAGACAGGCTTAAAGAGTCGCTTTGAACCTTAAAAACAGAGGCCTGCCCCTCCTCCCTCCTCCCCTCCATCAGACAAAAGCCGTACCGAAAACAGGCCCTGAGCCGAGGGCACCCCACCTGCGCAGGTGGCATGGTTGACAGGATGACAGGATATCCGCAGGACCCACGGCCCCGACAGCTGCACCAGGAAGTGGTCCCACCCAGCATGGCCTAATCTACTGTCACCCCCCACTCTCCCGTGGGGTGAGGAATTGTGGGTAAGAGGGGATTTCCTCGCCTCGCTTTGTTCTTTCAGGGCCAGGAAAAGAGCCATCGGGGTGGACCGAGGGGATCCAGACATGTTAACTGCAGGGATGCAGAGCGGGCGAACACCCAAAGCAACACCCGCCCTCCAAGGAGGTCCCAAAGGACAGGCCTCCAGACACCCCACCCCCCACGAGTTTGTGTAGCTTGAGGTCAGGGTCAACCCTAACATCTAACTTACTGAAGGTGTCATTCCCCGGAGGAAACCCTTTCAGCTCCACAAACAGGAAGTAATGCTTGTGCCAATCACAACGTGGCTGTCTGCACACCCACCAGCAGTCCATCTCTTGATTAGACGCCATGATGAATTTTGCCGGGAGGCCACAGAGTCAGCTCACGGTGGAACAGCTGTGAGGTCTGCATGTCTTTCTCCTGTGCCATCTCTCCACAAGAGCCCGATGTGAGCAGCACCAGGCAGGGGAATACCAACTATGTGAGGACTATTTACAACTGTTGCACTTTCAGGTGAAAAATTTGACACAAGCATAGTACCCTTTCCTGTAGAGAAAAACAGGTTAATTAGAGAGAGGATATTTAATTATTCTGAACGAAGTCTGTCAGTGTAGTATTTCTATGTCACTGTGCTTGTCTGCAACAGCTGGTGCAAATAAACACATGTTCCTCGACTCTAGCGTAGGAAGTGTAGTCCCATTACCGGATTATCTGGACTCTAAGCTATGACTGGACAATCCATGACACCTCGGGCAGAGGAGCTTGCAGCCGAGCGGCCAATCGTATGCCACCCGGTAAACTCATTGAGCTGAGATTACGCCCGTCAGCGCTGGCCGTGTAACGTCATTTCTCTGACTCACTGCAGCTGTAAGTCTTTCAGATGACATGTTCGAGAAGTGTCTTTGAGACGAGCAGTGCTGCGATGTTATTTTTCAAAGATGCGATCTGTTTAGTAAGTTAGTCTTGTATTACTAGTAGTTAGGGCTGTATTTTCATGACAGCATAGCACGCAGCAAATGCTAGTTTTACCACATTTTCAAAACATTTTAACTGGAAAATCAAACATCGAACAAATGTTCAGTCATACATTAACCTGCTGTTACTGCCAACCAAAACAGAAGTTTTGTGTGCTCTTATGTTTGACAAATCCGTATGAATTATATTTCAGACAGCTGAAATTGATGGTTGGGGCTGACAGCTATAAATTGAGTGTGGTGCCTGGAACCTTTTCAGCTGAAGACTGAAATGTGCCTGGCTGGTTCCAAACAAGGCCTACCATCCACTCTGCTGCTCAGCTGCTTTCACCCTGCAGTTAGCTCTGGGAGGAGGAGAAAATGTGGCCAGGCACCGGCGAGAGGAAGGATGTGGTACAGAGAGTGCTCACATCCTCCTCGAGCCTTTGTGTTGTGCTTTTACTGCTTCCGCCCGGCGCCCGCGACAGGAAACCCACATCTCTGTGGCCACAAACGGAACTGCGCGCTAAGGCAAAGTAAACACAGCACACACACACACACACGCACGGGCAGTCTAGTTCAAGTTTCACTCCATTCATTTATTTACAATCTGAATAAAAAGAGACACAGACAAGCTGACAAGGACAGACAGGACCCGGGCAGAGGTGTTCCAGAAGGTCTTGTTTTGGCTGAGCAGCTGTGGAGCTGTGGAGGACAAATTACGCACATGGTGGGCAATGACCATGAGCTGGACCACCGGGCAGGCGTGCGGCGGGGCGGGGCCGGCGGTCGGGGGGCAGGCCAAGGCCCTACATGGAGGAGGCCTGAGACTCGCTGTCCGCCGCGCGCTCCTCCGCTCGTGAAGCCTGCACCACCAGGCGGGCCTGGTTATCCAGACACTCCCTCAGCTTGTCCTCCGTCAGGGACAGACGTTCCTCTAGCACCGCCACCGTCTGCAGAGCAAACACAGCCATTAGTCTGTAATCACAGCCATTAGTCTGTACTGCAGCCTACACCAAGATGCCTTTTACAACATAATATATTTAACAGCATTCAAAGCTGGTCAACAATAATGGTAAAAAAAACAAAGTTGTTCTGGCTGATAATGGGGCCTTGGGGAACACCAAATAAGTAAAAGAGGGGTTCTCTTCTGACAGTGATTTTAGAAACGGGAGAAGGAGAGGCAGAGCAAACTGACCACAAAATGACCAAGGAATATTATTGCTTTCATGCTAAGTGGGAAGTCACTGGAGGTGAAGTGGCTAAGTCAGAGGCTAACTGAGGTAGCCAAGAATCAACAGGGTCCGTCTGGCATTGTTTTAGGAGAAATATATCAGGGCTGAACTTAAATCATACTCCGCTACAGGAAAATCCAGTCAGTGATGGACAGCAGAGGTCTCTGGTCAGTCTCTCTCCCCTCTCAGACAGGTCAGATCTGCTCTACAGTTGTGTTGAAAGCAGTCAGAAGCATGTGGCCCCAGCCTTCAAAATGGCTGCTTTAGAGTGTGTTCTCTCTTCAGACAGCGACTCTGCACTCCGCAATACAGACACACAAAGGGTCCGCCAGCAAACACAAAGGCGGTTCTTGGGCCTTTTTGTGGTCCATCCTCACGATGACAACCACACACACAGAAAACATAAATGAAGGGCACAGAGCCACCATCTCATATATTCTGAGCCTGAGAGGAAAACGAAACAAAACAAACAAGAGAAGCCGAAGCAGAGTGGCTGCCAGCTCAGATCATATCGCCACGGCCTGTCCGCCTGAAGAAGAACAATAATATCACTTTTCCTTTCAGGAGAGATTAAAATCTCGCCTCGTTCCTGTCCTGTGTGTGTGTGGGGGGGGGGAGGGGAAGAGGCGGGGCTGGCGAACCTGGGTCAGAACATCCAGCTGTTGTACGATGTGCTCCAGCGTGGCAGAGAATCCATTGGGAAGGCTGGATCTCTCCTCCAGGGCGTAGGTCCTGCTGGTTGTCTGGCCCTCTTCCCCCGGGGCCGGCCTACTCTCACTCCCACCCCGACTCCTCTGCACCTTGCCTCTGTGGCTCTCATGGTCCTGCTGGGAGGGGGGGGGGGGCACACAGGTGAGCGCTGAGAAAGAGCAGCCTAAATAACCCTGCGCTTCCTGGTCACACAGTCTCACTGCGCTACCATTTCCATCCCAACACTTTTTGTCTGAGCTCCGGGACTCCAGAAGTAGTGCAGGTCGTGCTGGTACCACCCTGCTGTCAACACAAATACAACCATTCTGTGTTTTATGAACACATATTCCACACTTAATATAGCTGTAATGCACTTTATCTTTAAGAAACAAACTGAGGCAAGCAGCAACTTCTGTCAACATTTACACAAGTGCATGGGAATAGATTTCCCTGCAATTGCCAAAAAATTATAAGATCAAGGTGTCATTTTTTTATTTAATAGGAGTGAAGAAAAAGTGCACTGCAGGTACAGTGAATCTGGGCCAAAGAGCCAACCAGTAGCTACTGTTGTTCTTACAAACAGCACTGGGTTAATTCTGACAATGAGTGAAACTTATGAATGCATGAAAAAATAGGGTGTCGTGACCCCAAACTTTCCAAGCCCATGATCCACTTACTGAGTGAATAGACTTTTGGCGGTACCCTCGTTATTAGGTTACACTGACACACTCAAATGCTGAATTAAAATGCCTGAACACAAATCAAGGCCACTGTATTTAGTACAGAGCATGAAACAAAGAAAACGTTACACTGTGTGTGCAATACACTGCTCAAAGTACGCGACTATTTTGACTTGTCCAAATGTCATCGTAAAGTTTACCCAATGAATCCATGGTGTGAAATACTGTGTATTACACTGACAGATTTAAATAATTTTGTATAATATCTATAATATGTACAAAGCTCTTTTAATGTTCAGTCCAATGACCCAATTCCACCTCTGCTGTGATCCACTAGCAGGTCTGCAACACAGTTTGGGAGCCACTGGGTTAGAAAATTGTACAAGGAGAGGGTTTGGCTGCGACATTTCCTGGGTGAATGTGACTGGCGTCCTCCAGGGTGGGGTGCCCCACCTGCTGTTCCTCGGTCAGTACCCAGGTGGGCAAACCGCACCAGAACTGCCCCAGTCCCCCCAGATATGGATATCCACTGAGCAAACTCAATGATAACAGATAACTCGAGGGCCAAAAAAGCCTGTTATTTTAGCGTTCAGGGCCAGCCGGCCAGTGACATCGTGTACTTTGCTGTAGATAAATTTGCTGTCATTTGCATTTTGTATGTTGATCATTTTTACTGTTTGCATGTGCACAATCAAGCATTCATTCTGTCAGTCTGCCCGTGTCAATATTCACTCTGAAAACAGGTCATGGAATTTTTCCTTTTTTTTTTTTTTTTTTTTTTTGTCCTGCTGACCTGGGAACAGCGAGCGGTTTACATGTAAGATGCCCCCCTGACCTACAGTGGGAATGAGGGTGGGGTGGGGGGCATGGATCCACACGGTAACAGGGGCATCTGACCTGAATGTGGAGGAGTATGGGACAGGAAAGGGAGAGGAGGGGTGCTGGGGAGGTGTCACGCATTCCAGGCTAAAGTGTGCTAGAGTCAGCCCCTCAGCCCCCACAGCTTCCTGTGCAGCGTCGCAGCTTCCTGTGCAGCGTCGCAGCTTCCTGTGCAGCGTCACAGCTTCAAAGCACCTCAGCCCACAACCTGAGGTCTTGGATGGGGTGTAGGGGGTGGGGGTTGGGGGGGGTAACAGCTGTAGGTGAACAAAGATTCCAGTGTGCGAATGGGAGCCCGTCTGAGTCCACACAAGACAAGCACATCTGGAAAACATCTGCTCTTCCCATTTGCTGTCAATGGACCCGGACCGAGGTCATTTTTCCCCCTTAAAGGAAGTTCAAACGCTAGCGGACCGCAGTGACCCCGGCCCTGTTTCGCCCTACCGCACAGAAACACCCCCTCAGAGAGGCCACTCCATCAGGGCCATGCTCTAAGGGCCACTTCATCAAGGGAAGCTTTAAAACCAAACCTAATTACGGGATTTTTCAATGGACTTTAATTATGGGACAGTTTACAATAGGTTTAATTGCAGGACATTTTTGAGACAAGTTTAATTGCAGGATAGTTTAAAGCTGGTTTAATTATGGGATGGTTTAATATGACTAATTATGGGAGAGTTAAAAATGGGTTTACTTATGTTACCTTATGAAACAGGACGGTGACCTCCGCTCATTGCCTAGCCAATCAGAGCAATCCTACCAACCACTGATTCCAAATTCCAAAATTCTCAAGAGCATTTATAACCAGGACTTACACCTACGTGAACAGAGTAATACAGTTTCACAGGCCCCACATAAACAGAAAAGGGTTTGTGAAAGAGGCTGATGGAGTGAATGGGATCTCAGCTGGAGCTGATATAAGCTTTAATGTGAAGGGTTTCAGAGGCGTGATCGGAGATGTGCAGACTGCTGCTCGGACTCCAGGCCGTATATGGACGCCGCCCTCCCTCACACTGACCGCTCCGTGTGCTCTGAAGCACCCACAGGTGGGTCATTAGCACTGTGGAGGATTCAGCCCACTCAGAGGGGCCTCATTAGGGGCCGCTGCCCTTCATTTATTCCCACAGGCTCTGCGGGGCACGAATCAGACACGACGTCTCGCTCCAGCCCTTCAGTGTATTTAAGAACAAAGAATCTTTGCGTCCCTTATTTGAAGAACGAAAAAATGCAATAATCTTTGAACCTTAGTGTCTTTTTTTAAAGGCCTGCTTATTTGTGCATAACACTCAGAGTGCCGAACGCTCGCTAACAAGAGACGCTAATGAGGGGCACGCACGCCCGCTCCTCTGGTTTCACCCGCTAACACTAGTGTCTTTCCTGAGGCCTGCAGACACTCATGCCACACAGCGAACGCCCGCTAACACACAGAACGCCGAACGCCCGCTAACACTCAGACGCCGAACGCCCGCTAACACACAGAACGGCGAACGCCCGCTTACACTCAGAGCACCAAACGCCCGCTAACACTGAGAGCGCCAAACGCCAACACGCCCGCTAACACACAGAGAGCCGAATGCCCGCTAACACTCAGAGCAGCTAACACTCAGAGCGACGCCCGCTAACACTGGAGCCCTAACACCAGAGCTCAGGCTGTCCTGTAATGGCAGGCTGTCCTGTAATGGCGGAGCGAGCGCTGTCCCTGTCACAGGACACGCCGGAATTAAAGCTCGTTTCCCAGCACAGGGAAGGCCTTACATAATGAAAGACCGCATCAGAGCCCCGCTCTGAAAGACCCCATTTCTGTTTTTATCTCTCTTTCTCGGATCCAAATCTAGTTTCCGTTCCTTGAAGTACCTGTTACAGCCTCGCTAATGGAGCTCTAAATGGCCTCCTGGCTGACCTGAGACCAGTCTGAGATTACTCTCCTCTGTGTTTTTTTCCCCATTTCCTGTTAAATAAGCTCTCAGGGCTGTACCATCTCCTTACCCTCACTGAGTCCATCTCAGTTCCAGTCAGCATTAGTGGAACCGCCCCATTACCCCAGCCCATCCTCCAAAAACATACC
Source organism: Albula goreensis (assembly GCA_022829145.1). NCBI lineage: Eukaryota > Metazoa > Chordata > Actinopteri > Albuliformes > Albulidae > Albula > Albula goreensis. Next base: position 29,514,200 of record CM040757.1, read on the forward strand.
AATTACAAACCAGGCTACATTCTCCCATTCAATTTAGGACATCCACCCGAGTGTGTAAAAGGCAAACAGGTCCCGAGAGCAACGGAGGAACAGCGAGTGATATTTAGCATAAATGATAGCAATTAAATATTTCAGTGCTGCTGTCATTTCCCAGCAGGCCTGGTAATGAGCGGCTCCCTCCGAGCTTGCGTTTCCAGATCAAACCGGTCTATATTTTAAAAACACACTGTTTTGGAAAAAGAAAAAAAGAGAAAGAAAAACAATGCTGCTGTACAAGTTCCAGGGACCATCAGCAGAGATCATGTGACTGGATTAAGCAAAGCCACTTCCTGTGTCTTGCTGCCCTCACTCTGCCCACACCCTCAGGTCTTACTGTACACAGACATGCTATATCCCACATGCCATAAAAAGCATTTCATACACAGCCCTCTTCGCAAGGAGTTATGTCACATCCCATTGTGAAAGGACAAACACCTTCAGTGAAGCACAGTGAGGGGCCGTGGGCCCACACGCTGCCCTAAAGCTGCTCCGTGGGGCCCCACACTCAGCCCTACAGCTGCTCCTTGGGGCCCCACACTCAGCCCTACAGCTGCTCCTGGGGCCCCACACTCAGCCCTACAGCTGCTGCCCCACACTCAGCCCTACAGCTGTGGGGCCCCACACTCAGCCCTACAGCTGCCCTGGGGGCCCCACACAGCTGCTCCGTGGGGCCCCACACTCAGCCCTACAGCTGCTCCGTGGGGCCCCACACTCAGCCCTACAGCTGCTCCGTGGGGCCTCTCACAGCGCTAATGAGCAGGCAGCCCTGCTGAAAGCCTTCTCTCACTCAGGCTGCTGGACCTCCTGAGCTCACAGCCCACTTAATAAGCAAACACACTTTCTGTGACCGCAACCCTTATGAAAACACGGCCTAAGACACATACAAATATGGAAATGACCGGTTAATCCCATATGATAACAGAATTTCACGAACACTGCAACTAGTGCACTGCAAATAGCAAGTTCAGCGTTTACATGTTTTTCAATTAATTATGTGTTACATACAGCAAATATTTTTTCCCTCATTTCTATCTCCCAACCCACGTCACCCCCCTCCCACAACCGTATAAATACAATATTCCATACAAATAACGTGTGCTTACACAGCGTTCTCGGTGAGGTGGTTTAATGTCTCTGGGGACAGACTGGCTGTGGTGACCTTTAGGAGGTGCTGTCAGCACTCTATGGTTTGATGAGCCAGCAGGGGAAAGCAAGGCATCTCTATGGTAACAGTGAAGCACTCAGCCTGGTCTCTGACTGTGAGGGAATCCAGGATAAGGAGGCAGACACCGGGCCGTGGCGTTTTGACCCATTTCCAGAGCTCAGAACAGCGTCTGCCACATCCGTCCCACAGCGAGCGCGACGATGACTCACCCCCCAACCCCGAAACGGTAACACAAGGGCGCTCGTACCCACGGCACCCCAAATGCCCTGAGAGCCAGCCAGCCAATCACAAGCCGCCCACCAGGAACCAAATCCCAGCCAGCGTTACCGACCGGCAAGTAATCGTCTCCTATAATTAAATTCATTGGGAGCTCTGGAGCGCTGCGTTTTAATACGCTCTTTAATGAGAGAAAATTAAACAATGCCATCTAATCACTTACACTCCCTTTCCCCTTGCTACATACAGCATGCAGAAACGTCTGTGGTACTCACACTAACCTACATTATCACAACATAGAGCAGGCAGGAACTTCTGTGGTACTCACACTAACCTACATTATCACAACATACAGCATGCAGAAACGTCTGTGGTACTCACACTAACCTACATTATCACAACATAGAGCAGGCAGGAACTTCTGTGGTACTCACACTTGCCTACATTATCGCGACATACAGCTCATATGAACATATTACATCATTAATAGATGTAAGAAATGAAGTGCATGTAGCCAGCAAAAGCTCTGTACTGCCTTCTACATGAGTATTCCTGTCATAATATTGTTTAAGTAGAAGTGTATTACCACACAGGTGGCACACACAGGATAGTGTGTTAGCAGTTAAGGCTTATGCAACGGCTGACACTGATGTTTAGTGTTGGACAGCTCATTTTCTGTTCTCAAATGGTGTGACTCACTCTGCTCCAAAAGTCGTGATTTAGACTATTCAGTCAGTGTATTTTTGCTCAGAGTTTGTCTACAGAAGTTTTACTTATTTTTTTTTTTTTTGGAGCCTGTTTTTGTTTTGTTTTGACACAGCCCTGTTCCAGTGGAACGCTGGGTTATAGAGGTGACCGGGTGCCATCTTTGGCGCACCTCCAGCAGAAATTTAGCCGCTTATATAAGACGTCATGCAACAATGAGTCACGCCGATAAACCGTACGTTAACCCCGCTGACATTGCGGGGAGGAAACACAGGCTTTGTGAGGGCACAAACAACTCCCTGCTTGTGTTACCACCGTCATCCATTCATAACCCCATCTCAACTGAACACCCAGACTGGTGTGCACCAAGAGAAGGGTGGTGCTGCTAGCTTTCAGTGCTCTCTGGACTGTTTGTGCTTGGTTTAAATAATAAGGGAAACAGAAAACTGTGAAAGCTTTTAGACACTCAGGAGCTCTGGATGGGCCTAATAGCCTGTGTCTACCACAGACTGGCAGCTGTCCGTGCCGGAGGTCTGCAGCAGACACAGACTAGCAGCCGTCCGTGCCGGTGGTCTGCGGGAGACACAGACTGGCAGCCGTCCGTGCCGGTAGTCTGCGGGAGACACAGACGGCAGCCGTCCTTGCTGGTGGTCTGCGGGAGACACAGACTAGCAGCCGTCCGTGCCTGTGGTCTGCGGGAGACACAGACTGGCAGCCGTCCGTGCTGGTGGTCTGCGGAAGACACAGACTGGTAGCCGTCCGTGCCAGTGGTCTGCGGGAGACACAGACTGACAGCCGTCCGTGCTGGTGGTCTGCGGCGGACACAGATTGGCAGCCGTCCGTGCTGGTGGTCTGCGGCGGACACAGACTGGCAGCCATACGTGCTGTTGGTCTGTGGCAGACACAGACTGGCAGCCGTCCGTGCTGGTGGTCTGCGGCGGACACAGACCAGCAGCCATCCGTGCTGGTGGTCTGCGGCGGACACAGACTAGCAGCCGTCCACGGAGGCTTGATGCATCAGAGCAGGAAACTATTAGCATGCCGTTACACAGAGGATGTAGGGCAGGAAATTAAATTCTGCAAGCCTCCGAAAAGCTGATGTCACAGCCCCCCCCCCCTTTGGGTAAAATCGATTATAGCTGGCCTCTTCCTGCAGGGGTGGGAGGGCGGGGGGACTCGGGCAGGTTTGTGCGCGAGCGGCTGGTGCAGGAGACAGCAGATCCAGCATAATCACACTGCTCAAAGGGCTGGGGAGAGACAATCAGCTGCATGCACTGGGCCCTCTATAACATGTGAGCTGCTTTAGCCGGTCTGGCTGCGGAAGCTCCAGGTCCAGTGAGTTTGGGGTCACTTCCTCCGTGAGTCTCAGCTGTTCAGAGAACAGATCCACAGGCCGCTCCACCTCACTCCACACTCACGACTCATCGCGACGGGACCATGTCATGACAGACATGAGTTTGTGATGTGCTGGAAGCGCACGTACCTCGTCAACCACCCCGTTTGACAAGCTGAGAGAGAGAGAAACGGAGAGAGAGATGGAGTGACAGAGTGGAAGGGAGAGGGAGAGAGAAAGAGAGAGAGAAATAGATCTAAGTATGGTGAATGGTGGATAGCAGGAACCTTGCAGCAGACTCAAATGTGAGAGAGGAAAAAATGGCAGAAATGCCAGAGAGGAAGGAAAACGCACTGCTCCCCTATTGGCTTCAATGCAGGTGACAAAATATTCAGCCACTTTACAGCTAGACCAAACAGGTAATGCACCCTTGACCAAACTACACTGAGCTACCCATTCATTCACTAGGGCTGCACCAGGTAATAGACTCACATCACATTTGCATCTGCATCCAGCAGAATAATTGCTGAAACAGGAGAGCATGGATGCTAGCCCATCCAGTTAAAGCAGATCGTGGATGCTAGCCCATCCAGTTAAAGCAGATCATGGATTCTACCCCATCCAGTTAAAGCAGATCATGGATGCTAGCCCATTCAGTTAAAGCAGATTGTGGATGCTAGCCCATTCAGTTAAAGTAGATCGTGGATTCTAGCCCATCCAGGTAAAGCAGATTGTGGATGCTAGCCTATCCAGTTAAAGCAGATCGTGGATGCTAGCCCATTCAGTTAAAGCAGATTGTGGATGCTAGCCCATCCAGTTAAAGCAGATCGTGGATTCTAGTCCATCCAGTTAAAGCAGATTGTGGATGCTAGCCCATCCAGTTAAAGCAGATTGTGGATGCTAGCCCATCCAGTTAAAGCAGATTGTGGATACTAGCCCATCCAGGTAAAGCAGATCGTGGATGCTAGCCCATCCAGTTAAAGCAGATTGTGGATGCTAGCCCATCTAGTTACAGATCAGTCACTGACAAAGCCGGCCACTCTCACCTACACACAGCCCTGCATCGGGAGCCCCAATTACCATAATCTCTGGTTAATATTTACAACACAGTCCTGGCGCACAAATAATTAACACCTACACCAATAACAACCTTTTTACAGGATCTGTCCCTGAAGAAAACTGGGAACAGAGCCAGAGGCTGGAGGGACGGTCCTTTCCCACCGTTCTGATTACACTGGTTACAGCAGCTAATCTTGTGTCAACAAAACGAGCAGGTCAAAAAGGGGTTTCACAGTGGTCAGCAGTCCACTTATCTGCGCAGAAACAGATAACACAGGCATTACCTGGCTGCTCGATTTGTGCCTTTGAACACAATGTTCTGTCCAGGCCTGGTTATGTTCTGCTCTCCCATCCAGGCATAGAGCATTTATAGGAAAAAAAAAAAAAAAAAAAGCCATAAAATGATTTCACTGCGTAATTGCTGGAAGTCTCTTTTCAGCTGGCCAACAGGAATAAATTACAGTGACATATCATATGTTGATTCATAAAAGCGCAAAGCTTAAAGTATAACTTTTGGAAGAACATCAACCCACTAAACCTGAGGGTGCCTGAGTAGGGGGGGTATGTGCCCTTATTTGCCACCGGAATTGAAAGTCCCCTCCAGTCCCTCCCAGCGCAGACAGGAGAAGGGCAGCATGGCCTCCAGAGGAACCGCTCATTCTGCAGCACGTTTGAGCCGTGCACATGGTCCTTTTATACTTCATCTGTCCCTGGAATCTCTCTTGTCAAACAGCTTGGTTTTTTACAATAGCTTTCTTTTATTTTTTTATTATTTATTTTTTTCCCTCTTTTTTTACATCTCTCTCTCTGTCTATTTCCCTCATTGTGTTCACATCCCAGATGAAATAAAGGTGAAATGAGAAAGTCTAAACACTGTATGTGAATTGCATGACAACAGCAGGGAACGAGCCAAAGGAGAGCATTTAACTAATACCAAATCAGCACCGAGATACAACAGATGAGAGAACCGTGCTGTGTAGACCAAGCCCAGTGAAATTTTCTACGCACACCGTTTAAGTGGGGTTTACCAGAGACCTGCACAGGAGTCACGAGCGACAATTCAGAGCTGACAGAGCAGGGTGTGCATCGCATTAGGACTCTGCAGTGGATGAACCCCCATTTAAGGTGTTTTTTTACACCTTATCCACATTACTCCTGTTTCGCCTCATTCCCACCGGACTGTGAAAATGAAGTGATTTTTCATTCCGCACAGTGACCCACACAGAGGGAAACTCATGGAACACACTGAAAAGAGAACATGGACAAACTCATCAGTGCAGGTCATCCACGCTGAGAAAATGTGGCGTTACTATTCTAAGACACAATGCCAGTGTGTGCGCACACAGGGGAAGCACTCAGTGTCACACGGCCCTGTGCCCCTCTGCACACTTAGAGGAGTTTAGCTCTGGAGCATGCAGAGTGATCCATGCTGAGCACAGGCAGGCAGAGTGACTGTGCTCCACGCTAGCGCAGGCAGAGTGACTGTGCATCCACGCTAGCGCAGGCAGAGTGACTGTGCTCAGGGGGCATCCACTCTAGCGCAGGCTGTCCTTCAGAGTGGTGTCACTCACTGCGGCCAGGGGCATCCACGCTAGCGCAGGCAGATGCTTGGATGTGACTGTATTGAACAGCGCAGGCAGAGTGACTGTGCTCAGGGGGCATTAAAAGAGAGGGGAACTTTGGGTCATTGATTGGCAGTGACTGGTAACGCTAGCACAGGCAGCTCAGGGGGGACACAGAGTGGGGCGTAGCGCAGGCAGAGTGATGTCACACGATCCCACTGCAGCCCTCAGGCTTTGGGGCATTGATTGGCAGGGCACCACAGAGGGGGCCGAATGTCACACCATCACCGCGCCGTCAAAGGACTAACGCCTCCACGGTGGGTGGCTGCTGTCTTCGCCAATCAGAAATAAATATAGCAACAAAACGTTGCGCTCCTTATTTATGAGGATCTCGGGTTAGCCTCTCTCTGTCTCTGAATTTATGGCTTCTGGTTCGCACAGGAAGTGGGATGTGTGTGACCATGGCATTTCCTGAGTTTATGGTGTCAGTTTTCAGAACAATAATGGCTCCCGTTTGCTGGCTTCCTGTAAGCGAGGCCGTATTCACCTCCTGCATGTGGCCTTGCTTATGTCAACAGCTGTGAGCATAAACATCCGTGTCTATATGATATGCACACCCTCTATTTTTATGAAGCCTTTATTATTTTTAGTGCTATATTATTAAGCACTTTGGAGTTTGATGGTCATATGTGATACAAATGCAATGCTTGATGCTGGTCTTGGTATTGTGTGGATATGTGTATCATATTACCAAGGTTGTATAACACCTCAACAGTCAAGCTTAAGACCATCTCTATGACAACACTGGGCAAGAACTGGACAGGGATGTTCTCTCTTGTGTGTGCGTGCTTTCCGGGCAGCACGGAAGCAAGAGACAACACGGAGAGCAAGAGACAACGCTGAGACCAAAGAGACAATGCTGAGACCAATGAGATAATGCTGAGACCCAAGAGACAACGCTGAGACCCAAGAGACAACGCTGAGACCAAAGAGACAATGCTGAGACCAATGAGATAATGCTGAGACCCAAGAGACAACGCTGAGACCCAAGAGACAACGCTGAGACCAAAGCGAGCCTTGGCACATCCACCAATTCTCATCAGAAATCCCAAGCATCACAGGTGGCTGTAGATCATCTCCAGGACGCCCGGGGAGGGAGCAGGTGTGATAGCATGTGCTACAGGTGTGTGGCCCAAGCATGGGTACGGTTGTGGCACCCACAGACCCTCCCTGCGTTTCTGTGGGCAGCTGGGTGGCACCGGTCGGCCTCCTGGTGTCCTGCTGGCAAGGTCAAGCAGGGCCCGCATGTGCGGGTTTTACATCTGTAACCGCGGGCATCGAGTGACCCATCAGATATCGGTTTTCCACTGTGACCCTGGCACAGCGCCAACCCTGGCTTCAGCAAAACGTGCCAGCACAGGTCATGTGTGTTTCAGTGACACTCACAAACCACATCAGTTACTGCGCTGAGGTGCTCTGCAGAGCAATGCAGACTGGGTTATTCATATATATGTGGAAACAAAAAAAAAAAAAAGCCAAATAAAATGTAAAATAAAAATCGTCAATTTTTGCATGTTTTGCAGAATCTGCGATCGTTTGCAATGCCTGTTTGCCAAGCAAATGAAGGAATACTCCCTTCCTCAGTCCTTGGTATTGCTTTGGGATCCAAAAAACGTGCCAGGACTGAGTTGCCATGACAACGCCACAGGGACAACATCGCGGCTCAGGGGTCCCGGAGGGCCAGAAGGGCCAGTGGCAGGATTCTGCTGAAGCCAAATGACAGAGGCTCTTCTGCCCTGTGGAAAGACAACTGGGCCAGGCTGAAAGCGGCCCGCTGGGCAGGACCAGCGCACGGACTCACACGCTGCAGAACCCTGTGCAGGGCCAGCGCACGGACTCACACGCTGCAGAACCCTGTGCAGGGCCAGCGCACGGACTCACACACTGCAGAACCCTGTGCAGGGCCAGCGCACAGACTCACACGCTGCAGAACCCTGTGCAGGGCCAGCGCACAGACTCACACGCTGCAGAACCCTGTGCAGGGCCAGCGCACGGACTCACACGCTGCAGAACCCTGTGCAGGGCCAGCGCACAGACTCACACACTGCAGAACCCTGTGCAGGGCCAGCGCACGGACTCACACTGCAGAACCCTGTGCAGGGCCAGCGCACGGACTCACACACTGCAGAACCCTGTGCAGGGCCAGCGCACAGACTCACACACTGCAGAACCCTGTGCAGGGGCCAGACTCACACACTGCAGAACCCTGTGCAGGACCAGCGCACAGACTCACACTGCAGAACCCTGTGCAGGGCCAGCGCACGGACTCACACACTGCAGAACCCTGTGCAGGGCCAGCGACAGACTCACTGCTGCAGAACCCTGTGCAGGGCCAGCGCACGGACTCACACACTGCAGAACCCTGTGCAGGGCCAGCGCACGGACTCACACACTGCAGAACCCTGTGCAGGGCCAGCGCACGGACTCACACACTGCAGAACCCTGTGCAGGGCCAGCGCACGGACTCACACTGCAGAACCCTGTGCAGGGCCAGCGCACGGACTCACACACTGCAGAACCCTGTGCAGGGCCAGCGCACGGACTCACACACTGCAGAACCCTGTGCAGGGCCAGCGCACGGACTCACACGCTGCAGAACCCTGTGCAGGGCCAGCGCACGGACTCACACGCTGCGCTGCAGAACCCTGTGCAGGGCCAGCGCACGGACTCACACGCTGCGCTGCAGAACCCTGTGCAGGGCCAGCGCACAGACTCACACGCTGCAGAACCCTGTGCAGGGCCAGCGCACGGACTCACACTGCAGAACCCTGTGCAGGGCCAGCGCACGGACTCACATGCTGCAGAACCCTGTGCAGGGCCAGCGCACGGACTCACACGCTGCGCTGCAGAACCCTGCAGGTTCCCAGAGCTGGTTTTGCTGAGGATTACTGACAGCCTGCGTCTTTGCGGGAAGCTGACGCACGACTCCGTTTAACACATGCATCCCGAAAACAATGGAATCCTCAGTTTCCGCAGAAATGCCCCTCTTTTTTGGTGCAAGCTGATTAGTACAAACGCCAACCTTTCTGGCCTCTTTTCCTGGAGAGGGCTTAAAGCCTGAGAAATTCTCCCACAGCTGTTTTCTCAGGCCGGCCACAGACCGTGGACAGGGTTAGCGCTGACTGTAATTAAAACAACCAGCCATTGTTCTGGAGAGTGGAGAATTCCAGAGAAACTACATTAAAACAGGAAAGCAAAGAACGCTGCACAAACGAACGCAGTCCAATGGCATTAGCTTGAGTTAGGATGCATTTAATGTTTCATCATGCAAAAGTTCTTTGATTTTTAATATCGCGCAGACTAGTGTAGTAAACACCACAATTCAGGATTATATTATGAGTAAATCCTACTGCAGTACCACTGCAGTCAGTAATGTGTCGTGATTAAGAAGTAATTCAGAGTTGATACAATATGATGCTGAGCTTTCGGGGGGGGAGGGGTGGGGGGGGGGGCACGTGTTTTGCCAGCTCCCAGAGGAACGTGCCACAGCACTGCAGGAAAGACATGGGTCTGTGCCACAGAGCGGTAGCTGCTTATACAGACAGTACCCTGGGTCTGGGTCCCTGACCTACCCCACACTGCCCCACCCAGAGCCTGGGTCCCTGACCTACCCCACACTGCCCCACCCTGGGCCTGGGTCCCTGACCTACCCCACACTGCCCCACCCTGGGCCTGGGTCCCTGACCTACCCCACACTGCCCCACCCAGAGCCTGGGTCCCTGACCTACCCCACACTGCCCCACCCTGGCCCTGGGTCCCTGACCTACCCCACACTGCCCCACCCTGGCCCTGGGACCCTGACCTACCCCACACTGCCCCACCCAGAGCCTGGGTCCCTGACCTACCCCACACTGCCCCACCCGGAGCCTGGGTCCCTGACCTACCCCACACTGCCCCACCCAGAGCCTGGGTCCCTGACCTACCCCACACTGTGGGCCTGGGTCCCTGACCTACCCCACACTGCCCCACCCTGGGCCTGGGTCCCTGACCTACCCCACACTGCCCCACCCAGAGCCTGGGTCCCTGACCTACCCCACACTGCCCCACCCTGGGCCTGGGTCCCTGACCTACCCCACACTGCCCCACCCTGGGCCTGGGTCCCTGACCTACCCCACACCCCTGCCTTTCACAGGGTGAGTAACACACCCCCACCCCTCCCCAATGTGACAGCTGATAATGGACCCCCAAAGGGAGGGGTGGGGGGGCTGGTACTTCCTAAATGAACAGATATTGTACAACTGGCAGAACGGGGCCCACCATGAGTATGGCATCACAGCCATGTGATACAAACAATCAGCAGATCTCCTGCCTCCAGCACCCCGTGCCTTTGTTCTGACTGACACACTAAGGGGGGGAAAGGCGGGAACCACTCTTTCATCTTCCTCCTCCAAACACCTCCTCTTCCTCAGGACAATGGTGGCACATTCCTGAGGCTTTCAGGTACGGGACTGAACTGATCCTGGGTCAGTGCAGGTGGGTGAAAGGTCATATGGGGTCAGCAAGGGAGGGGGAGGAAGCAGATGTTTCAAAATCAATGAAGACTGACCAGACCGGAAACAACTCCCAAACAGCAGGGAAAAGACTTTTATACCTGTATCACTTATTTATTCGTCAGTCTGCAACTCATCGGGGAAATGAGAGCTGCGCTGAGAGGTGAAACAAAGTATATCGTACAAAAATAACACCTGGGATTGCGCCTTTAAGAGCTCAGATGTATACGTGTTTAGTGTGTGGTGTATATCAGGCTTCAGGGTGGGGACTAACGATGAGTCACTCAACTGCCGTTCAATAAACAAGCGCCACAGATTAAAAAAAAGTACAGGCGTCATCCTAATGGCACAGCTATCAGTAATTATAAAAGTACACTTTCTATGATGCAGAAAAGTCATACGTTTGATAGCTAACAGGCTGTGAACGAGCTATTCCATTACTCTTTAGAGTAGCTATCTAGCTTGCCAGGTTTGCCAGTGCAGTGGCATTTGCCATGCTATGAGTTCTCATAAGCTAACTACAGCAATATGAAAATACAGGCAGTAACCCCCTTTGGAAATAATTTGATTACAATAATTTCGCAATTTTACATTTTGAAAGGTTTGTATTTGCTAATCTATAGAGCAGTCCAGAGGGGAAGATGCAGAATGTACAGGGCCAAGGTACAGAGAGGCGGGGTAGCGTGTTGCTTTCCTGCGGTCTTTATCTTAGCGGGTGAGTAATGCTCCAGATAAGGTCTTACAGGGAGATTAGGGGCAGGACTTTATGTCACACAGGAGGGTGACACATCGATGACTCAAACACGGCCTAAGTTCACCCTACAGTGACCCATGTGCCTAGGCCTATGCACTACTGTACAAGCACAATGGAGCCACGACAGAGAAGGTAGCATGTTTTGTGAGGCTGCAGCAGCCAGTCGCAGCCCCCGCCAGCCTTTCAAACAAGAGGAAATGCAGTCCAGTCAATTTTGTGACTAAATGTCAAGACTAGCTACAGATAATCAAAAACTTGTGACCCACCACGCCCCCCCACCCACCCCAACCCCCAAAATCCCCTCGCCTGGGACCAAACCAGCACCCCACCCCACGCTGAATTCCATGGGAAATGCTCCTAATTTGGTTTCAGGTGATTTGATTGATCCGCTGCGAGCGAAGTCTTTGCTGAACCGCTTGCTTTGCACACATCCTGAGTGACTCTCCTAACCCAAGCAAAAGCCTCCAGTAACAGACACGTTAACAGCCATTCACATCACAAAGCATCGCTTGAGAAGTACAGGTCAGAGGAAGGTCAAACCCTCCGTCCGGACTCTTTGAAGTACAGTGCGCGATACCCAGAAATGCTACCCAAAGAATCTATAAATAAATAACAGCAACGGGCTGGAAGTAATTAGAGGCGTGCGATGCAGCTGGGAGAGCGAGCCCCCACTCCCGAGCGCCAGGCAGTCACATGCAGCACTGATCACGCTTGAGGAAAAGAACCGTGAGAACGATCGATGGAGCCGCGGGCCAGCAGCGAGAGGGTAATCTGCCACGGAAAACAGGTTTATCTCGCTGAGTGCCGTGCGGCGTCATGCTGACCGTGCGCCAGCGAGGGCCTGCAGTGGTACGGTAACACAGCCCGGGGCCCTGGGGACAAACACACCCCAAAACATCTGTCATGGGGAGAGGCTATCTGAATGAAAGTGGCTTAATTCAAGTGTTTCATTACTACTCTTTCAGCCCCACCTATATGAATGTATCTACATAAATGTGTGTGTGTGTGTGTGTGTGTGTGTGTGTGTGTGTGTGTGTGTGTGTGTGTGTGTGTGTGTGTGTGTGTGTATACATTATTCAACTATAGAACATCCGTATGTTACTCAGTAGTACTGAACATTTATATAATAGATGTTTATTTTGTAACTGCTAGCTCTATTCACAAATCAATCAATACATGTCAGGCCTCTATACCGTCTGAGCGTCTTTCAAACAGATTGTTTCCTGAGGAACCTGGCGACTGAAGAGGGCCCTACGGCATGCGATAAAGTCACACCAGGGGTTTGGTTATGTAACAGCCTGAAGGGAATGGTCTCCAGGTTCAAAGCAATGCTGGGAGAAGGCATGCAGCGTGAGGGGAGGCAAAGAGCTGTGCTCTTTTCTGCATCAGACCCATCGACTCCTACCTGTGGAAAGCGGTTTCTAATTCACTTTACCTGAAAAAACAGCTGGGGTAAACAACCAAAACCTCAACCTGACATTATCTTCACCATGATGTATTACAGTACAGAGCACAGACACTGATGAGTGAGCTGTAACCCTGACGAGTGAGCTGTTACACTGACGAGTGAGCTGTTACCCTGATGAGTGAGCACAGACACTGATGAGTGAGCTGTTACCCTGATGAGTGAGCACAGACACTGATGAGTGAGCACAGACCCTGATGAGTGAGCACAGACACTGATGAGTGAGCTGTACAGACACTGATGAGTGAGCACAGACACTGATGAGTGAGCTGTTACCCTGATGAGTGAGCACAGACACAGTTGAGTGAGCTGTAACCCTGATGAGTGAGCACAGACACTGATGAGTGAGCTGTAACCCTGATGAGTGAGCACAGACACTGATGAGTGAGCTGTAACCCTGATGAGTGAGCACAGACACTGATGAGTGAGCTGTAACCTGATGAGTGAGTACAGACACTGATGAGTGAGCACAGACACTGATGAGTGAGCTGTAACCCTGATGAGTGAGCACAGACACTGATGAGTGAGCTATAACCCTGATGAGTGAGTACAGACACTGATGAGTGAGTACAGACACTGATGAGTGAGCACAGACACTGATGAGTGAGCTGTAACCCTGATGAGTGAGCACAGACACTGATGAGTGAGTACAGACACTGATGAGTGAGCTGTAACCCTGATGAGTGAGCACAGACACTGATGAGTGAGCTGTAACCCTGATGAGTGAGCACAGACACTGATGAGTGAGCTATAACCCTGATGAGTGAGCACAGACACTGATGAGTGAGCTGTAACCCTGATGAGTGAGTACAGACACTGATGAATGAGCTGTAACCCTGATGAGTGAGTACAGACACTGATGAATGAGCTGTAACCCTGATGAGTGAGTACAGACACTGATGAGTGAGCCCTGACCCTGATGAGTGAGCACAGACACTGATGAGTGAGCCCTGACCCTGATGAGTGAGTACAGACACTGATGAGTGAGCTGTAACCCTGATGAGTGAGCACAGACACTGATGAGTGAGCTGTAACCCTGATGAGTGAGCACAGACACTGATGAGTGAGCTGTAACCCTGATGAGTGAGTACAGACACTGATGAGTGAGCTGTAACCCTGATGAGTGAGCAGTTACCCTGATGAGTGAGCTGTTACCCTGATGAGTGAGCACAGACACTGATGAGTGAGCTGTAACCCTGCTCCTCGGCGTGGACAGACGAGGGGGATGAGGCTGTTTATTTGCACACACATGGAGCGGGAGCGCTGGGGGAGATACGGGCAAACGCTTGGAGGCTGGAGGTCAGGTGTGTGAGGGACAGGGGAGGTGAATCTCAGGTAAGCTGGAGAGGGCCAGAGGAGGCCTGGGGTTACAGCAATGGGTGCTGTGGACTTCATGGTCGGGAGTCAAACTGTGTCACTGAGGACCGCAGCTAGGAGCCCTGCTGGTCACTTCATTTTGCCCAGATATTGGAAAAATGTGCTGTACTTTTCTCCACTATCATCACCTCTCTGATATTGTTCCAGTACTGGTGGGAGGGAGGAGTCAAGGTGAGGATATTTAACTGTGAAACCTTGCAGTCATTTCTTTTTAAGTCTCCAGAACTTTCTCACAGCCCTGAGTTTGATGATGGCCTTCCAACCAAAGGAAGCAGAATCTGGTTATCGACTGTCAGAACACCGTCTCTCGGTAATTACTGCACACCTTCACCTTCAGCCTCTCTTCTCTGCACCAACCCCGTAGTCTGGGCGGGGCCCTGGAGATGCACATAGAGCTCTGACCATGAGGGGGTTAAACAGGGCGAAGACCAGCATCATTAAGATCCAGAAACATTTGATTCAAGGTTTAGCAGTCTCTACACAATAATAAAGGATTCAGAAATACTTCAGACAAACCGAGTGTTGTACAGAGATCAGAGAGGCAAGGTTTCAGTCATCTTATTTGAAACTGGACATAACCCACTCACCCGGCAGCGCACCACAGCGGACCCCACAGGCTGGCTACTTATGGAGTCATAAGTGAAGAGCGGGGCTGGGGTGGCTCACGCAGCACAGGTGAGCCCTGAACCTGGAGGTCCATTCACACAGTCACCGGCTAAACATGTCTGTGGAATGATAGGGCTTAAGCAGGCTAGTTTCGCTGCACACATCGCTCCCTGACCTTACTCATTGTCAGGCCGGGTGCACAAACCAAGTACATGCTGACCTCATACTCCTCCGATGACATGGCAGTATGTGATTGGTGGTGCATCTGCAGGGTGAAAAGGAGCAAGTTTGATTGTCCCCTAAACCAGTGGAGTCATGAGCCTTCAGCTCTCCTCCTGATTTCAACAGGAAAGAGTTGCTCACAAGAGATCAATGAGCTGGAAAGACTGACAATATGAATTATTTACGACAGAAAAACAATGGAAACTGTACAATATGAGGCAGGATAAGTTATTTTTCAAAGTGTCATGCACCAAAAGGTGCGCAGTCCGCACGGGCTTACGAGACACTACAAACATAAGCAAGAGCCAGAACATGGCATAATGAGAACGAAAGAACAAATGCAATACACTTCCATACATGACAATCAATGTCACACCAAATATGAACACAATCCTACTCCTTAGACTTTACAACTACCACAGCTTGAGATAGGCACATCTAAGTGAATGACTACGGAATACAACTATTTTAGCATAGCCCCATGAAATAAAGTTTCCAGGTCTGCTGTTCTGACATGATAATAATAACAATAACAACAACAACAACAATAATAAGTACAGAGAGAGTAAATAAAATTGTCAGGCTATGAGTCAATGAAGATCGGCCTGCTTGAGCTTCAGGGACTCTTATGAAAGATCTGCTCTGAGCTCGCTGCTCACGACAGAGCACTTCAGCAGACAGAGGCTGCAGAAGCGGCCCCTGTTCCAAGGTGAGGAGACAGTGCCAAGGGCAAGAGCAGCCGGACTGCCATGTGAGCCCCTTCCTGGAAACAGGGCTCAAACCTTCTGCATTCTCTCAGAAAAGTAGCCACGTGTTCCCCCGCATTTCAGCACAAAAGCTAACCTCAACATCTGCCCAAGGCCAGAGCGATGGACAGTCTGTGGGCTTTGTGACAGACGGACATGAGGCGGTGTACCTGATCAAACAGCGGGACTGTTACAGTACCAGTGCCAGCAGGCAGAACCCCAAGAGCCCCATGGGGCTGAACCAGGCTGGACTCATCAGCACTGGCATGAGAGATGACCTTACAAATTGTAGCAGTGTTGGCAGGCCTATAGGGGGCAGTGGTAAGCAAACAGTGACAAAGACATAACACAACACAGTATGTATAGTAGTTATATACAGTGTTGTGTAACACAGTAACCCATGCCAAGTATAGGGTATCCCAGGTTAACTTGGTCTTAGAGTATTTCTCTCTCTACCACAGCCAATGAGTTATTAGCATGCTGGTGCAAAATGGCCATCATACCTTACCCAGGTATCTTCCACCTGTCCATCTTCCATCATTTCAATGAGAGAGAATCCCATGGAAACTAATGCTTATTAAATATATATTCAACAGCTTTCCTATTTGTTGTCTTGTGCCTCTCAGAAGATTACAGCAAAAATGGAGGGCCTATCTCTGCTGGCATTTCAGAGGTGCATTTAAAATGAGTGCTGTGCTTTCTCTATCGTTTGCCACAGGAAGTACACCGAGTGAGCTGAGAGGAACTGGCTTTAGCCCACCCTGAGATGCACTACCTGCGCACTGCTGCAAACATGACCGGCCATGTTAGGTCTGTGCTGGGGCCCCATGAGAGAGAGAGACATGAGGGGAACATGACCCCCGCGCTCCCCTTCCCATCATCCCTGCTGGCCATGCCTGGCGACAGAGAGGAAGTGGCTGACTGATGGAGCTGATTGATGGACCATGGGGGCAGGGGTCACAACATTCCACACATACCTGCCAATCAGCTGCGAGGACAGGCTGACAGCACACGGCCTCCGGTCTCCATGGTGACAGCGGAACAGAGGAAGCAGCTGGGGGTCTCAGAGAAACAGCCGGACACAGAGAAAGGAATCCCACACCGGACTGACACAGATTCCACAGCCCAGCGAGAGAGACAGACAGACGGACAGAAGGAAATCGGGAAAGAAAAAGCTGATGACAGCCAACAAAATTATGAGCTGTGGCAAAAGGGAAGACGAATGCCGTCAGTCCAGAATAGAAATACATGACTTCCTAACAGGTGCGCTGGCTCACTGCAGCCCTGATACGGCGTGCCCTTTGACCCCGCCGGTGTTTGGTTCCTCTGACCCCGCGTATGGGTTCATTTCCCCTCCGTTTGCCGGTAACCCACACTCATCCTGCCTTTCATGCATTCTACAGGACTTAAAGTGGATTTAAAGACTCTGACATTCCACTTCCTCCTGCTGGTGTAAACTCTGGAGTTTGTGTTTCACTGCCCACTTTTCGAGCTATTAGCTGTTAGATAAGGATCCAAGAAAACCATATTACTTGCTCTTTTTCAGTACTTAAGTGGCTTAACTATTTTTCACTCTCCAAACTATAATAGAAGATAATAATAATAGAACTAATTATGCCATGTACTCAAGGTTATGGAGGATCACCTGCCCTCTGTTGCATACCGCGCTAAAAATGACACCAGGCTCCTGCCTTCATTAGCTTCAAAAACCTGAATCCAGCAACCTGCAACAACAACTACGTCTTGTAAAGTATACAAATATGCAACGACAAACTGCTATATATTTATAGCATGGTTTGGCTGAATACTCTGTTCTGATTGGCTGAGAGAGCTGCTCATTAATTTGGACTGAGAAGCAGCAGAATTAGTTCTATCAAAAGTGCCTTTGTTTGTTGCCATTAAATTCCCCTAGAACTGCCAAGGGTGGGAGTGATTTGGTGCCAGAGTCTCATTGCTCATCAGCACCCCCTGCTGTTCAGTCAGGTGCCCACAGCCTGCTTGCGCAAAGTTCACTCAAACTCATGTCAGCACCACCTCGGCTAGTGGATTACAGTGTACAGGCAACGGACACCGTATACTGGAGCAGAGAAAGTGTATGCCTGAATTTTTTAACGTCAACAGCACAGCTCAATGCAGTCAGCATAACCTGTGAACATGCCAGGGTTTTAGGAAGTGGGAGACAAAGAAAAAAATAAAATGTATCAACTATCTCTTTACCTCCACGTAACCGGTGTAAGCTAAGCAATGCTGTGCATATCTTCAGGACTGTACAGCAGAGATAAGAAAGTCTGTTGCTAATTTTGCTTGCCCAATAGACTTGCTGCTATACCAACTCAGATCCAGCGATTCTCAGCAACACAATCTGTTTGGTATTCCCTCAGCTGTCATGTGAGGTGAACACAGCGCCTCCCACGGTGGAGGCCTGTGTTGCAGTACCTGTGGCTCCCCATCTCACAAACAGGCAGCAAGTCATGTCAGCTTGTGTTGGGGGTCAGGGGTCAAAGGTCAGCCAAGGTTTTATAACGGCTCTTCAACATACAACCCCCACCTCTCTGCTTTCTGTCTACTTTTCTACGGTGACTGGTGGTTATGGAACAATAATGGCGTGGTTGGGAACAAAATGGGGTTATGGGAACCTAAGCTGTGTCTGCAGTGACAGTCCCATGATAATGACTGCTGCCCCTAGCACAACAATTACCCCCCTGCCTGGGCACCCCTCTCTGAAACTCCACATTTCAGCAGCGGTTTCACAGACACAGGCAAACATGTGCGTGAAGCCCCGATGGTAGAGAGAGGAGGATGCCTAAGTGTGTATGTGAGACATACTGCTGTTTCACTCTGCTTCCCCGCTAAAAAAAGTCCCAGATCCTTTTGGAAATGTGATTTTGGTCATGCGGCTGTACCTTGCAGAGAGCCACTGCAGATACAGATGGAGAGAGAGGGGAACAGAGACAGAGAAAGAGAACATCAGCCCTGCCTTTGAGGTGTCCCCAATACCTGCAACAGGAAGTAGCACTATTTTTAGCCTCCACGTCAAGTCACTGTCTGCATATTTTTAGCTGCTCCCAGAGGCAGCTCTTTCTACCTCTGGAGAGAGGACCCAGGGAGAGGGGAGCAGAATTATGCGCACACAGAGAGCGTGTGTGGCTGTGGCACAGTCCATGCACTCACAAGCTCAAATTTACATCCTCTATCTGTGTGTGCAACGTAGGAAATGGCAGTGCAGTAGCAGTACCGTGTGTGTTAGCACAGCTCTGACAGAAACCAGCCTGACCCAGCTTACCCCTCTGTAAAACCCCCCCGCTGTGGACCAACAGCTGCTCTGATGCAGAGAGTTCTCAGGGTGAAAAATTATTTTTACCCCCCAAATGAATGGGGGCATAAATGGATGATCAACTCACCACCACCACATCAGAAAAAGAACAGGGGATAGAAAAATATAAAGAATACCAATGCAGGTTCACCTAAGACTTCACCGATGACAGTGTTGGGGATTACTCGCCGTCTGCCCAGGTGGAAATTCAATAATATATATCTCTACTCCTGACGCCTTATGTCACACACTTGTAATGTCCACCTTTTGGCCATAGGACTCTCTGAGACCTGCAATCTTCCCTACATATCCGTGCTCTGGCCTGCCATGGCTCCCTCTGAAGGAAACCTTCCAAACTGAGCTTTATAACGAAACTGAAACAGTCCTTTAGAGAGGTACATTACAGAGTGTCACTCAAGGTCACCGCAGCACTGAAACACCGTGTCTGCAATCTGCACATCAATGCCATTTAATACGCTACAGAGAGTGATACAGGAAATGGCCCAAGATACCTGCCCAGTACCCACTCAATAAACGTATGCACACGCTCACTGAAGTTACTGTTAATTCATAGAATGATCAAACTGTGACTCCACAGTGTTTACCCTCCCCAGCCAAACTCTATGAATGGTCAGGGCCCATTCTTCCTGTCTGAAGACTCACACTCCCATCACACACATAAAATAAAGCTGTGAGAGACCAATGAAGCCAATTAAGGCAGCCCCTCCATGCTAACGAAGGCGGCCCCTCCGCTGTAATGAGGGCGGCCCCTGCACCCTAATGAAGGCGGCACCTGCGCCCTAACGAAGGCAGGCCCTCCACCGTAATGAATGCAGCCCCTCCATCCTAATGAAGGCAGCCCCTCCACCCTAACGAAGGCAGCCCCTCCACCCTAACGAAGGCGACCTCTTCACCCTAACGAAGGCGGCCCCTCCACCCTAACGATGGCGGGCCCTCCACCCTAACAAAGGTTGGCCCTCCACCGTAATGAATGCAGCCCCTCCATCCTAATGAAGGCAGCCCCTCCACCCTAACGATGGCGGGCCCTCCACCCTAACAAAGGTTGGCCCTCCACCGTAATGAATGCAGCCCCTCCATCCTAATGAAGGCAGCCCCTCCACCCTAACGAAGGCAGCCCTGCACCCTAACAATGGAAGCCCCTCCACCCTCTTCTCCCCCTGCAGAGCGGAGAGCACAGAGGCAGCGTGACGCTCCAGTGTTTAAATGCCACAGCTCTAGCTGTTCCAGCCTCATGCTGAGCTGGGTGGAGGGCTGGGGGGCCAGCGGGCTCCCAGGGGCAGTCAGCACATCGGGGGATATTTTTAGGCAGTGCTTCCCCAGCGGAGCGTGCCGCAGCCCAGCGGAGCGCTGTGTGAACACGTGCCTCTCCTGCAGCTCCATTCATGCAGCCCCAACACCGCCGCGCCGCGGGTCCACAGGGGCCCCAAACCAAGGCTACACGCAGTATCCCCCCATGAAACTCAGGCTCCACGCAGCCCCAGCTCCCCTCACAGTTTATTTATACAGACACACAGTAGCATGCATAATTTTGGGTTGCAGCCGATGAGTATGTCACATTTGTCACCCTGCAAGGTTTTGCAACGTTGTAAAAATAAGAGCATTTTATTTGATATCACAGCACCAGCTCACCACAACATCAGCCATGACCCTCCTGAGCTGAGAACACAGGGCCTTCACTGGGACTACAGACGGCACCCCCCTTTGGCCTGACTGGACTGTGCGTGTGTGAGTGTGTGTGTGAGTGCCTGTGCATGTGTGTGTGAGTGTGTGTGAGTGCCTGTGCATGTGTGTGTGAGTGTGTGTGAGTGCATGCGTATGTGTAACATATTCACCACACATATGCATGGCTTACCTTGTTTGACACTATCCCCCTCTGCTTTATGTTGTCTTAGATGAGCTTTAGCAATATGACCTTTTAACAGTTAATTCGTCATATGTGTCATAACCTTCAATATGTGTATGAATTAACAATATTCACTACAAGTTGTTTATGTTATAAATTCTGTTTTTTGGCACTTGAGGCTATCGCCAGTAATTATTTGCAAAATTGCCGGGAAAAACTCTCAGGCAACAACATCAAAAACAGTTAATGAGTGAATCACACAGGAGCATGAACAGCAACACATCAATGACCATAGCGTCTCAGTGCCTCTGGGCACTGCACATTCACAGCAGCCTGCAGCTCCCTCTGCTGGATGCATTTGGTATTTCCTGTAAACCTATTTGAAGAGCTGCTCCCACTGTCCAACTGCTCTACAGCTGTGCAGGCTGGACTGTGTTAAACACCAAAATGTGAAGCGGGCACATCACTTAGCAGAGGGGTTGCCAGCTCTGGATCCGGACACCTAGAGGATGCACTGCTTTTAACTTACTTTCAGAATTCAATTCATTTTAATCAAATGTAACCAGTTACTGCAGGTTATCAGAAGCACACCTGTGCTAGTTTCAGTGGTGAACATTGATGATGTTTAGGTGAGAGTGAGAGCCAGCAGATACAGCAGCACCACAGGATTAGGGATGGCGTCCTCTCACACAGCCTGTGAATAATGTAATACATACACTCATATGGGGTTACACTGGGACCCCAAGGGCGTGGGGGTGCCCTTGGCCACAGAGCTCGAGGGGGCCTACCATGTAGGGGAAGAGGGCTGGGCCCATCTCAACGATGTGAGGGTCCCCAGTCTGCGTGTCGGCCACCGTGGGGCTGATCTGAGGAGAGAAAACCCCTTTGGTAAGAAGAGCAGAGAATGCAGTGGAGCTGCAGAGTCTAACACCGTCCCTTATCACTGACGTCAGCAGCCTGCAGAGCAAGGCCGGGCCTGCGTTTCTCACTGGGAAACTGCCACTGATGGAGAGAGACTGTCTGCATACTCCCATTTCAGATCTCTAAGCGTCCACAGCCAGCTTTCTTTCACATAAGTACATCCGCCCGGCAGAATGAGCGGCAGCGCTTCACCACAGAGAAGAATTAATGTGTCACAACTGAAAAACACCAGGCCAAAATGTTGCACTGTTTGTAGTATCTGGCTCTTATTACACAGTATCAGCTGTGCAGAAATGACGAATGGAAAACCTCTACAGGTTATTTCAGAGTGCATTCACCTCGTCACTGTTCACTTCCCTATCTTGTGGACTATCACTAATAGAAGAGGATATATGCAGTTACTGTGTTGGTTTTGAATAAAACTACTTTGCTGTTGCAGCGAGGGCTGCTGTCTCAGTGAATGGCTCGCTGCACTGTCAGTCATCTCATTTAGAGCCTGATTGGTCGGTCGGGGATGACCCGGGTCTCACCTGGATGGAGCTGGCCTGGGTGGTGTGCAGGTGGGGGCTCCGGGGGAAGATGTCGTTCAGGTGGGGGGCCGGCTCTGGCTCCACCCTGCTGCGGTGCTTCTTCAGCACCTCTTTGTAGTTGAACGAGTCGAAGTTTGTCCTCCACAACAGAACCTGTGGAAAACAGTAGTGAAGAGTCGACCCTGAACACAGGTTCAGAGCTTCCCAACACACTGACAGGACCTCTACAGCCTACTCTTATGACTAACATGTTATGCATTCTAGTTTAACTGGAAGTGACAGCAGTCATTAAGATCTGCAGGTAAGAGTGAATGGCATCACACAGGTGTGCGATGGGGCAGTGCGTTAAGCCCGTGGTGCACCTTTGCCCCCCTCACCTGAGAGTCACTGCCTCCAGAAGCGAACAGGTCACCCCGGCGTGAGAACGTCGCTGCGAGGACCGGACCCTGCGGAAGACAGCTACGCCATTACCAACACTGTCACCACAGTAACCATTATCAAAATGACTGTAATCAACATCCTCCCCATCACCATTCTTCAGTTGTGTGCCCGGCTGTAGGTTCATTTAGTCAGTAAGTGTTCCGATTCACAGCCATCGTGTAAGACGCCCAGCATCAGTAATGGGGGCGGGTGGAGCCGATGCAGTGAGCATCTGCGCATGTGTTAGGGGTTTTAATGATCCACTCTAACGCCACCTCAGCAGCAGGAGGGGAGGACAGCGAACCGGCCTTCTGTACCACCCTCCAGAGCCATGTCCGCTCGGATCAAAACTTCTCTCAGCTCAGCCTGTGTGTCACTTATGTGTGAAATGAAGTCGGGCGTCGTGACTGATTCCCGGTCACGATGCGCGTCTGTGCTGGCCACCCAGCGATGGAGCGAACTTTCCACTGAAGTCAGGGCTTCTGTATCATTGGCTATCCTCCAGCACAGACTCAAGGCTCACCTCTTCCCTATTCAGCCTGCATCGAGGTGCTTAACCTAGGGTCAGGGATCCTATGGTCTTCAGTTATGGTACTTTGTATCATTTTGTTATTATGGCTTATCATGAATGTATTAGTTGTGTTACTGAGTTGGATTTTAAATCGTATCATCATACCTAATCTTTGTTACTGTTTTAGTGATGCTGCATAAATACTCACTTATGAAGACGCACTGTAAGTCAGGTCTAGCACGATTTCTCATATTAGTCAGGTAAATACTCTTATGTTCACCCAGAACACTGTAATGGTAAATGTCAGTAATGATTTAATGTAACTGAAGGCGATCTGTCAGTCATTTGGATTTGGGACAACCCTTTGTGACATCACAGCACAGCACCTTGTGTCCATGGAGAGTGTAGATGAGCCGCCCCTCCAGCAGGTCCAGAATCTTCACTGTGCTGTCAGTGGAGGCGCTGATCAGGTAGTTACCCGACGGGTGGAAGGAAAAACTATTGATCCCTGCGCTGTGAACTGATCAGAGGCACAAAGAAACACAAATAAACGCAAATCCTGCCCATTTCTCACAGCCTTAAAGCACTGCAGTAAAGAGAGGCGGTTAATGATGGGAACCGTTTGCACAGTCACCCATGGTGCAGACCAGAAACGCCTCTCTGCACCATGCCAGTAACATAGTTTCCAAAACCAGTCAGAGGACGACATGAGAATAGTTCAAGAAAGAGAAGAAAAATAACTCCCACAATTGCTGTTAAAATAAGACAAAAGTATGACAGTTAATAGGCAAATTGCTCATCGGCCTTGTATCTTATTTTGAAGTGAGTGAGGAAAACACATTCTTGCACATCCTGTTTGGCTTGGTGTGCCATGCAGCACAGCAGGTAACATGAGATGGCTCTCATTCTGCCTCTGGGCTGCGTGCTTTAGCTGCTCCGTACCTTGGTAATGCTGCAGCAGTTTGTTGGTGCGAATGTCCCATATCTTCAGCGTGTTGTTTGAGCCTGTAGAAGCGATGCAGGTGCCACTGGCATTGAAATCCACAAACGTCACAGACCTGAAAATAAAATTGTGGAAAAATTAACACGAAAACCACACAACATTTTTCCCCACTCTGTTTCAGTGACTCTGAAAACTTTTTAAAAACTACCGGAAGGGAAAACATAAATGATGCAAGAACTGGGGAAATCATTATACTGCACAATACCGCCATCTTATGGACATTCTGAAAAGGACGTCTGTCCATACAGGTGCTTTATTTTGGGGGAGCAGCTGTTCTCAGATTAGGTGACCCTCTGTGTTTCCTTTTTAACTGCCACTATACCTGCAGGCGTTACCCTCCACCATATGGGTGGGGAGGGAGGGGCTGATGTGGTTTTAGCTTATCTGAGTTAACTGATCCAGCTTACCTCCAAAAAGCTGTGCATGAAGTGAAAAGAAAGGGAAGCAATCTGGAAAAGACAGGAAATTCAAATAACACAAGCGTGTGTTATTTGGCTTGTGCTCTGAGAGGTGTTGTAGGTGCTTTTAGGCACAGAACATGTAAATGTGCGCTAAAACCCCAAACCTCAGCGCAGGTATATTGAATGCTTCCATATAAAAGTGTGCCATCACTCAGTTTAGGGAGATTTGCAAAAGATATTGCAGTTATTAGCCTGCTCGTCTATAGCATTGTGCAATGTTACGCTTAACACGGCCAGGAAGCATGTTTCATCTGCTAACAAAAGACATTGCACCTTGTGAGGCTACATTACAAAAATTATTGAGTACAGATGAGTACATTTTCAAAAAAAAGTGAAAAAAGCTGGAACAGTGGCTGTGTGGAAGCAGGGCGGCCCGTACCCTCCGCAGTCGGTGAAGGTGTTGATGCACTGCCGTGTGCCTGTGTCCCAGAGCCGCACCGTCTTGTCATCACCACAGGAGGCGATCAAACGCCCATCAGGGGAAAACCTGAGAGACGGGACAGCGTCAGTCTGCCTGCTGCCATTCTGCCTGGCCAATCAGATCAGAGACCCCACTCTGACCAAAGGGATGTACCCTGCATGCACCATCCCAATCCGACAGAGCTTAGCTTCTGTTGCTTCCAATTCTGCCAGCCCATGCCACACCACACCATCCTGAACCTGGACGGCTCATCAATTATTTTCAAATAAAACACGATATGCTATTACTACAAGAAACCAGCTTTTAGTCCAAAACAAAATCATTCAAATTACATTTGATTTGTGGCTCTTGGCAACAGAAATGGTATACTGCACTGGAGAAGTCGCGGAATGTATTTTTAATAATAAAATGGAAATATGGCGTTGCCAATAGCAGGTACAAATTCGTGATCTCCTTGGTCACCAAAGCTAGGGTGGGCCTCCTGAGCTCTTACCGTGCACAGCGGACCCAGTTGGTGTGCTGGTTCAGAGAGTACAGGAAGCGCTGCCGGTGGACGGTCCACACCTTCACAGACTTGTCATCGGAGGCGGTGACCAGCCGCTGCCCGTTATGGGAGAAGTTCACACAGCGCACCGGAGCCATGTGGGCTTTGAACACCGTCGATTCCCCGTTACTAGGATGCAAAGATGCCCATCAGACACATGCAGTCAGAGAGTGAGCAGCTGTATACACTGAGCCATACAGATGTAGCAGCAGTACAGGATAAAACGTGTGCTTCACCATTCAGTGAAGAAACTCACACCCATTTCATTCAAGCACTATTCTTACTAACTGATCGTTCTCCACTATGAAATTCGAACTGAAAAGAATAACTGCTTTCCCATGAAAAAATATGTTGTCTTCAATAATTGTTTCATTTAAAAGTAGTAAAAATGTGAGAAAAAACCTCTTTAGGGCTAATTTTCCTATGTATGACATTATTTGCTCAGCAGACAGCCATATGCAGTGCAAATTACATTCATTTTATCCTGATATAATTAGGCAGGCAACTTGATCAGGTTAGCCATCAGCAGTTATAACTCACAAGCGGGGTGTCCACAGCCGAACTGTTTTATCTTTGGACGCAGAAACCACCAGACTGCCACAAGGGGAGAACTGGACACACGTGATGTCACCGCGGTGTCCGACAAACCTCAACGCCTTGCCCTTGGGGTTCAGGCTCCAGATCATGAGGTTGGTATCAGCTGAGCCTGTAGCTGGAAACGGAAATAACAGCCCTGAAAGTCTATATGGGGTATATCAAGCACCTGTATCAGCCTAAAAGGACTCCCATGACAGCACACATAGGATCGTTCTGTACTCCATGGGCAGAAGCTAAAAGAAACCAAGTCACCTAATACAGGTAAAGGTGTAAGTGTGCAGTGTCGCGTCCCTAACATACCCAGCTGGCTGTGGTTCGGACTGAAGTCGGCGCAGGTGACTGCATCTTTATGACCTTTAAAATGCCGTTCCAAGGAAGGATCCTCCTAAAAACAAGTGTTTTCAGCAGACAGGTTTACTGTATATCACTGAATTACCCCACTGCTTCTAGAAGTTTAACTGAAAAATATGGGGGAAAATACATGACTACAGACATTTGCTTTACATTATTTGCAAAATAGATTGCAGCTTACACAAGACCAAAGAACTGCACATGAGGATACAGTAAGACATACAAGTTAAAACGTAAGAGTCACAATTATGAAATACAATGTTACAGCAAACAAGATTAAATGCATGAATATAGAAATAGCAATTATTGGTGCATTGAACAATGCTCTTCATCTTTATCGTTTAACACTAACGTATAACACATACAGAACCATCCATACGTGTTGTCAAGTCTGTACGCCACTGTCTTAGCACACAAAAATAATTTAACAGCTACGATTGCTGACAACTTGTGAAGTTAGCTCGAGTTGTTAAGATAGGTGCTAATTAAGGGCTTTTTAGCCCGCATTTCAACTACTTCTGTGTTTCGTTTTTAACCGACCGTGGTTACAAATATTTGAATTGACGTTGGCTGCTAGCATCATTCAATTTGTCTTAAACACTCCTAAAAGTATTTGTGTTAGTTGACTACAGTCTTTGGTATAAGCTACAGGATAACGTTAGATTAGCTTGTTAACGTTATGCACATTCCCAAACCTCAGTGAAACCTAACAGCGCCAGTTATGAGAGGGTAATCTGTCTGATCGAAATCTGCTGTCCTCAAAAAAACTTCTGAAACCAGCGTTAGCACACGACAGTCACAAGTTAGATGGCGAAAGCAGTTAGTAATCTGTGTTAGCGCGTAGCTACAATTCGTAACGGGATATTTCAGCATAGCTGTAGCTAGCTAAAACAGCTAACTTATCTGTATCAGTAAAATCCTCTTACGAAGGCCTGAGCCAGCTATAAGTAATGTTGAGCTAGCTATCAGTAAAGTTACAACTGCCAGACTTAGCGTGGATTTCACAATTATAAGACTGCACAAACATACAGAAGGGCATGGTATGTGCGAAGTTAAAGTCAGCACTCTTACCAAAACAGATGCCATTTGGTTGATGCACTTTCACTTTGCATGGTAGAGACTTTGGCTGTGGAGGGTAAACACGGACACCATCCTGACAGCTCTGCACTGTCAAACCCAGCGCGCTTCAGCCCGGCTCCTCAGACCAGACCAGCGGAACACCGACACACTGATCAGGCTAATCGGCCTCGCAGCGTCGGCCTGCCCGCTTCATTAGCTGCGCTATCAGACACCTGAGACACACGCCGTTCAGCCCCTCCTTTTTCGGCTTGGGCTTCCCACACAATGCCTATGCGATATTGGGTTATGTGTTTATTTGTGTGTTTAAATGCTATGTAGTTAACCATGCATACATCTTTGCGTATAGAGTGGGATAAAGCGGGGTAATAACTATCTACAGCTATGTGAGCAAGAAATTAACTTAGCCCGCTTTGTGAATTTGCTCCCCTCTCAATATTCTCGATCATCTCATCATTCATACACAAATCAAAGGTAGCAAGTCATAATGCGAAGCTATGACACACTGCTATGATACACAGCTATGATATGACCTTAACCAGCAAACCACCTGGCCTGCAAGGGATAAAACTCCTGGCTAAAGTTATCTATTGTAATTGCATTTTTTATTTCTTTATTGTTTGGTGTTAGTGCCTAGTTTACTTTCTTTACAGTTAGCTATTTACTTAACAAACATTCTCTTCAGCTACATTTGTCTTTTGCAACAAATAAATATATCCTATAGTTCTACAGCTAATGCTGTTCTTCTCTGTTCAAAGAATAACTCTTTATTGTTGTTTGAAAGTCAGCATCACTACATCATCAACCGGTGGAGCCCAGTGCCTCTCTGACAGCGCTCATCTGCTGCTAAGCAACATGGTCTGAACCGGACACGGCACCGCCAAGGCTGGGCGACTGGACCGCCTGCTTTTTATGGTCAATCGGGGAGAAGTTTATTCAAGTTCACCTTTTAGTTGCTATTTTTGTTTTCGTATATAAAGATGGCGTCTAAAAGAAGCATGGGATGCTCAGAGGTGAATGACAAATAATCCATTATATCTTATCAGTTTCTTTCTTATGGTTGTCACTGATGCATTTGGCAGCGCTGGATACCGTTAGCCCGGTGGCTAGCTTGATCAGTTAATTCAGATGGGCCAGGTACATGGGTAGGATGTAAACAAAAGGTAGCCATCGGTACTCACGCACAAAGGTATCTCGTTTAGATGAAGCCTTCCTGGTGGTGACTACACAACTGTAAATCACTAACCATGAAACTACCTAACTGACAGTGGTGTCACTTATATTTTCTTATTTTTTCTTTTCTTTTATTTTTGATCAAATTAATATCATGACGACCCAGCTACTTATACAGACATACTTGTTGGACTGATTGAATCTGTAGCTGTTACTGCTAAAACAACATGTTGTGATAGCTGGCAAGCCAAATTGATGCTTGAGTTAATTGATAGACACTGCCTTATTTGAGTGATTGACTTGTTCTTGTGCTTTAGTCTTGACATGTAGTATACCAGTCAACATTCCTGTTTTTGTTCCAGTACATGAAAAAGAAAGTCCCTCGGAACCCAAAATACCAGTATGTGAAACCAAAGGTTGACACAGGTAATATGCAGTGCTTTAACGTTATTTATAATGAATCATTGTCGCTGCCCAAAATGACCGAATCTATCTATCACTGTTCTATTCTGTATTAAATTCAGACTATTAATTATAAAATGGAAAAGGTACAGAGCTCATGTAACCTGATTAGGGGATGCAAAGTCTCATTCGGTGGTCTGAACACGAAAGAAAGTTAAATGGGTCCTGTTGAGTAGGCCTCTGCTAAATTAATAATTCTAATTTGTAATTTAATAGGAACTGTCATTCTCTTTATGTTGTCTTCTGGATAATAGGCTGCAGCCTGATAAAGTACATGGAGAGAATGGAGGAGCTCAAGAAAAGTAAGTCCAGTTTAATAAGGGGATTATGGGAGACATGAACGGAGCACGGGGAACATGCTGGATCAGCTTGCATTACCATACAAGGCAAAGCGGCTTCATTTTTGTCACACCAATCATTTGAATGTGATTTTTTCATCTTACAACCATCATCTTTGAATAATTTGCCAATAATGAGCTGGTCTCAGGTAACAGCTCTTAAAGTACATTTACATTTCTACTTTTTTTGTTTTTATTGTTTATGTAAAAATGTACATCATACAACCATGAGAAGCCCTACTTTTGTCTGGTAGCTCATCATTTCAGAAAAATACATCCAGGTTGCCCCAGTTATGCATAGTGGAGAGAAAACTATTGTTTTATAGGAAATGAAAGGTGCTTTGTTTGCTAAAACTTTGTCAGCCTTAGGGTAATAAGGTACATTTGCGCTGGTGCTCAGGAGTTTTTTGTGAAGGAAGGTGAGGACAGAGGAGGATGGACTTGAGATCAACCTCATGTGGATGTTAGAGGTAGAAGAGGTTTGTCCACTTGAGAGTGAGAAGTTGGACAACCCTGAACCTCACATCTCTGTGCTGTAGATTAGATTACTGTACCATTGGGCTTCTGTATCACAAAATGGATTCAAATGGTTGCAGACTTACTCTGCAGGATGTACAGTTGCTATGATATAAGTCATAAAAACCGTACCTCAGGACAAATTATGCAACTAAACACATAACATTTTGGGCATGAAAGGGAACAAAATTATTGATGGTCAAAAATCTGTCATAAATTGAGATAAAATAATGAAACTGGAAAACATGTCTGTTTCTTTTTTATAGATTACAGATATAGAAAGGGTGAACTCTTCAAACGGCTGAAAGTGTCCACATTCGCACAGTTGGTAAGTTTTAAATTCTTATGATAATTATCATGGTTTATTGGCTGGTAACAATAAGTCCTGTGTATGTATTTACAGCTGAAATGTTCATTACCAGGTAATACAAGTGGCTTCAGTATCAGATCTAAATGACATGGCTATGGAGCAAGACCTGGACGGTAACTTATACACACTCTTATCATGTCTGCTTAATAATTTTTTATTAGTGAATTTTTGGAAAAATCATTCTGCCTCTTGCCACTATACCTAAAGTTTTAGTTCCATATTTCATTTAGTGAGTAGCGTAATGTTTTAAATTTGAATGTCCACTCAATGTTCTTGTTTTATGTACTGTTAAACAGGTAAAAACAACATCACATGAAATGAGTATGACCACGCATTTTCTTCAACAGACATGTGGGCTGTCCCTCCAGTAGACAATATGTCAGTTCTGTCGGATGTGGAGATGGGACATAATAATTCTCCACAGGACATGGCAGAGCACATCATCGATGAGGACAGCGATTCGGAGCCTGAATCCTCCCGAAGGTCCACACTGCAGAGGTAACGTTAGCAAACCTCGCCCACCGAACGCCTCACCCATCCTCAACAAACACATGATCTCTCATCTCACCATCTGCGTCTGTCTGCGTATCTTTGTCTCATCTGAGCAAATCCCTTACCCACAATCCCCGGCAGAGGGTTTTGGGCAGAACAGGTGGTTTGGCATAGGACTAAGCACCCCCCAGACACAGCCAAACAAAGGCTGAAACCTGAAACTGTTCTGCAGATGGGGGCGACAGTATGTCTGTAAGTGAAAGGCACAGGGATTGGACAGGGTCGCCGCACTATAACAGTCACATGAAATGATGCCATTGTGATCAAACAGTCTGATAACTGGTGTCGGAGAACTGGACATGGAACACTTTGGACAGAAACGCTCAAGACCTGCCACCATGTCCAGGCCCAGAGGCAATGAGTATCCCTATCCCGACTGTCCCTATCTTCTGCTGGACGTGCGGGACCAGGAAGACTATGAGCGATGCCATATTATCAGTGGTAAGGGGCAGGTAGTGAGGACGGCAGGGGTAGCCAGTGAATATCACAACAAGTGTTATTAGCATGGTTTCCATCTTCGCCTTTTATTCAGATATGTGAAGTTAATTTAGGCTTGAAAAGTGGTTTCAGCTCTTGGATGTAACTCTCTGGAATGTGGCACAATGTCTTTTTCAGCGTACAGTTTCCCCATTACAAACCTGGCCCGGACGATGGACCCTTACATCAGGGAACTGCTGGAGTATGTATCCTTGGAGGGCCTCATTATTTAAACAAGATTTCACCCACTGATATCAAATGTATAAACGTGTGATTGGTTTCTCCTGGTACCAGTGTGTGTGTGTGTGTGCGTGGATTGAAAAATGTGTGTGAGTGATTGGGTTAACATTATTGCTTGACCAGGAAAGAGTTCATCACATTTATTTTTAAGATATTGTCATTGCAAGTGAAATCAGATGAACTTGTAAAATTGTTCTTCCAACAAACTGACCTTAACAAAGTGCTTCAACAGAAAAATGCCCCAGGGAAGATTATTATTCTGTATGACGAGGATGAGAGGAGGATTGTTTGAGAGAGGATTTGAGAACGTATTCATGCTCTCAGGAGGTGAGCCCTTTTTCCGCCACCACATTGTTTGAGAGATACAGGCCATGTTTTGAGAACGTATTCATGGTTCTGCACTCTCAGTAGGCATGGTGAGCCATTTTCCACTCTCACAGCATGTTAGCATGGCGATACAGTGCCATGTTTCTGCACTCTCACAGCATGTTAGCATGGCGATACGGTGCCATGTTTCTGCACTCTCACAGCATGTTAGCATGGCGATACAGTGCCATGTTTCTGCACTCTCACAGCATGTTAGCATGGCGATACGGTGCCATGTTTCTGCACTCTCACAGCAT
The DNA here is from genome assembly GCA_022829145.1 of Albula goreensis. NCBI lineage: Eukaryota > Metazoa > Chordata > Actinopteri > Albuliformes > Albulidae > Albula > Albula goreensis. The sequence goes on from CM040757.1 coordinate 29,546,763, forward strand.
GTTAGCATGGCGATACGGTGCCATGTTTCTGCACTCTCACAGTATGTTAGCATGGCGATACAGTGCCATGGTTCTGCCATGTTAGCATTACGGTGCCATGTTTCTGCACTCTCTCAGTATGTTAGCATGGTGATATGGTGCCATGTTTCTGCACTCTCACAGCATGTTAGCATGGTGATACAGTGCCATGGTTCTGCACTCTCACAGTATGTTAGCATGGCGATACGGTGCCATGTTTCTGCACTCTCTCAGTATGTTAGCATGGTGATATGGTGCCATGTTTCTGCACACTCACAGCATGTTAGCATGGTGATACAGTGCCATGGTTCTGCACTCTCACAGCATGTTAGCACGGCGATACGGTGCCATGTTTCCATGTATGTTCTACAGTGCCATATTTCTGCACTCTCACAGCATGTTAGCATGGTGATACAGTGCCATGTTTCTGCCCTGCGTTAGCTTTGGGCTGCTGTGTTTGGGATTTTGCTTCTTAAATGAGGTCATTGGCAGAAAAATCCATTCACCTGCAAATGTAAAATATTTTATTCAGTCATGTTTAATTTGGTAATTTACTATAATAATAAGTTCATTTTATAATGTAACTGTAGAGTATATTTATGCTGAACTCTTGCTCTTGGTTTTACTACTAAAATCAGTATTAATAAATATTTCAAAATCTAGTCAGTTTGTGCTCTGCTGTCTGTTGTCTGTCTTAAATAATGGTGTGTTACTGGCTGATGTGCTGCATCTCTCACTGTCTCAGGTCTGAGGGTGATATCTCAGAAATTTCCAGAAGGCATGACGACCGGCACCTTCCCAGCACAGTGCCGAATGTCTCCCATGGCGACCAGGAGTTTGACTCGGGCCCCTCCCCTTCTTGACTTCCAGCCTGCGGAGAGGAAGTGGAGATTCACCTTCGAGGATATCAGGAACATCCAGCAGCACCAGGAGGAACTGCTGGTTCCATCAGCCTCTAAAAGTGAGCCAGAATTCCTGCACAGCATATGCGTAATATCAAACATGCAACCATCGGGATTCGTTATCTGTCATCTGACCACTTCAGTCTGCTGCCGTAGAGTGAAAGAGCTGTATATAGTCTCACAATGTGACTGTGTTATCAGGAAGAGTGCCACCTCCAACATTCATCCCCCAGAGGCACCACTCATATGCACATGTTCACTGCCAGAGTTGTGTGTTCCCCTGTTGTTTCTGGGGGTGGTGAATGTGTGTGTGTGTTGTGTGCATGTTACAGGCCAGCTGACCATAACATCAAAGAGCAGTTCCCTGTCCAAGTCCTCCAGCACACGGAGCCAGCGCGCCCCTCTGTGGGGGGAACAGACGGGAGCAGGAGCCAGCGCGCCCCCTCTGTGGGGGGAACAGACGGATGCAGGCCTCAGAGCGGCCGTCCCTGGAGATGAAGCGCTGCATTTCTGCTTTAAAACACCCCGCTGTTCTTTACAGTTTTACGCTTTAGTTGGTTTAGTATCTCAATTGCTGGCTGCATCCATGTTTTTTAGAGTTAAAAAGTGTTTGTGGTATTTAATTTTGACTTACAGGTCTGTACAGAATATCCAGTGAATTTACACAGTTTTTCCAGTTTTTGTTGAAAGTTATGCATTGAGATAGGATTCTCCAAGTATTTTGGTTTCCTATATAGTATTAGCTTTTCAACACAACATTAAGGTGATACATCATCTTTACAATTTGAGCATTTTCCATAGAAATTATAGATTTGTGTTTTAAAATACTTAATACATGTTGAGAAAACTTTGTACTGGTTTAGCTGATGATAGATGGTTCCTTTATTGACTGAACTAAGGAGAAATATTTGAAATTCATTAGGGAGTTCATTTCCTGCCTTGTGAAACCTAACGGCTGCCTTTATCACATGGTCATGGCACAAATACCCCCGACACTGGACTGGAATGACGCCTTAATGGGGAGAACGTATTGCCAGTCTTATAAATACTTTTCCAGATAAAAAAGAAAAAGCAAAAAGAAAAGGGGATCATTTCCTACATTTTGATTATATATACATTTCAATTATACATCAAATGTAATTTATGCATTAGAACACAATCTGATAGTCCCAGTAAGTAATGTATTTCTGTGTATTTTCTGTGGAACTAAGTATTATGTGACATGAATTACTTGTTTTAAGTTAAGTGTGTACCATATATACTCCCATTACCATATTTACTTCAAATAATTTCCTTTCTTTGGAGCTTCAACCTCAGATTTAGAGAAGCATATTTTGTGTTCCATGTGTTCATTTACACTGTAATATAAAAGTCTCCCACTCACTCAGTTCCTGCCCAGTATCAAAGTTGCTTAATTCCCGTTTGAGCACACCCAGTGACTACAAATGAGGATGTTGGGTGATGTTACAGGAAACTCTTAGTATGATGTGGAAAACAGCTTCCTGCAGGGGTGCATTTTCTTTATTAGATATGATATTTCATAGTATACATACATATTTTTGCATTGATTGGATTTTTAATTTATTTATTTGGTAAAGTATTCCTGCTGAAACACAGAGCAGTGCTTGGTGAGAAACTCTACGTAACAGAAGTCCCAACACAAATCTCCAGCTACTGTGTGAAGACTTGCTTTGATGTTTTCTAATATAGTGACTTCTTAATCTGTAGTCTCATTGGTAATAACCTTTTAATGCTTAAAAACTCTGGGCTATGTAAAGAGCAAAGGTCTCAACTGTGATTTAGGATTTTCCTTGCTTGAGCTAAAAATGTTATCCTGACATTTAAAAATATTCATTCATGATGTATAAATGCAAGTATAAAGCCTTTGATTTAGTTTCACTGAATGTCTAAAGGGGGTAGGCTATGGTGAACTATCTCGCTGTGATTGCAGTGGGCTCTTCTGTAGAACTATAATAGACATTTTTATAAATAGTAATTTGGTTCTTGTGTTACAACAGTAGATGTAATAACAGCTTTCACTGAGACAATAGAAGGTTTCTTTTCCAGGGTGTGGTATGAATGGTTGTGCAGTCTACAAAATTGTAAAGATTTCAGGCAACATGTCTACTTTAATCCTCTGTCAAAATCCTTGTGTTGCTAGTTCATTGTCTGACACGCTCAGCATTTACCTGAACAGCGTTAAAAGTTCTGAGAAGTGCTGAAAGACGAGGCTAATGTTCTGGACAGCCCAGGTGAATGCACAGGAAAAGATGCTGCACTTCCTGTGTGATACCGCCTGCAGATGCGCTGCAGCAGCCCGCCTTTCCAGTGTAGTGCAGCCCTGCAAAGCAACCAAATGCATGTATAGCTAAATCAGAAAAATGTATCACTATGCATATGTATTTTTATTGAAAAAGTAAAGAATAGAAATTTTAGATAACCTGCTTGTGATCTGTTGTTGATTTTCTATATGTATTTCATTTCCGAGAGGACAAATTTCTCAGCCTTAAAGTAGTATTCTGTTATATTCAGTTTTATTGTGTTCTGTTTTAATCTGCATTGATTAAATGTCCGGGCTCAGTTTTCATCATCTTTGACTCACCATCTGATGCTCGGATGACTCACTTGCTTAAACACCGCACCACCTCGTTTTGGTGTTGGAGACAAAATACTGTAGCCCACTACATGTCAGGCCTGGAGAAAGTCAATAAAACATAGCAGGGTAAAAAAAAAAATGTGCCTTTCTTATCAAGAGGACAAAACTATGACTTCGTCCTATCGCCATGATGAAGGCCAAACCGAGCTGCTGTTGTTTACCGTTTGGAATGCTCTCAGTCAGACCTCTCTGACCCAGAGAGCTTTTACAGTCACAGTCTGCCACAGATTAGTAGAGTCTCACCAACCATTAGCCCCAAAACCCTGTGGAAAACGAGAGGTTTTGTCCCAGTTTGTTAGAATGCATTTCCTGCAATGTCTGCCGTTTTTTGGGTGTTGACTGCATGACTCTGGACTCTTGCCACTTATGAATGTTGTTTGAATTCAGCCCAAACGTTCATTTGAAATGCATCTTACAGAGAAACAGCTGGGACACAGACCTGCTTTGCTATCTGTATTAGTGGTACTTGGTGACATCATGTATAAAAAATACTCTTTACGTCAGTTGTTTTGTTGTTTTGAGTTTCCCTCTATTGCACTGATTGTATAGATAGAGGCTGTGCTGTGGAGAGAGGCTGTACTGGGGATAGAGGCTGTGCTGGGGAGAGAGGCTGTGCCAGGGATAGAGGCTGTACTGGGGATAGAGGCTGTGCCGGGGATAGAGGTTGCGCTGGGGTTTGAGGCTGTGCTGTGGAGAGAGGCTGTGCCGGGGATTGAGGCTGTGCTGTACAGAGAGGCTGTGCCGGGGATTGAGGCTGTGCTGGGGATAGAGGCTGTGCTGTAGAGAGGCTGTGCTGGGGATAGAGGCTGTGCTGTACAGAGAGGCTGTGCTGGGGATAGAGGCTGTGCTGTGGAGAGAGGCTGTGCTGGGGATTGAGGCTGTGCTGTACAGAGAGGCTGTGCCGGAGATTGAGGCTGTGCTGGGCATAGAGGGTTTGCTGGGGATAGAGGCTGTGCTGTAGAGAGAGGCTGTGCTGGGGATAGAGGCTGTGCTGTAGAGAGAGGCTGTGCTGGGGATAGAGGCTGTGCTGAGGCTGTGTAACACCATTGGGATGATGTTCTTGTATGGGATTTAATTGCAGGCATCGTGTCACTGCAGTAGACCAGCTAAAGACCAAAATGTCATATACTGCCTGTTATTTATACTGATAGTGATTGTAATTGATGGTGCTTTGATGATCATTATAATACTACCGTGTGGTGGTAGTGGTGAAGTGGTTATCCTGTTTACCGCTTTAGCTCTGTCTCCACCCATCCTGTCAACAGTGACAGATAGGGCCACATTTATTTCTCATGTGATGGTAGCAGCAGCAGAATACAAACCACAACCCTTTTCCGGCCTCTGGATGACACTGAGACAAAGATGTGTGTGTGTGTGTGTGTGTGTGTGTGTGTGTGTGTGTGTGTGTGTGTGTGTGTGTGTGTGTGTGTGTGTGTGTGTGTGTGTGTGTGTGTGTGTCAGTGTATGTTTTACATTAAATTATAAATGAGGCAGAAATTATTGTGGTTTGCAGCTTTTTTTTGCCAGAATATTTTATTCTAAATAATACATTTAACCTACAATGTATAACCCATAAATACATATTTACATTTCTATTAATTCATTATGTGAAACTTAAAGTATGTGACGATTGCTATGACCTCTGTGAATATTGTCTGCACGTGATATACCAAATATCCTCACTTTAAGGCAAAAGAGCTGCCTGAACTTCCACCCAACTCATCAGTCTCAGAGTTCATGGAAGCAGAGTTTCACATTAGAATAAAACCGAATAAAAATTAAACTAAAAGAAAAATATACAAAATACAGTATTGAAAAATGGTCAACAGTATACCGGTATGGGAAAGGTACATCAAATACTGTACACAATAGATATTTTTCAACGTGTTGACCAGGCTGAAAACGCCTACAAAACTTCATGTTCACTTTGCCTTCCCATTCATCAGTACCGTCTGTTCCTGGAGTGAGCTGCCATTGGCTGCACCGTCCCTTACTGGTCATACACTATCCTTATTGGCTGAGAGTTGTACATGAGTAGATAGCGGAAGTCCTTCTTGGGAACAATGAAACTAGCTTGTATTCAGCAGTATGTGATAGGAGTAATTAAGGCGCCGTTGGGCAAAGTAACCGGAGTGAAGTATTCGTAAATTACTGTGCTGATCGAATAGTGTTGAATTAGACACGCCGCGTCACCTTTTACGTTCTAAGGACAACAAGATGGAAGTGGAAAAGGAATTTAAAAAGGTATGTCATTTCCCAAGAACAGCCCGATAAGAAAAAATGGCAACGCCCGAAAAGGTAGTCAGTTCTGTAATAGTTCTTGACAAGCCAGGTGGCCTCACCATTTTCGGGCGTTGCCATGGTCGCAAGCCTGTATAACATGTGTAAGTTTTCCGTTACAAAATAGACATGTGTCTGAGGGTGACAACTTAATATATGATAATGTACTCTTTGCGACTCCTTGATTCACTTATTCTCCTTAGCCTGCTTTGATATTATCACCCAGCATAGGAGTGATGCAGTTATGAATAATGTAAACTAGTTAGCCTGGCAATTTTAAGAAAATGTAGTAATTGATGCAGCGAGATAACTTCGTCAACTTTTCAACAGTCTTTACTTAACTTATTTCATATAACGAGCATGCTTAGTACTGTTCTGGTTTCCAGATGCTCATTTATTATTATGTAGTGAATCTGGCCATCATTTTGGCAAGTGAGATAAAGACAAATAAAGGCAATTAAATCGATCATTTTTTTCAGCAGGGATAATTTTACTTGAAACGGTGATCTGTGAGTAAGTGCAGGGAGTGAAATGGAGTGTGCGTCTGAGGAAAGTGACCTAGACGTGCTTGACCGTATAGACTGCCGCAGAAAGGGGGTGAGAAGACAGCTGGGATCACGCGTGCTGCAGTTGGATAGCAAACCACTGGGGATCCTGCGCGTGCAGGACAGTGGAGGCTGCGCGTGCTGCAGATGTGTGCCACTGGCTGGGCTCAGCGTAAAATCCCCAGTGACTCAACGCAGCTGTCGCACATCTACTTATGCCCATCCCATTTTTCTGTGGTGTGTATCCGGGGAGAAAGTCCAGCTTCGTCCATATCAGACGATAAACCGAAGGAAAATAACTCCGATAGCTGTTGAGCGGTCTTGAATAATCGCATGCTGAGTTGTGTTCCATTTAACAATGGGAGCACCCAGCGCTCCGTTGCGTTTGCCCTGTCATTACATTGAAAAGAATGCAGCGCTGTTCTCTCCCCTGTGTTATTGTCTACAGTGAATATAAGTGAAAGTGAAAATGTTCAGAACAGACATAAGGGCCAGTGAGAACATACCCGGTTTTAATGGTTGAAATGGCATTAGTTAAGTGTATTTGAAAGGGTCCCACTTAAACCTTTGAGCAGTGGTATGTGAGATGACAAGCCATTTCCTTTATCACAGCTACATTGTGTTCAGGTAAAGTAGCCCAGAAAGGACTCTGAACAGATTGTTTTCATTCATTGGTAGCCGGGCTGTAATTTATTACATTTTGAGGTTTAGGGAGTTATTCACAGACTTTTATGTTCTCCAAGACCATGACAAAAGCTATGTTCTCTCAAAAGAAGCATGTGGCTCTGTTGTTTATCCCAACCACCAGGACTAAGCGGGGTTAGGCCCGTGCTTTGAGAAGGTGCACATCCCTGATAGATTTGCAGCCAGAGTATGTTTTATTTGGTAGTGGGGGGGACTCGATAATCTAAGCATTATTTACGGGGTTATGCTTTTTCAAAGCCCCAAAGCGAGACTTGCATTCCTCCGTAACCACGGGCTCACAGATCTCATGGGAGAGTGGTGAATTTTCTGCGCTCCTCCGGCCAAAAAAAAAAAAAAAAACGAAAAACACAACCCTCCAAAACAGTGGAGCGAACCGCTCTTCTGCTGCTCCTTAAGCCTCATTACATACTTTCCCATATAAGGCAGCCTGCGCAGGCAGCCTACTACGGACAGCACCAGGTCAGCATCCGGCTCAGCGGATCTCAAAGGCTGTTTGTGTTGAAAAAGTGTGCTTGTTTTGATGGAAAGTGTGCCTTGAACACACTTGGAGGGACTGGCTATGTGCTGTGAATCTTCTGGGTTGCCAGGTTTTCTGAATAAAAGTTATGCAGTACACAGCCATGAAGTGCACTGAAAGGGGCAGGATAAAAGGAGCACTGTGAGAGATTGACACGAGTTATTGGGGCTTTAGAGAACTGTCAAACAGTATGTCCTCCCAGTGTTTGTATGTTACACCCCTGAAAAAGAAAACTGCTCCATATTGCTTCAGTAAATATACAGCTGTATATGTGTATATTATGTAAAGATATAAAATGTAGTCCATAAGTGTTTCTGGATAGCGTTCTGTCCTATGAGCACGAGTGTCATGGTGACAGTGAGTTCTGAGATGGTGAGGTGCAGAGGATCACTCTGAGATGGTGAGGTGCAGAGGATCACTCTGAGATGGTGAGGTGTAGAGGATCACTCTGAGATGGTGAGGTGTAGAGGATCACTCTGAGATGGTGAGGTGCAGAGGATCACTCTGAGATGGTGAGGTGCAGAGGATCACTCTGAGATGGTGAGGTGCAGAGGATCACTCTGAGATGGTGAGGTGCAGAGGATCACTCTGAGATGGTGAGGTGCAGAGGATCACTCTGAGATGGTGAGGTGCAGAGGATCACTCTGAGATGGTGAGGTGCAGAGGATCACTCTGAGATGGTGAGGTGCAGAGGATCACTCTGAGATGGTGTGGTCCAGAGGATCACTCTGAGATGGTGAGGTGCAGAGGATCACTCTGCAGAGGATGAGATGTGGTGCAGAGGATCACTCTGAGATGGTGAGGTCCAGAGGATCACTCTGAGATGGTGAGGTGCAGAGGATCACTCTGAGATGGTGGTGAGGATCACTCAGAGGATCAGAGGATCACTCTGAGATGGTGAGTGCAGAGGATCACTCTGAGATGGTGAGGTGTAGAGGATCACTCTGAGATGGTGAGGTGCAGAGGATCACTCTGAGATGGTGAGGTACAGAGGATCACTCTGAGATGGTGTGGTGCTGAGGATCACTCTGAGATGGTGAGGTGCAGAGGATCACTCTGAGATGGTGAAGTGCAGAGGATCACTCTGAGATGGTGAGGATCACTCTGAGCAGAGGATCACTCTGAGATGGTGAGGTGTAGAGGATCACTCTGAGATGGTCTGAGATGGTGTAGAGGATCACTCTGAGATGGTGAGGTGCAGAGGATCACTCTGAGATGGTGAGGTGCAGAGGATCACTCTGAGATGGTGAGGTGTAGAGGATCACTCTGAGATGGTGAGGTGCAGAGGATCACTCTGAGATGGTGAGGCGTAGAGGATCACTCTGAGATGGTGAGGTGCAGAGGATCACTCTGAGATGGTGAGGTGTAGAGGATCACTCTGAGATGGTGAGGTCCAGAGGATCACTCTGAGATGGTGTGGTGTAGAGGATCACTCTGAGATGGTGAGGTGAAGAGGATCACTCTGAGATGGTGAGGTGCAGAGGATCACTCTGAGATGGTGAGGTGCAGAGGATCACTCTGAGATGGTGAGGTGCAGAGGATCACTCTGAGATGGTGAGGTGCAGAGGATCACTCTGAGATGGTGAGGTGCAGAGGATCACTCTGAGATGGTGAGGTGCAGAGGATCACTCTGAGATGGTGAGGTGCAGAGGATCACTCTGAGATGGTTAGGTGTAGAGGATCACTCTGAGATGGTGAGGTGCAGAGGATCACTCTGAGATGGTGAGGTGCAGAGGATCACTCTGAGATGGTGAGGTGCAGAGGATCACTCTGAGATGGTGAGGTGCAGAGGATCACTCTGAGATGGTGAGGTGCAGAGGATCACTCTGAGATGGTGAGGTGCAGAGGATCACTCTGAGATGGTGAGGTGTTGAGGATCACTCTGAGATGGTGAGGTGCAGAGGATCACTCTGAGATGGTGAGGTGCAGAGGATCACTCTGAGATGGTGTCCGCTTCCCCATAGGTGACGCTGGGCCATGAGATTGGTGCAGGGGCTTCCTGTCTGAAGTGCAAGGACAAGTGTGAAGGGTTCGAGCTGCACTTCTGGAGGTAAGTGCCATGTGATAAATGTGTATTTGACTTGCTCTGTCTCTCTGCCAGCTTCTTCTCCATACCAGAAATGTAACAACATCGTGATAATTACTTTGGTCCACTAGTGATAATATCAAGCAGGAATGACATAAAACTATTCAACCAAAAGTTGCGGTTTTGACAGCAATCAATCCTGACATTATTTCCATGGCTGATAGTAAAATATTTGAGATTTTTACAGGCTTAAATCATGGCTCAGTTGAGTTCCCTTCCCATTACTGCTGACCCCCATGTCCCACCAGGCTGTCTGTGCCTCAGGCTGTGACGGGGGAAAGTTATGTCCGTCCACATTCAGAGGGCCTTCTCATTCCTCCCTCTGTTATCCACGCTTGGATCATTTCCATGAAGAGAGCACAACAGGTGCCATGCTGCCCACTGTGGACAGTCTCCTTGGAAACGGTCCCACAATGCTGTGCGTTTGCTCAGCCATTAGGAAAGTTTGAGACTGTGAGGATCCCATTGTGTGGAAAGGAAGTAAAGTCACAACATGTCCGGGCGGGCGACCGGCTGGGGAATGACCTCAGTCTTACCGTGTGCGTGGGCGAGTGGATGTGACCTCGCTTTCACGAGAATCACATGACTCATCTACCTATCAGACTGCAGTTTTCCTTGGAACACATGATTACTGTTCTCTGGCCAATAATGCATTCATTTGATACTACATCCTGTAGTATATCCCGATGATTTTCAGTTAGTACAGTTTTCTTTATGAGAGTTATATGTTTACTTAATAAAAATATAGTTTTTACTGTAATGGAAATTTGGTTCTGTTTATGTAGGAGAAAAAAACAGCTCTAACCGTTGCACTAGCACAGTTTGTATCCTGTAGCACGAGAGCGATGCAGTGCTGTTTAATCTGGCCTGTATTGGGCTTTTCATGCCAGTACATGCCTTGCAGTTGAAGGCTATGATGTAATGTCCTGGTACTGAAGGCCTGGGGCACGGTTTTGACAAGTATTGCAGAGACAAGTTCAAACTTTTCTGAGGCCTTTTCATTCCTTTTTCTGCAGAAATGTATTTGCAATAGATTCATCTGTATATTTATAAACAGAGCTGCATTTTAGCATAACTTTTCATGATGTGTATGTTCGAGAATTCTTTATCCGGTGTCAGTGATGGTGTAGACAGGAAGTAGTGTATCTGTAACAGCTTTAACTTCCTCTTTCAGAAGAAGGAACCGTGACAGTTAATGAACTGATGCTAACTGCCAGTTTTAAAAATATACAAAACTCTCAGAAATGCTCGATGAATGCTGATTAATTTCCTTTATTTTTTCACATTTAAGTAAATGCTAGACATTACTGTAGTGTGCGCCAAAATCGCATGCTTTGGACATTGTCATCTTATTTTCTCTTTAATTACAAACTGCTGCACGAGATTTGCCATACTAAATCACATCACAGCCCACAATGAGGGGAATAAAAACACAACATGCCGTGCGCGACATACAGTGTACAGAATCACATTGATTGAAGAGATGCTTTGCATGTTGGGTACAGCTACCATATATTTTCAATAACCCAATGGCTGGAGAAAATTTGTTGATGCCATAGTAGCTGAATCTTTCATGGGGGCTCAGTGAAGCCTCACACAGACCTGTCTTAAATTAGAACACTCTTTATTGTGTCCTGCATCTTAACCATCAACGATGATAGCAACATGTTGTGCTTCTGCTGGATTAAATGTTTCCACATCTTATATCCCTTATGATTTTAGCAGCAGCTGTGTGAAGCTCTTTAACTCTTATCGTCTCCTCTGCTCTCCTCAGGAAAATCTGCCGCAACTGCAAGTGTGGCCTGGAGGACCACGATGTGCAGCTGGACTCAGCGGAGGACCGGAAGGTGGGGCGGCTGTTCGAGGACACCAAGTACACGGGGCTCATCGCCAAGCTGAAGAAGGATGGGGTGCCCAGCTACCGGGGCAATGCCATGACTGTCAGCGTGGTGCCCGCCAGTTCTGCCTATGCCAGTGTTGTGCCTGGTAGCGCTGGGCGTGCCAGTGCTGTTGCCCGTCAGCGGAATACAAGCGGGTACTGGTCCTGCTGGGGGAGGGTATGCAGGTGGCGTGCCCATCAGTGGAGGGCATGCGGGCATTGCTCCTGCTAGCGGAGGGCATGCGGGCATTGCTCCTGCTAGCGGAGGGCATGCGGGCATTGCTCCTGCTAGCGGAGGGCAAGCGGGCGGTGTCCTGCTAGCGGAGGGCAAGCGGGCGGTGTCCCTGCCAAAACGCCATCTCCCTACGCCACACCTGCCAATGCTGGCCCTGCCCAAGCCACGACCATCAGTGCCATGCCCGCCGGTGCCACGCCCGCCAGCACAACACCCATCAATGCTGCCCTTGCAAAGGACAACGTACCTGTCAAAACCGTCACCTATGAATGGGTTCCACGTGTGGCCAACAAACACCTGGTACAGTGCTCCCTTGCTTACCTGTTTGGAATGTGTAATCGATTGTCCTTCCAGTCACCCAGGTATATCTAATTCAGCCTCAGTCCCCCTCTTAGACAGACAGACAGGTGGTAATGAGCCGTGTTTAGACTGCTCCCCCATGACGCAGCACCCCATATGAAGTGTAGATTAGTGCTATTAAACTTTTACACTGGCGCTAATGAACATTTCTGTGAAGTTCAGTATGACTGGTCCCAGACAGCTGTTGTCCCTGACCTGACCGTCCCCTTTTGGGCCACTGGGGGGCTCCACTTGTCAGCTTAATCTGGATACTTTTTTCTGCTATCAGCTCCACTCACCTGTTTCTGTGAAGTATTCTACTCCTGATGACTGTGATCTCTCCCCCACAGGCAGTGCGCTACATCGAGCTCCTCCCCCCAGAGAGGCGGCCGGTGGCGCAGGGACGGAGGGCGCTGCCTACCGCAAGAAGCAGATGGCCAAGCAGCTGCCGGAGCATGACCAGGACCCCTCCAAGTGCCACGAGCTCTCGCCCGGCGAGGTCAAGCAGATGGAGCAGTTTGTGAAGAAGTACAAGCAGGAGGCTCTGGGGATGGGCGACCTCGTGCTGCCTGAGGAGATGAGCCAGGTGCAGGCCCAGGCTGCAGCCGGAGCCGGGGCCGGGGCCGGGGCTGGGGCTGGGGCCGGGGCCGGAGCCGGAGCCGGAGCTGGGGCTGGGGCTGGGGCTGGGGCTGGAGCTGGAGCCGGAGCTGGAGGTCCAACTGGAGTTGCAGCAGGAATGGGAGCCGGAGCCGGGGCCGGAGGTCCTGGTGCAGCCGGGGACAGGGGGCTGACCACTGCTGTTGGAGCCCTGGGTACTCCTGGGGTCCTGGAGCCCAGCCTGGTGGCCCTATGCAGTCCTACGTAAGTGTGTTTACCAACACAGACACTGGACTGAGGCCCAATCACAGTCTGCAGTGAGGTGTAGAGATTAAGGGATTATTATATTCATAAATTTACAGAGAGCAGTTCTCAGTGACTTTTAGCAGCAGTTTTTTTTATTTAAATAGATCTGTAAAACTCTGTATATGTATTTCACTGATCTTAAATGTGCCTGCTTGAAAAGACATTGCAATTCCTGAATTGAGTCACAAGGGGGCATTGTTAAACCCTGTTTGGTGTCATTCACAGTTCAAATCAAGCTGAGAAGTCTTTCTTCAGATATGTTCAGTAGTGCAGTTGACTGGTTCACTGTAGTCTGAGAGTATCTCTTATAAATACTGTGTCCCTGATATTTTGAAAGTTTTGATGATGGAAGTACTGACAAGCTCACTAGACATGTTTCTGAGCTCACAGAGCAGGTTATCTGCCTTTACCATACAAGATGTATAATTTTCAATTATCAGGCACATTAACATACCATAGATATTCTTCTTGGCTATATACCATAGATACTCAGATTCAGTGTTTTCTGTCCTCCAGTCGTGCAGCCACTGCCAGCAGCCCATGCAGAAGGGGGAGCCGGCGGTGTACGCAGAGCGGGCGGGGTACGACAGGCTCTGGCACCCGGCCTGCTTCGTCTGCTGCACCTGCACCGAGCTGCTGGTCGACATGATCTACTTCTGGAAAAAGGAAAGCTATACTGCGGCCGTCACTATGGAGACAGCGAGAAACCCCGCTGCGGTGGCTGTGACGAGGTATCGTATCGCGGACAGGAAGGGAGAGTTCCTCTCCAGCCTGCTTCCTGTTAACACGGGAAACGGTGCTCTGACAGCGCGCAGGCCTTAAGGGCCGATTCACTCTGCTTTCTGTCAGCACCACACATTACTGTGATATCACACAGATAGGGCTACAGCATCTGACAGGGGCCTCTGCTCTCCTTACATTTCCACAGGGGCTTTTACTGCAGGATTAAGCTGCAGAGATGCCTAATAAATGAGAAATAAAGTGGAAAATGATACTATTTTAAAATGAAATGAAGCAAATAAATCTTATTATCTCCATTCTCTGTGTTCCTAACGACCCATGTGTTAGTGATGTCTGGTGTCTCGGCTCTCTCTCTCCTCCAGCTGATCTTCTGCAATGAGTACACCCAGGCCGAGGACCAGAACTGGCACTTGAAGCACTTCTGTTGCTTCGACTGCGACTGCGTGCTGGCCGGGGAGACCTATGTTATGGAGGAGAACAAGCCCGTCTGCAGAGCCTGCTACATGAAGAACCGCGCCGTGGTAACTACCGCCACGCTGCGCCAAAACACTGCCTCATATCCGTGACTAATGTTACAGTCTGTTACCCTTTATACCTCCCTCAGTCTCTAACATGGCCAAACCTTCATCTCAGAATGTTTGGGTCTTATTTGCCAATCACACCATTAGGTACAACATTTGGAATATTCCACAGACAATGGATGAGGGGTCATAACCTGCCCCCATTCCCATGAAAATGGAACAGTCCCTGGGGCCCTGGTTGTGAGGGTAGCCCTGCTGCTCTCTGCTCTCTGAAAGCCCACTGTCAGACATGTCTCACCCTTTTCTCATGCCTGTGATTTATGCTGCAATACGTTTCAGCCCGGAGGGGAAATCTTCACCCGTCTGTCCTGCAGCCCAGGAGACGGTGGGAACGACATGCTGCAGGTCAGCCGTATCCGTGGCGATATGCTGCATCCCAGCCGTATCCGTGGCAATATGCTGCATCTCAGCTGTATCCGTGGCGATATGCTGCATCTCAGCAGTATCCGTGGAGATGTGCTTTAGCAGCTCAGCCGTGTCTGTGGCATGCCGGACCGCACAAGCCAAGGCTCTGTTCAGGGAGGGGTGTCACTGGGACCAGCAAGACAAAGCGTGACACAGAGGCCGTTAAATCCTCATGCATACCAGGGCTGGAGCCTGTGAAGAGGAGTCCCACGGAGGGGGCCTTCCCCAGCCATTATGCAGCCGCAGCCCGAGCTGGAGCTCTCCAGCGGACGGCGTGTGGTTTGTGCCGTTCCAGCACAGGCCCCATCCTCTCTCCATAAACATTCTGTGTGTCACGGCCTGCGGGTCACGCTCACACGCGTGACCCAGGCACTGTGCTCAGTGCTTCAGAACATCTCCGAGAAGGACAAATCAGCGAGAAAACCGAGTGAAACGGGCCCGTTTTGAGCTGAATTCTTATCTGAATCAGGCAGAAAAGTCTCCGATAACAGAGTGAGGACACTTCCTTCTGAGGAATGCAGATGGACCGTGTGGTTTTTAAAGTCACAGACTCTTGGCCTAATACCCAGCTTAAAGGGCTACAGGCTGGTGGTGATATCCAAGAGTAGACCACTAATAATGAGTATAATTATTGGTGTATGTTGCATGTACATGTTGGGATGTATTTTGTAATGCTGCATAATAATTAATATGAATTAATCTGAAATGGCAGCAAACTTGCCACCATGAAGAATGAGACACATTTAAACCAGTGTGTTGTGTGTGAGTCTGATGAGTTGTATTCTCGCCCCCAGCGCTGCTCTGCCTGTCAGAACCCCGTGGAGCCCGAGGCCCAGCGCGTGTCGTACGGGGAGCACCACTGGCACGCCGAGCCCAACTGCTTCCAGTGCTCCTGCTGCTCCAAGTGCCTGATGGGCCAGCGCTTCATGGCCGCACAGGGCATGCTGTTCTGCTCTGTCGAGTGCAAGAAGAAAGCCACGGCCTAGCCGGACACAGCCACGAGGTCTGCACCACACCCCGCTCCTCAGGTCCGCCCGGTGGCCGGGGGGGTCTGTCCGTATGCGGGAGCCAGGAAACCGGGGCTATTCTGCTGGTTTTTTGGTTTTTTTGTTGTTTTTTTTTCCTAAGGTGCCATTTTGATTTCTGAATTTCTGACTTGAGATTTATTTTTTGGGTTCAGGCCAGTTGTTTGGGGTGGGGGAGGGCTGTGTCCGGCACAAAGCCCTGGTTCTGTTAAAAAACATACCCAGAACTGATGCCCGTCGCTCTTCAGCGCCACCCAGAGCCTAACAAAGGGAATGCTTTCTGTGGCACTGCACTGCCAGGTCTACACTTGTGAATTACACTTGTGTAATGTGAACTCCAGACGCTGAAGGTGATCCTGTCTTCCCCTGTGCCTCGCTCTCCGGCGCCGAATCATTCTGTGCGTTCTGCTTCTGTGTACTACTGATCTGTTCTGTTCTGTGCTTGGTGAGCCCAGTGCAGAGGTTGCCTTCCTGTAGATGTGTGCATTGTTACTGTCGTTTCTATGGAGGAGGTGGGTGGAGGGACAGAGTCGGGCGCTCCGTTTGCCACAGAAACGCCAGTGGAAGCAGCTTCTTCATCTCCCAGAATGGATTCTTTCTCTAAGTGCCATTAGTTCCTTTCTGTTCAATCAGTTGCACTTTATGTTATGTTATCCACGCTCACTCTGGAACATAATAAACATTTTACAGCACATGAGAAGCTCTTGGTTGTTATTTTTTTTATAAATATTGAAATTATGGAGTTAGCCGTTACGTTGTCATTAGTTAAAATGTGTCGGTGCACCACGCTACGCTATTGCTGTAGACTGGAGAAAGTCTGCCTGTGTATCTATGAGGCCTAGCTCATGCCGCTCAGCCTGCTAGCACAGACGGGGTGTGTAAGGGACAGCAGGCAGCTAATCCCACTCATTCACCATCACGGAGGAGGCATTATAATCTAAATTTGCTGGGGGGGAAAACAGTGTTGCCTTCTGCTAAACTAACATGTTTTGCGTTTTTAACATTATTCTTAGGTTCTCTGTTACAGCAAGAGAAAGTGAAACAGCAGGGTTTCCCTGCTCCTGTCCTCAGCCCCCAGAGATATAGTGTCAAATGGAGAGTGGCATCTCTTTGGAATCTTTTTCCTCTCTCCCCAGATCCTGCTCCAGAGTGCTGGCATGCCTGTTCCTCCCCCTGATACTTAGTGGTCATTATGGCGCTCTTCCCTTCAGCGGGGGCTGCTCGGCTCTCCCCAGCGCCGGCCACTGGCCCACCCTCATCATGGGCTGCTCGCTCCTCTTTGACAGAAGGCGCCTTTTCCCCTCCAACAGCAGCTGCTCTCTCCTCCTCCCCTCCTCTGGCGACAGACACCTCTTCACAAGTGACTGCTTTATCCTCCTTGGGGTGCCTGCTTTCTTCTCTCCATGAGTGGATGCTCTTGCCTCTTCAGCTGCACTTAATCGCTGGTAAGAGGCTGCTTTCTTGCTTTTGGCAGAGCCTGCCTGCTCACACTCGGCACTGGCTTCTCCCTCCTCCATACGATGGGCTGCTCTCCCCTTCCATGGCTGGCCTGTCTCAGGCCTCTGTAAGTGACTGCGATCCCCTTCCATGGCTGGCCTGTCTCAGGCCTCTGTAAGTGGCTGCTCTCCCCTCTGCAGTGCTGCCTGCCGGTGCGTCATAGTCAGCCGCTGCCCTCACATCCTTGGTAACCACTTCACTTTTATCAGCAGTTTCTTCAGTCTCATAAATACCTGCTCTTTTATCATTGTCCCTAAACTCTCATCTTCAGAAGAGTGTGCTGAATGGGCTTCAGCTGTTCCTCTCTCCTCTTTATAAGGGAGTCTCTCCTCTTTATAAGGGAGTCTCTCCTCTTCATAAGTCACAGGGGTCTCTCCTCTTTATAAGGGAGTCACTCCTCTTTATAAGTCACAGGGTCTCTCCTCTTTATAAGGGAGTCTCTCCTCTTTATAAGTCACAGGGGTCTCTCCTCTTTATAAGTCACAGGGTCTCTCCTCTTCATAAGTCACAGGGGTCTCTCCTCTTTATAAGTCACAGGGGTCTCTCCTCTTCATAAGTCACAGGGAGTCTCTCCTCTTCATAAGTCACAGGGGTCTCTCCTCTTTATAAGGGAGTCTCTCCTCTTTATAAGTCACAGGTAGTCCCTCCTCTTCATAAGTCACAGGGGTCTCTCCTCTTTATAAGGGAGTCTCTCCTCTTCATAAGTCACAGGGGTCTCTCCTCTTTATAAGGGAGTCACTCCTCTTTATAAGTCACAGGGGTCTCTCCTCTTTATAAGGGAGTCTCTCCTCTTTATAAGTCACAGGGGTCTCTCCTCTTCATAAGTCACAGGAGTCTCTCCTCTTCATAAGTCACAGGGGTCTCTCCTCTTTATAAGGGAGTCTCTCCTCTTTATAAGTCACAGGTAGTCCCTCCTCTTCATAAGTCACAGGGGTCTCTCCTCTTTATAAGGGAGTCTCTCCTCTTTATAAGTCACAGGGAGTCTCTCCTCTTCATAAGTCACAGGGGTCTCTCCTCTTCATAAGGGAGTCTCTCCTCTTTATAAGTCACAGGGGTCTCTCCTCTTCCTCAGTGGCTGTGCTCACTGCTACAGTCAGAGCTCTAAATCTATAATCCTCTGAGGTGGTTGACACCCTATCATTGCAAACAGCATATTTCCCCTTCCTGTAACAATCTCTGATGTAACTTCACCTTCATCTTCACCTTCATTGTTGAATTTGCTCATTACAGAATTAATTAAATGAAGCAGTTTGTGAAGCTAATGTGAGTTGGGTTAATTAACTAGTAGCGTTCAGTAAGATTTCTTATTTTAAATGATAAAACAGAGCAGAGTGCTACATTAGGCTAGCTGAGCTAAGAGAAAAACACTACAAAAGGACGTCACTGTTCATGGCATTAAATGTGTTAGTGCCAAACCATAATCAGTTTGTTTTCCTGGCCTACATAGCATTGTTTGTGGCTAAAAACGTAATGGTGTCATGTGACCCTGTTTTACGGCTGGGGATTTGGCGATGCCAGCACAGGCTATTCAGTGACATTTACTGAGCTACAGACCTTGTGTGTTTGAAAAGACACAAGACTTGTGATATTTTGAGAACGGCCTGGCAGCTCTGATGATGCACACAGCCACATGGCTAAGTCACGCTGCTGTCCAATGATCGGATGTTTTTCAAGCTGCAGGATTGTTGATGCACCAGTGAAGGTGATGGTTTAAATGGAACTATTGCCCTTGGCACAGGTAAGAAAAACACAGCAACTCAGTTTCCCGTCATCACCAGCAGTTACGGTGAGAAACAAGAACCACCCAGAAGCTTTTGAATTGTAAATTCAGATGATCAAATCAAAATTTGAATGGCGGTTTTGTTACAGTCAAGCATCAATTTGCCTAAGTGTTATGTGTGTGGCAGGGAAATTAAAGTCAGAAATTGAAGTCAGGATGATGTTGGTCACTGAGCCTGAGATGAATGAAGACGGTGAGAGACTCTCTCAGGCTGCTAAGGCCGAATAAAACCCTGGCCCAGCTCCATATAAACGTCCCAGCCTTAGCACAGGTCCACAGATGGTTTTCTCATACGAGGGTTTCCTACATGAAATCAGCGAGTCAGTTTGATTTATATCTACAGCAGGTTTTCACAGCTGCTCATCTCTGTTCCATTATTTGTTTCTGTTATGAGAATTTGAGACGGAAAGAGAGGAAGCAGCAGCCTTGCTTATTCCCTAAATAGCCACTAAGGGATGCTGTTTTCCTCTTTCTGTGCTCAAACAGACGATTGTTCATAAAACTCATTGATGTACATTCTGCTGAAATATCTGTCCCTTGTGAGGGTTAATCCCTTTCAAAAAGGACATTCCTCATTGTTTCCTGAATCAGATTTATTATTTTAGATTCCTGAGGAAATAAACTGATTATTTTTGTGGAACAGAAATTAAATTCTCCCAACTAACCCATTAAAAATACACAAAATACAAAAACATACCATTTTATTTACATACAGTCGAAATGGAATTCATTAACTGTAGGCCAGGGTGAGTACAATGTATCAGTGAACAATGAAGTAGAATGTATCAGTGAAGCCTGGACAGCTGAAACACTGATAAGGCAGCATTCCTTCCGAAGGAGAGAGACGAGAATATCTGTGGAATGTCAAACGGAGGACCAAGCGCTGAGTTATGAGGGCGAGGGCTACCTCTGTTACAGGTGCAATGTTTCAGGATTCCTGAGTCTGCTCACTGCCAGACACCTGAGAAAATCCATATAATCTCACTTAGATGGAGTTCATCGCAGCAAACACTAACATAAATATCTACCTTTCACCAACATTCTGAGGTCACAGTGCCTGACTTACCAGACATTTGTGTTTTAAAATCATGAGCACTTATGGAAAGACAACACCTGGTTTGCTATACAGTAAATAATGAAATACAATGCTGTAACCTACATTTAATTTTCAGTTATTGCTTTAAGTTCTCCTTTAGCGAACCAAATGTTTTTGGAATGAAAAAGCCAGAGCAAAGCGCATTATTTCTGCTTAGCCTTCAGTGACCACAGTAAGAACCATCCCATCCACTCACAGTATATGAGTGCCAGTACTGCTTAGGAGAAAAAGCGATGCTGTTTATTCACATGCAGTTCTACAGCACGAGAGTCGCTGGATCATGTTTACTTTACTTAGCCCATGTACTCAATGTTGACACAAGAGAGGTCAATTAATGGTAAAACAAATAACATTTCACATGTTTATACATATTTATACAAGGGTGAATCCAAGGGTGTGATTTTAGTATTTTACTTTTTTGAATGAATAATATTCAGGCAGGTAAGTTAAGATATTTGTTACTAATGTGACTAAACTTTACTAACGTGGTACTTTATCTCTTTGCTCCTGGCGGAGCAGGCTTATTTGGTTGCGTTTTTGTGTTTGCCACTGACACACAGTGTTTCCCACATTCAGCCCACCCATGCCTCCGGACACAGCTGTGAGACAGTGAGAACTCTCAGAGGAGGAAGGGCAGAGGGAGGTGTATCGGTAACCAGTCAATATCCTCCGTACATGTTTGCATCGCTCACACTGTTCCAGCCTCACTGAGGAGGAGTAACAGCAGCTGCTGTAGGCATCTGCTGTAGGCATCTGCTGTAGGCCTCTGCTTTAGGCCTCTGCTGTAGGCCTCTGCTTTAGGCCTCTGCTGTAGGCCTCTTCTTTGGGCCTCTGCTTTGGGCCTCTGCTGTAGGCCTCTGCTTTAGGCCTCTGCTGTAGGCCTCTGCTTTAGGCCTCTGCTGTAGGCCTCTTCTTTGGGCCTCTGCTTTGGGCCTCTGCTGCTGCTTTAGGCCTCTGCTGTAGGCCTCTGCTTTAGGCCTCTGCTGTAGGCCTCTTGTCTTCCCCTGGTCGGTGCATCTCAGTCTCAGAAAGCACTGAGGAGTGACTGTTGGACGTTTACTGTAACTCAGAGATACTAGAACAGTATGAGCAACGCAAATATGGGTTAAGATCAACCATTCTGACTCTGCATGAGTACGTGTTGCACAGAGAGAGTTTAGACATTTGAGTTAGCCCCAGAAGACTGGCAAATAAAAACAAAACGGATCAATTTCATGATAACTACAATCACGTCTGCAAATTGGGTTCATTATTGACAACTGACATACTCATTACTGAAATCCGTCCTATTCGTTTTTATTTAGATAGTAAATATTTACAGTGTCATAAGAAATTAATCAGGTAATTAACTGAATGGGAGTATAACTTCACCTCTGGGATTTGGTTCTGTGGCAGTCTGACATACCTGTTGGGTGGCAGGTGTTTCATGACAAGCCCTAATTGACTGCCGAGAGCACTTACCTAAAGGAAGCTCACATGCACCTGCTTCAGATGTGTGTCACTGGGTAACTGCAGTGTTGTTGGTGCTCCTGGCAGACCTGCCCGCTGTGCTGCCGTGGAAACCGGGCTCTGTGTCATCCTGACTGCTGCTCAGAGCCAAAGCTGCTGAACAAGGGGAAAGAGAGACCTCCAGAGCCGTCTGTGAGAAACACTGTGTGTGGAAACTTTGGCTGTGTCTGTGTTCAGATCTATGAGGGCCAGCAGGGTCATTAATGGTGCCCATGGACGCTGGTGTCCTCTAATGCAGACACTACTGCAGTCTGGAGCACCGTCAGCTGGGATACTCTGACGCATCGATAAACGATTGTGCTGTAAGGGTTTCAGTGCTGTGTGTGTGTGTGTGTGTGTGTCTGTGTGTCTGTGTGTGTGTGGACCTTATGTGTTTACACTTGTGTGTATGAATGTCTGTTTATTTGCATGTGTTTAGTCTGCATGTGTATGTATGTGTTTGAATGTCCGTGTGTGGCTGAGTGTGCCTGTTTCGACTCTGAATACAGTCATAGAATAAGCTAAAAGCTGAGACCTGAGCATGGTAATCATGCCGTCGGCCCAGGACTGAAGCAGGCTGTTACTCACGCACACGCACACACGCACACACGCACACACACACGCACACACACACACACACACACACACACACACACACACACACACACACACACACAGACGGTGGGAGCTGAAGCTGGTCCCAGGAGCTGGCATGGCCACATAGACTTTGCCCAAGCATGAGATCCAGTGTGAATTTACTCATCTGAGCTCTTAACGTTTCTTCACATCTCCCAATTACCTCTCTTTAAGTTCTGCATATCAGAATAAACTGGTCTCTGACTGAAGAGACCCACTTTAGAGTCCTTCTGCAGCACAAAATAATATCCCTGTCAAATGCTTTCTTTTAGATAAGCTGTAAGGTAATGGATGGGAAACACTAGTAAAGAATGTACAAAGGTAGGTAGCCTGACTGCCACTCATTTTTGTTCAAATTCCTGAACATTATTGCAACCACTTCCCAGCACGCTTTTTAAACTTTTTGTAACTCATTTTAGGGCTGGAAAGATTAAAGGTGGCCGCTGCTGTTTTGGTTCATTATTTCGGTATCTTTTTTGGCTGTTTGAGCTTGTGCTCTTGTTTGCCTTCTCCGAAATGAAAAATTGAAAAAAGTTATTTTTAGATTTATGGTCGTGACTCGAAATCCTCTGGGTAGATGAGGCAATGTTTGCATATCCAGCCAGAGATATGTGCTTTGAAAGTTTAGCAGCTCTGGGTTTGCTGGACGTTTGACAGCTCTGTGAAGCACAAAGATCTGAAGACAAGGCAGCTTTACTGTGAGATAATACTGACATGGAATAACAGGATCTTACAAGCCTTTAGGACAGGCAAGGGATCACAGCTGGGGCCTAAACCCCTGTTTTTAACTGCCATGGTCACTGTTGCCAGGGTAACAGCTGTGTGAGCGACTGTAGCCGGAACCCCGTTGCCCATGGCCGTTTCCTGTCATTGTTTCCCTTGGATTTTCCTCGGCTGTGGTTCTCCTGTCAGGGAAATGGAACAGCCATGTCACAACATTTCCATACATGCACAGCAGTCGTATCTCCGTTTATTGTTTGTGAAGCCAAACTAAATGGTCCCAGAAATTTTTAAGCGTAATAACACTCAACCACTCCTCATTAGATATTCCTTATAAGGCTGTAAAACCCAGAAAATGGAAATAAAGACTTTTATATTTGATATTTTGGCTTTATTCGTTTAGCAGGAGCTTGAGCACTGCCAGCTTCTGTAGCTGTGAGGAAATGTGGCCAGTCCCTTTGGCCTCTCATCTCCATAGCGACATTATGAAATTTTAACCGCTCAAAAGACAGAACTGTGTGAAGCTTCAATGTGCTGCTGCATTCAGTGCTGTGCTGTGCTGTGCTATGCTGTGCTGCACTGTGCTGTGCTACACTGTGCTGTGCTGTGCTAAGCTGTGCTCTCCTGTGCTGTGTGTTTACTGGTTATTCCTCCAACCGATTTTGGGTCGTGGTCCAGCTCATAATTTTGTCTTATCCATTTTCAGCTGTGTATTCTCAGAAAGCACAGCAATAGCTTGGCTCATCCTGGCCTCCAGACTGGCTCTCATGAGTTTGTTTGTTCGCTCAGATCACAGCATCACACTTGTGCCTATACTTTAACCTGCTAGTGTCTCGGAGGTGCTGTGCATTGTGGGAAATCCGATCAACTGTGACATCAGGCAATAATCACATCTGCATGGTTTGAGAAGGTAGGAGCACAGCAGCAGATGGGGGTGAAATGGGGTTTACCTTGGTGAGGTGAAGTGGGGTTTACCTTGGTGAAATGGGTCCGCCTTGGCAGGCAGAATTAATGAGGTTGTGACAACCCCCCGCCCCCACTCCCTGCTCCTCCTGCCCCACCTTGCTCCCAGCTGAAAGGGATTGTGGGATAGAAAACCCACCCACCCACTCCTCCAGCCCATTTCATATGATTCTCATCAAGTCTCTCCCTTTCAACAAGTGAAGCCTTTTTTCCGATTCTGCCTGGAGAGAGAGAGAAATCCCCGTTAGAGCAGGTTTATAAAAAAAATAAATAAATAAATAAAAGTTCACAGAACCTACAAATGAATTCCAGCAGTACAGCTATGATGAAGAAGACAGTATCTTCATTCACCAGTGTTGTTTCCTGCCGGCTATCGTTTCTCTTTGATCTCTTTGATACCCTTCGCACCATGAAAGACAGGGAACTAAAACTCCGTTCAGGAGAATTCAGGCATGTTTGGAGAGCCATGCAGAGCAAAGGGAGACTGGAAAGATGACAGCACTGTGTGGGTAATTTCATGTCATTCTTTTCCTGGTTCTTTCACTAGGTGTATATCAAATGTGGATGAACATATTTAATATTTTGATGTTTACAGTAATGATTCCTTCTCGCAGAGACACACAGTTGTGTGCAGTAGAGAGCCAGTCTGAAGCTGCCACAGGATTCCGCAGGGGAAACAGCCCATAATGCACCTCCTACTCAGGCTGTTGGGTTGGCACAGTTATAACACACAGCTTACCGCTTCCTTCTCACCGTAATTCTGTTTAACCTTTACATCCTGCGTACTGCATACTCCTCCATTAAATTAGCAAATTACTAATCCAGTTACACTTTAAAATTTAATAACATGACTATGTCAAATTAGTACAACTTGACAAAACATGTCCAATATTTCCATCTTCAGTCGCCACCCCTGCAGTTCTTTCATTCCCCACTAGGGGGGGCACAGCCCACAGCTGGAATACCACTGGCTCCCATGAACAACCCCCTCCCCAAACACAACACACAACACACACGCACTCACACACACACACAGCCATGCATGGCCATACACACGCACACATGTACACACAGACACACAGCCATGCACGGCCATACACACACACACGTACACACACACACAGCCATGCACGGCCATACACACACACACACACACAATCAAAGATGAGGTTCACCCTTTCCAGGCAGGGGTTTGGCTAGGCAGTAGGCAGTAGGCAATGGAGAAAAAGCAGAGGCATAAAATAGCTCAGGTAGGAATGTGGCTGCCCCTCTTAGCAGTGAGATTAAAATGGATCCTCAGTGCTTTTCTGACACAAACGTGACTCATTCCAGAAGCTGGGGTCTCTGAGCAGGCGTCAAAGAGACCTGGAGGGAAAGTGTGTGTGTGTGTGTGTGTGTGTGTGTGTATGTGTATGTGTATGTGTATGTGTATGTGTATGTGTGTGTGTGTGTGTGTGTGTGTGTGTGTGTGTGTGTGTGTGTGTGTGTGTGTGTGTGTGTATGTGTATGTGTATGTGTGTGTGTGTGTGTGTGTGTGTGTGTGTGTGTGCGCGCGTGCCTGTGCGTCAGTGTGGCCGTGCATGGCTGTGTGTGTGTGTGTGTGTGTGTGTGTGTGTGTGTGTGTGCGTGTGCGTGCCTGTGTGTCAGTGTGGCCGTGCATGGCTGTGTGTGTGTGTGGGTGTGTGTGAATGGTGAGGGAAGGTGAAGGCAGAGCTGTTTATAAGATAGTGAGCTGATTACGGCAGCGCCCCCGGACCCTCTCTCAGCCCTCTGAGGTGCAGCTGGAGGGTGTTTCTGACACAGAGCTGCGCAGAGTGCGCATGCAGGAGCAGGAATGTGAACCCGGGATTCCTCTGGCAGACCTCCGCGGCTAGCACTCCCTCACCCCGCGCTAACACCCAGGCAGAGGGGCCGATAAAACAGCGCATCCCTGCAGGGCAAGAGAGGAGGAGGGGCGTGGGGGGCGTGGGGGGTGTGGGGGGTTCCACAGAATTCCATCCCCGCTGAATCACTAACCCGGCTGTTCTGATTCACCTTTTCCTTCATCCTTTGTGTTTCTCTGTTAAGTCAGGAATGTTATCGCTTTTTCCATTACACAGCACCTCCAAACAGGTCTTTAACTTCTGGAATATTCCAGCATCGGGTCGTCAACCAGCTTCCAAACCTGTTTGACCCCTTGACCTTTACCTGTTTGACTTGCCGAAGTGAGACGAAGACGTGCAATATGACTCAATATAGCTGCACAAACTGGCAAAGAAAAACATGTTTTTCATGGATTTGGGGGCAAGCTATAACTGACAGCCCGAAATGCGAACGTTTCTAAATGAAGATTACATCACTAGAAACTGCAGACTCCCACACTGCCAAGTCTGGGTATGGAGGTAATCACCTTGTGGAAAACTGTAATACCACAAAACATCACGGTCACAATGCTGATTGGAATATCTGTGCCTTTTATGTGTTCACCTTTATTAAGGTTTTATGAAGTTATTATCTGATGATTCTCTGAACAGCCCAGAATAATGGCCCTTCAGGCCTGCCCTGACAGCTCTGCTCAGATTGGCTATCTTCCCTGACTCATTCTGACTTTTCAGGAAACCGGTCCTTGCTTGCTAAAAAATGTTTCTGTGGAAAATACACTGACATCTTACCACCTACAGCAAGGTCTGTAACCCCCAGTGTCATTGCTTAAGAGCAGATCATTTGTGATGTTTTGAAAAGAAGCTTAACTTAAGGCATAACTGAATCAGCATATCCATGTATCAAATTACCGCTTGTATTTTATAGTAAATAAAATTAAAGAGTTGGAGTTGGATTTACTTTTTATGTCGAGATAAAATTATATAATGTAGTAAACCTAAAAACTTAATTAAAATGTCCCTTGAAGTGTTTGAGCTGTTTTTGGTTAAAGCTATTCTTGTCTGATTGAGCTGCTAATTGAAAACAGATCTTGCATTATTCCATATAAATATTTAAATGTTCTTGAATGGAAATATATTGTAAGGCCAGAACTATTATGGTTTTGGGAGAAGCCATGTTGGCTACTGCTACATGGCTTCTCTTTGCTAACGGGTCACCAGCCCTAACTCCACAGCATGAGCTTACCGTTTGTGGGAGCCATTTTCTTCCTTTTTGTCCTCTTATCTTCCTGTGTGGTTTTATTTGCTTGTTCATGTTTGTAATCCAAACATGGGGGCACAGAGATGGAAGCGCTCAGAGACGCATGCAGTGGGCTTGACTTCCCTCAGTGTCCCATCCTTCCCAGAATGCCCTGCTGGTTTGAATCTCAGCGAGGTTCTGGCCAGACTAATGACGCAGCTCTGCGTGACTCACCATGGAGCGAGTAAACATGTTGCAGGCAGATCTCAGGTGCCACAGGGGCCAGGTCCCATCCTCCATGTCTGGCACGGGACAGGCTGCCATTTGTGTGCGCCGGGAAAATATTCACTCTGCATGGATTCCCATTAACAATCCTCTGTTCGTCTGGCTCTGAGGATCACTATCTACTGGCATTCCTGCTGTGGGTGGTTGCCCATGAAAAACGTGGACACGTGTCAGGTGCATTATGGGAACTCGGTCAGCAGCCTGTAGGATGTCACTCTGAGGCCTGTGTGAATGTGGAAACATGCAGTGACTGCAGGGTGACCACACCAGGCTGCAGTGACCGCAGGGTGACCACACCAGGCTGCAGTGACGGCAGGGTGACCACAACAGGCTGCAGTGACCGCAGGGTGACCACACCAGGCTGCAGTGATCGCAGGGTGACCACACCAGGCTGCAGTGACCGCAGGGTGACCACACCAGGTTGCAGTGACCACAGGGTGACCACACCAGGCTGCAGTGATCGCAGGGTGACCACACCAGGCTGCAGTGACCACACCAGGCTGCAGTGACCGCAGGGTGACCACACCAGGCTGCAGTGATCGCAGGGTGACCACACCAGGCTGCAGTGACCGCAGGGTGACCACACCAGGCTGCAGTGACCACAGGGTGACCACACCAGGCGAGAGGAAACGTCTCGACACCGCTCGTTTTGTCTGACAATATTTTTTTTTATTTACATTGACAAATTATAGTCACAGTTTTACTGTACTATTACTTCAGCAGTACACTTGTAGTAAGGTTGCAATGATTACTGCAAACTATGTCACGAACAGAGAGCATTTGAGAAGAACGCATTCCATCTTCGACATTTAAACGAAGCTGTCGGGTGGGTGGGGGAATGTCTTTCACACCCAAAAGCATGTCAAAATGTACGGCACTCTGATTGATGGATGACTGTGCAGGAACTGGTCTGTTTTTGGCCTCAATGCTTGATAAAAGAAGTAAAGTGAGATTGTAAAACATCACATTTAACAGCAGGGACCATGCTTAAACTCATACACAGTGAACTAAGGCAGTGCTGCTACGGTTAATTTTCAAAGAGCGAAAGCTGGAGTGATCCCAGAATCCCCTCTGCCGGTGTCATGTATTTCATAACCTCCTCTGCGTTCAGACGGCCTCCGTTAAGTAACCCCCTCCCTGGAGTCCTGTGTCAGCCAACAAGCATCTATTGAGCAAGAAGAACTGCAGAGGGCAATTAGCGATCGCCTGCCAAAGCTTCACTTGCCCTCCACAGAGAACACGCGGCCAAAAAATGCAGCAAGGCGTTGTGGGTCAAGGGCACTTGTACAAAGTAATTGGAAAATTCCTCGCTACAGTAGGCCATTTTTTTCCGAAGGTAATCCCCTGAAATTCGTTCCCTTTGAGTTCCCCCACCCTCCCATTCACAGGCAGGCTGGCCCGGACAGATGTTCCAGCTGCCTACATTTTGGGAGGGAGGGAGGGATGGACGTGACCCCCCCAGGCTGATAGGGTTGGGCAGTGTTTCGGACTTCGGATTCAGGCTCGTCCTGTCCCAGCGGGGTTCGGGGCCTGCCGGCCATCCGCATTCCACCGTGCTTGTATAATGGGTGTGTCCTGTCCTCTGGAGTGCAGTGCTGTGCGGACACACCGAATACATGTCTATAACTAACCATGTGATGCATGCAGATCTGATACCCTTCTTCAGCCCTCCGTGTGAATGTGAGCGTCTGCCCTCGAGGGCAGGTTTGTGGAATAAGAGAACTCATAAGCAGTGCACCTGCCAGCCCAACACCCATCTGCGAAACAGTTCCCTTTCCCTGTCCCTGAAAAAAGCGTGTCAGTCTGTGAAACCATGCCCACTGTCACAGCCCTTAAATAAACATGTCACTCTGGGAAACGTTTCTAACGCGCTCATCCAGTCTTTGTGGTAATCTCACAATCCGAGGAAATCTATGGACAGCATGAACGGTTTGTAATAAAAGGCTCTCTTAATAATAAGGAGAAAATCCTGGAATGGCCTTCTCTGGAAGGGTGATTTGTTAACTCTGGCATAGATCAGACCTGTGGTTAAGCTGAGTGTTTCACAGAGCCTGTGACAAAGACCAGAGGATTTTCACATGCGCACTTCAGAATGAGCCTCTTACCTAAACCCAGAGTCATCCCAAGACTGCCAAGCAGGGCGGCATTCACAGAATTCAGACCAGCCAATCAGACAAGTTCCCATTTGCTTATCTCATGTAAGAATTCAGACCAGCCAATCAGACAAGTTCCCATTTGCTTATCTCATGTAAGAATTCAGACCAGCCAATCAGACAAGTTCCTGTTTGTTTATCTCATGTAAGAATTCAGACCAGCCAATCAGACAAGTTCCTGTTTGTTTATCTCGTATAACTTTCAACAGAAGTAGAGCCGGTTTTCAGTCATTCCAGATTCTTAGTCTTATAAAGGTTCAGGGGTTTTGGTGGGTTTGTCTTATTTGTTTTAACAGGATGATGTAGACATTGGAAAATGGCTTTGATATCTGTATTCTTGGTCAGGCTTAGAGCAGGCCACTTAAGTTGACTGCATATGTCTAAATGTGGTTCTGTTTATATGAAGCTGTAAGCGAATTGAGAGAAACAAAATACAAAGTGGAAAAAATTCTTGGAACTGTACCCGTTTGTCTGTAATTCCTGTCCACCAAAAATGTGTGCATTGTGAAAGCAAAAGCAGTCCAACTTCCATGGAAACGAAAAACTTAAAAAGGGCACAAAAAAACTGTGGAAACGATGCGTGGTTAATTTCATGCCACTCGATCTCTGCTGCAGACTGCTTGTTTTCAGTCTCTATGGCAACTCCCCTCAACCAATCAGCTTCTTCATGGAGGGTTTACACCCCGGGTTTGTCAGAAGTTTACTGTCCTAGTGTTTCAGTGGTTACTCACTGTGTCACAAACAGGGTTTCCCACCACATAGCGCAGGGCTCTCAGCTTCTGTCCAGGGCTGGCTTTTCCTCCATTTTGTTTTCTTTCCAGTGACAGTTGATACTACCGGACAAGGGGAATCACCTCCACACCCCTCATGAATCTGGGCTCAGATGCTGTCAGCAAAGGCAAGTACGTAATGGGGGAATACATTGATGTGCTTTTTCCACACTTGGTTAAAAACATTTTTTTGTCCAGCTTCTCAAAAGCGTGTAGTGTGGCCCAGTTTATGATGACATGCCTCTGGGACTGGGGGAGGGATTTACGGCGCCGCCCTGCTGGCTGGGAGGCCTCACTCACAGCGGTACTTGAAGCCCACGCTCAGCCCAGCCGCGCGGCTTCGGGGATGTCCCCTCGTAATAATAGCCCCTGACGTCACCCTCCGCCTAACCCAGGGCCAGGTTTCATCATTGGCGGGAATGCCTCGCATCCCATTGGCCCGCCGTCTCACGGCTCTCACGTCCGTTCCAGACCACATGTTTGGAACTCTGGTTTCAGAGACCCTGCCAGTCCTCTTACTCATACCAGCAACCGGAGATCACCGGCACAGAATGACATATCTGCATGAGGTTTACAGCATTTCTGTTTTTTTATGAGGAGTAAATCATAAGTGCTCCAGAATCCCTGAAACCAGCGCCCCCTACAGTCTGAGCAGGGGTCTGCAGAAGGCAGTAAGCAGTTATCTGCCAGAGAAATCGATGCCTGTGTTCTGCTCTAATCAGAGCTTCACCAGCGAGACCACCCAACTGAAAGCACAGATCATGAACTGAACGTCCCTCAGTCGCTCTCATACAGCACCCTGGGAAGATTCTCCTCTGCTGCAGCTGGTCCTGAGGGTTCAATTCAGTGAGTGAGTCTTTTGAAGCAACTGTTGCTGAAATCCTGATTGGTTTTTTTGGTCATCTCACAGTTAACATAAATGATCTCTCCCAGACTCCGTTTCCACACCAGCACAGCTGCAGCACAGCCTGGCAATAACCAGTAACCGCGGCAGTGCCGCCATCTGAATCGCTTTGGTATCCATGGTAACGGGGCCAAAGCAAGCCCCTGTTTACTACGCTCTGCCTTCCATAGATGGGACTGGTGTGTCATCTGGTAGAACTCCGCCCCAAAGCTGCAAGTGCTCCCACAAAGATAAATGGACTTACAGTAAGCAGGAACCATTGTGGTCAAACAGAAAAACTATAAAATAATTGTTGACTCATTTGAAATGATGTGGAATTACTCAGATCATATGATGAAAAATGAAAATTTAGATACTTTTGCATTTGGATACTTAGTTACTAAATGCAATATTAAGTTATTTTCAATACATATACATGTGTATATATATACATTTTCATACAATTCAGATATAATTCAAAGATTCACATACACACACACATACACACACACACACACACACACACACACACAGACCAGGGGGTATGGAGCTGTGTTGGATCCTCGGCCTCTTTAGGCATTTGCTCTGGGCCCATGAGACAGAGCACATTTCTGCAGAATGAGCTGGTGCAGCAAGCAATAGTTTTCATTCCATTTTTTACCATATTTCTATAAAAATATTTATACCATATATTGTTTGCAAAAAAGTGTCCACTAGTATCTGACTGAAGCTTGTAATTTTAGCATAGTTACATGTATTGTTTATTTTGACAGTATTTAATGAGCAGTGAGGAATCTGGTCTCCAGCCGTCCTCAGAGCCCCTAACAGTCTGGCTGCAGGAGAGGGGCAGGCCGCAGCATCGATATGTAATGGTGGCTCCCCGGCGTCATGGGAACGCAGTGAGTGACAGAGCCCTGTGTTGGTGGAAGGCGGGATCTCCGGTGTTGACGGACAGTGATACCCTCTGAGCTTCCTGCTGGGTGAGAGACGGCTTAATCCAACTGCCCGGCCTGTCATCACTCTGCCTGGGGGGCTGTGTGTCTGTGCCGAGGAAGGGTGGGGGGGAGAGGTCTTCTTCCTGTCCAAAGACTTTCACACAAACACGCATGCAAAATGCCATGTAAATACACACACTCACACACATAAACACACATGCACAATACCATGTACATACACACACTCGCACACATAAACACACATGCACAATACCATGTACACACACACAAACACACTTGCACAATACCATGTACACACACACAAACACACTTGCACAAAACCATGTATATTCACACACACACACATATTTTGGTCAGGAGAGACTATGCACTATGGAAGCTTCTTAGCAGACCAGGCTGATAAAATCTGGAGAAGGGAGCTTGAACACAATGGGCCGGACAGAGAGAGCGGTGGACTGGTGGTAGAGGTGGTAAACACGACTGGGTCAATCACATGGTCCTCTCATTCTGTTCTGAATTCCTACTCCCTTTCTGTCATCAGGTATGTGGTTTTAATGGAGCGAGCCAATCGGCATTCTTTTTGATGATTTTTCCCCAAACACACACAACGTCCCGGCAACAGCTCTCACAGCTTGCAGTTTCTGTGGCAACCCTCCTGGCCAGACATTAGAATGGAACTGATTGCGAAGAATGAGAGAAAATAGCTGTGATTTTCATGCTTGTGTGTAATGTAGAGTGAAATTAGGCAGAGACAGAGGGGTGGATTTAAGCTCTGTGTCTCGTTAATTTCTTCTCATCACAGTGGTCTGCTGACTGTCCATGTGCTTGCCGTGGTCCGTCTCGGGTGGTTCTGTGCGGGGGGGCCAGCAAGGGAGGGGTCCGGCGGTCTGCCCGATGATAAAGAAGGTTCTGTCTGCTCCGTCTGACTCATCGGCACAGTGTTTGTGTGTGTTTTATTGTATCCAGGCAAGAGGCGCTCCAAGTTTCCGCGCTCCTGCTTCAAGCAGTACTTTCCTGAACCGCAGCCAGGAAAAACTGCGTCGGTTTGGCAGGGCAACAGTGGGAAGGCAACGGGCAAGGCCTGCTGGAGCTCTGACAGAGAGGGCCTAATATAGCCCCGGCTCCCACAAACACCTTCCTTTGTGTGAAACGCACACAGACCCCCAAACACAAACGGAGACGGGGAGGAAGGGGGGAGAAGTGTTTTAAGGAAGGGAGAGTGGAGAGAAAGGGGGAAGAGAGAGAGGTAAAGATGGAGAGACAGATGTTGGGTGGATTGGAAGAACAGAATGGGCCGCTCGTTGTGACGTGACATGGGGATCCCGTCGCTGACGGAGGTTTTGACAGTATGAGTGTACTCTGCGCATGCAGTGTGGAGCAGAATGGGACCGGCACACCGATAATTGCACTCATTGTTTTGTCGTTTCCCTCTTATTTCGGCTTCCCTCGGGATGGAGCCTGCCGGATGGAGATAAGGCCGTCATTTTCACCTTCAGCTGTACAGAGAAAACAGGCGTGTTTCCTGCCGTTTATCAATTAGCCATCACGGTCAGGTTCTCGATGTGGAGTACTGCAATTACCCCCCCACCCCACAAACCATGCACAAACCTTCCCCCCCCCCCCCGACCCGACACACATTCCTGCCCTGTCCACAGCAGTCTCTTTATCGGGCTCCGCACTGGTTCCGGAAGGCTCGTCCAAGTCCTGTTGACATTCTCGGGCATGCAGAACATTTTAAAAGCAGATTTTTAAAAAAAACAGCAGGAGGTATGAGGTCATACAGCTTACCTGTGCCAGAGCCTGTGTTTTTAGCATTTCTTACGCACTCTTCACAACGTTGTGCAAACATTTTCCGGTTCTGTGCAGTGACTCCGGGCATCTTGAAAGGGAAGCCGGGACCCTCGGTGAGATCAGGTACCAGTGCATGGCAGATGAGTACGATCTAACAAAACTGCAAAACCTGAAAAAGCCCCACACGGGAAGTTCCCTCCAAATGGGAAAACATTCAGATTTTGGCACCTGCACCTGAGCAGACAAGTCAGAAAGGGCAGCCTGGAACAACCTGGGTTCTCATTCAAAACATCAAACAAGCAGTTCTACTTTCTTCAGTCAAATGAGTTCACTTGCAGATGTAGGGAAATAACTATGAGAAGAATTCAAATGAGTGGCGAGACAATGCGCTCAACCAAACATGGCCATCACCTCTGCTTTCATATTTCAAATACTTTTTATGAAAAGACATGTTTGGAATTCTGGGAACTAGATAAAGGAGATATTCCTTTTCTCCAGGAGAAGCAGCTTCAGAGATGTCTTATCCTGAGGAAATGAGCATCAGAATCAATCACAGTGTTTTAAAAATATTTCATACATGTGGCTGTTCACATGCAACACCCAACTCAGAAAGTGGCGACTGCAGAGTAACAATGAGTCATTATTTCAGGTACCTCTCTTTGAGATATGAATATATGTTTGTCTTTTTTTTGTTCTCATTAAGATTATCATGAGAACTGTCATTGGTCTTAAACCGATGCCACTTTGGAGGTCTCATGACTCCTCTGCTCCAGTAACGATGCTCCGTTGACTTGCCTTCAAACATCATCCATTACAGTGAGCCAATATGTTCAACTGAAGAGTAAACTTCAACCACCAAGTCTCACCTACCTCACATGTCCTTAACTATCCAGCTACTGAAATCACAAACTACCGTAACAGTAAGAAAAATCCTTCTTTGCACACACTGGCCTTATTTATTAATATATCCTCTAAAAGGAATTAATTTACGACAAGTGAGTCATGAAACATTCTTTTATTGCCAGTTTCAGTGTAAATATCTTTTGCGGTTAGAAAATCGTTATTTATACTATATATATATTTCTACTTTTTTATGCTTTATTTATACTTATCTTAATTTAAATATCTAGGCCTAAATATAGAATATGACAAATATATGCATTTTGAGCCTAGACACCATTAAGAAAATATAATCAAATATGTCTCACAAATCAAAGCTTCACGATGCTGCACCACTTTTCAGGTCTAACACATATGTCCGCTAAAAAATTATTTCACCTTAGTCAACATCCATGTTTAATGTAGGAAACACTGAGCTTTATGCGCGAATGAGTGCATGCCCAGTTCATGCTAACATTTGGTCCAGTAATCTGTGTTACAGCTATAGGCACTCTCAGTAATCACCCAAAAGTGTTTTGTCAAAACATTCTGTTACATTCTTAATCAACTGAAGAAGAGTGAACTTCGTGGGAATTCATGTTTTGCTGGCATTTCCTTAGTAAAGGAGAGAACGCTCTGAGAGGAATGCTGGGGAATTCTCAGAGGGCTCGTTTGACCTCATCCTGCTTCCCTGTTTTCCACAGTCTTCTGATGACCACAGTCAGGGCAGATCGGCCAATGAGCTGCTGACTGCCCTGCCCCGCCCCATGATGTCATAGCCCTGCCCCCTGTCATGGATCCAGGGCCTGAAAAGGTGTAGCACGGGGTTCCCCTGGTCTATTGACATCAATGAGCATTATCATGGGGTATTGATTATCATGAGTGATTATCATCGATCACCGCAATGGCAATTACACTGAGTGTCCAGAGCGTCCCGGAATGGCCACATTACAGCCGGGCCTGCCAGTGTCAGCCAAAAAAGCCTGAGAAAATTTGTGTCTGAAATCTCGTGCCAAAGATTCAGACTGCTGGCCCATTTTCTTGTCCAGCTTTGGGTCTCAGAGGTGTCAACGTCACTCTGGATCCTGTGCATACAAACGCTTTCTTTGTTTCAAAGTCATACTCCCAATGCAAGATTGCTGGTAACATTAATTACTGCATGTGATCACATGCTAGCTGTAATATCACTGCCTTTGACTTTGACCTTGACCTTGACCTT
This sequence comes from Albula goreensis, assembly GCA_022829145.1. Lineage (NCBI taxonomy): Eukaryota > Metazoa > Chordata > Actinopteri > Albuliformes > Albulidae > Albula > Albula goreensis. Next base: position 29,582,795 of record CM040757.1, read on the forward strand.
GACCATGCCCCTTTGCCCCTGCGGCTGATGGGAATCATGGAAGGGCCAGAGTATAGGCTTAAAGCACCAGGAATGTGTGGCCAGAGCCCCACCATAGCCTGGAGGTAGCCGTGGCAGCATGCATCGGCATGCATTAGCTCCCTTAGCATTAGCACAGCTGTGGAAATGCATGTAGTAGAAAATCGAACGAGGACAACAACGCTCAGAAAGGATCACAGGCAGTCCTTGGGCTGTGTTACTTGGCACTGTTGTTACAGCGATGGGGGGTGTCACTCACAGCTATCACCATGTTCTTATTTAACCTCCCCTTAAATGTTGCTCTCTACTTTTTTTCCCTAAGCCTGTGGAAGGGAGCCTTCCTCCTCTGCATCTCATTCTCCAGGGTTCTGGAAATTCATCTCCATGTTTCACGCAAGCATTGTGATGGTATTAGTCACAAGGATCCTGTTTTCACACAAGTGAAATGTATGCATTCCTCTCTTCACTCCCCTGTGGAAACTGAAAATGGGACTTACGCTGTATCAGGGTCAGTGCAGTGAAGGGTGGAGCTGTATCCGGGTCAGTGCAGTGAATATTGGAGCTGAACCAGGATCAGTGCAGTGAAGGGTGGAGTGGTATTGATCAGTGCAGTGAAGGGTGGAGTGGTATTGATCAGTGCAGTGAGGGGTGGAGTGGTATCGATCGGTGCAGTGAAGGGTGGAGTGGTATTGATTGGTGCAGTGAAGGGTGGAGTGGTATTGATCGGTGCAGTGAAGGGTGGAGTGGTATCGATCAGTGCAGTGAAGGGTGGAGTGGAATCGAGTCGGTGCAGTGAAGGGCGGAGTGGTATTGATCAGTGCAGTGAAGGGTGGAGTGGTATCGATCGGTGCAGTGAAGGGTGGAGTGGTATCGATCGGTGCAGTGAAGGGTGGAGTGGTATCGATCGGTGCAGTGAAGGGTGGAGTGGTATCGATCAGTGCAGTGAAGGGTGGAGTGGTATCGATCGGTGCAGTGAAGGGTGGAGTGGTATTGATCGGTGCAGTGAAGGGTGGAGTGGTATCGATCGGTGCAGTGAAGGGTGGAGTGGTATTGATCGGTGCAGTGAAGGGCGGAGTGGTATCGATCGGTGCAGTGAAGGGTGGAGTGGTATTGATCGGTGCAGTGAAGGGTGGAGTGGTATTGATCGGTGCAGTGAAGGGCGGAGTGGTATTATTTGGTGTAGTGAAGGGTGGAGTGGTATTGATCAGTGCAGTGAAGGGTGGAGTGGTATCAATCGGTGCAGTGAAGGGTGGAGTGGTATTGATCGGTGCAGTGAAGGGCGGAGTGGTATCGATCAGTGCAGTGAAGGGTGGAATCGATCGGTGCAGTGAAGGGCGGAGTGGTATTGATCAGTGCAGTGAAGGGTGGAGTGGTATTGATCGGTGTAGTGAAGGGCGGAGTGGTATTGATCGGTGCAGTGAAAGGCGGAGTGGTATCAATCAGTGCAGTGAAGGGTGGAATCGATCGGTGCAGTGAAGGGCGGAGTGGTATTGATCAGTGCAGTGAAGGGTGGAGTGGTATTGATCGGTGTAGTGAAGGGCGGAGTGGTATTGATCGGTGCAGTGAAGGGTGGAGTGGTATTGATCAGTGCAGTGAAGGGTGGAGTGGTGTCGATCGGTGTAGTGAAGGGTGGAGTGGTATTGATCGGTGTAGTGAAGGGTGGAGTGGTATTGATCGGTGTAGTGAAGGGCGGAGTGGTATTGATCGGTGCAGTGAAGGGTGGAGTGGTATTGATCAGTGCAGTGAAGGGTGGAGTGGTATCGATCGGTGCAGTGAAGGGTGGAGTGGTATTGATCGGTGTAGTGAAGGGTGGAGTGGTGTCGATCGGTGCAGTGAAGGGTGGAGTGGTATTGATCAGTGCAGTGAAGGGTGGAGAGGGATCAGGTTTTAAGACTGGCAAATCCTTGGCTTCTTAAGCCAGCTGTTGTGGGTGTATGAGATGGAGAGCATTTCTGCAGAATGAGCTGGCGCTTAAAACTCTGAAAATCTCCTTATTTGGTTTTCAGCGAATAGTGCGTGCTGACATAGAACGTGCAGAGTTTAACATGGGCCAATTTTACTGCACAGGCCGTCTGATGGAAACACTCCGCAGAGATGGGGGAGGGGCCAAGAGCATTTAGTTCTTTTTTTGTCTCTATTTCCAGCTGTTCCATATGGGGCAGATTTTGGTCTTTGAGTTCAAAATGAAACTTAATTCAAGACAAGTGTGGAGGTTGAGCTATAAATATGTCAGAGTTAAAAATACACATTCACAAAATGTTAGAATCAATAAACAGTCCAAGGTTAATGACTCTGACATTGGCCTTGATTTTTCATGGGCTTCTTTCATGAAAGAATGTTCCTATGCTCTGTCAAATGTATAATCTTGCACATCCACTTTTAGGAGTGTCAGTGAGCAATGTGCTTCACCCCTCTGGAGAAGGTTTCAAAACCACCACATTAAAAGTAGGAAACAGCAAAGAAAAAAAATGACTTCATTGCATTGTACCTTGTCATTAAAAAGATATGTTTGGCTGTTGCAGGAATGTGGCCTGCAGCAGATGCATGCTTTTCTTTCCCACGGCTCCACGTTGTTTTCCACAATATGTCTCAGAGGATCGAGGCCCTGCAGCCGTACGCCAGAGGCGCAGAGATACTGAAGGGCACGTCAGGGCACTTGCCGAAACGTTATCAGCTGGGCTGTTTTGCATTTGTCATTTCTTTACCAAATGTACTTTTGATTGTATGCACAAACTGATTTCAAGTTTTTGAGATAGAAGTGAGAAGGTGTATGAACTTGTCATGTAATTCACTCCGGATAAAAAAAATGTATCTGAATAAATATGGACATAATAATAATGGACATAATGGAAGTCAATTCCTCTTACTGGATTTACAACAAAGAGAAATGTGACCTTAGCTCACAGAATACAGGCAGATCAAAGGAATGAAATACTGAGAACTGAAAGATTTAGTTCTGCCTCTTCCTTTCACAAAGGCTATTGAGTAAAAAATGCCACATTAAATAAAAAGTCTCCATCATCAGTCCATTCAGGGAATAAAAAACATTTTTCACATTATTTAAAGTTCAGTCAGCTCACCTCTTAAAACGTGTCACTTCCTGGAAATTCAGCCCCACCCCACCGAGACCCTACAACGCACCCCCACCACACCAGACCCCCACAAACCTTAAGGCATCAGCCGGCACTGTAAGCCATAAGCCTACAGTAAAGAGTACCTCAAGCCCTCATTCCAGAGTCCCACAACTATACTCCCACATGGACACCTCACTAACCCTGTCACTGAGCCATAGAATGAAAAATAATTAGACTAACAGAAAGGGGAATGAGTGTTCAAGCGCTGCTGTTGAAGTCAAGGGAGCTTTTTCAGGTCCCGTAGTGTTGGTACATATTAAGCTGTATGAGTGGATCATACATTATGAGAGAAGTAAGTCTGTATAAACTCTGTCCTCTGATGTACTGTAAAGAATGCCCAATGCATTTCACTCTCTGTCCACTGGGGGTGCTGTTGCAGTGGCAGTACATTCTTCCCCAGTTGACCTACTTCAGTTTTTACTCCTGCTGAGCTGTCCATTTGGCTGAGGGAGGCGACAGGGTACATAGCTGTCTATACTCTTCCTTGGTTTCTCACCTGACTGTGATTGGCAAATTTAAAAATAAAAATCATTCATTAATTCAAGTGCACCGAATCAGACTGTTATAGAGGTACACAGCCACCATAACTTTGCCTCCAGGAACATTGCTGCAGGAATTCCACCACAAACGTTGTTCCAGAATTTTTAAAACCAGCAAACAAACATCTAAATGGCGGTTCTGTCACATTCCACCCAACTGAAAGGGAGAGCCTATTTCCTGCCGGAGTCTCCATGGAGACGCCTTTATGTTTGTTTTGCTTCGCACCTGGAGAGATATCACATTTTGTTTCATGTCCCAGCTGTTTGTTTTTTAAACGATTTCAACACCACCTCAACCAAGACACACCCACTACAATGGATTTATCGCTGACTTACACAAGGTTGTGTTTGTGGTACTCGACTTATTAAAATGAAAAACCAAACAGTCTCATCTGATCTGTAAACACTTTCATAAAGAGCCAACACATAGTGTGTTGAGTAGTGAGACATCCTTTTCTCATCCACTCACCATTCATATTCATAATTCTCTCATCCAGAGTAGATTATGAAAGCAAATACATGCATTTATATAGCTAGGTTAAAACAACAGTTCCACAGAAGGGGATAATTAACCCTTGCAGTTACAGTACCAGTGTAACGGCGTCTCTGAACAGCACTTGCACCATGTGAAATCACGTTTCCTTTTCTCTGGTCTTGTAGTACCACTGCTCCATCACATTTCTAGCCTTCCGTCGTGGATGTTGCTACTCCCACTGTGTCCCATTAGTTACTGTGTCCATCTAATCTCAGCATCCACATCTGCAGGAGTGAGTCTCTGGTGTGGAGCTGACCGCCCTGGGACAGTTTGTTCCATCGTGAGTCAGAACAGATAGGAGACATGGCCCTGAAGTACACGGCAGGGAGGAGCAGCCAGAGGTACAATATGAGACAATAACAGGATAATATCAATGAGAACTGAAGTCATAGTTTCCCCCTGCTCATACAGTATCTGTACCTGCTTCATCCAATTCAGGGTCAAAGGGGGACAGGAGCCTATCCCAGCATGCATTGGGTGAAAGGCTGGGAGACACCTTGGAAAGGTCACCAGTCCATCACAGGGCCAGACAGACAAACACCTATTCACACACCCACCCACTAATCCCTACAGGCTATCTGGTAAGCCCATTTAGGACAGTGAGAGGACTCTGGGAAACCAAGATAATACCCCCTGGCTTTCCCAGGTACCCAGGTAGTGTCCCATCCCAGTATTAACCAGGCCAGACTCCCCTCTCAGACCAGTAAAGTTCGGGCGTACTCAGAGTCATAGGGCTGTATGCAGTCATTCTTTCCTGCATGGAACAAAAGATATATCTCCATTAGTGGGGATTTCCATAAACAGAACACGTTTCCCCTTTGAACTTTGACTTCTCCATTGTGTTATGGGTCATGAGGGTTTCCTCAGGCTGCTGTCTTACACATACAGTACGGAGGTCATTTATATAGATTACAATGCAAGTTTTTTCTTCCAGGTATGAGTGCAGACTAAACACAGCAGGGAAAGACTGGTTCTGTTCTTTCATGTTAGCCCTGTTTTCTCCTGATTTGGGCCTAATTGTGTTTGTGTGCTCATCACTGTAGCCTCCTCCCTTAACCTCTGAGAGTGCAAGCAAGCAATACATGTTCCTCAGAAGGATGAGATGTCACTCACTGCTTTGTTTCAGCTTAGCCACAGAATCATTACATGCTGTCATTTTGCAGACACTCGCACCCAGAACCTGCACAGTCTATACCTCTACACACTACCCATTTATACAGCTGGATATGTACAGAGCTGATGCGGGTAGAGTACCTTGCTCAATAGCTCCTTCTGCATTTTACTACACTGAGTCAGAGGTGAATACTTGGTGCACAGCTTATTTGGACAGAGTATGAGTGTCCAACTGACCAGAGAGGGTTGTTGCTTTTTTTGCTTTTGACATTTAAGTATAATCAGTCGAAAGCGCTTACAGCACTGCAGGTTTAGGAAAAGTTTCACTTCTTGCGAGAGCTTCAAAATGCAGGGATCTGCTCGGGGAGGCAGCGGCGCTGGCTGTCACTGCTCAGGGTAAAGCAAACACTCGTGTTTAGCGAAAACCTAATTTAAGGCACAAGAGGGAACTTTAATGAGCCTTAATTACTTCGTTTCCAGGAGAGGGTTGGGTGTTTGCGGAGCAGGAGTGCAGAGGGAGCTGGACTCCTGAACGTGACTAACGGAGCTATTTCAACAACCCCACCCCGAGAGTGTAACACAGCAGCCGCGGCGCTGCCTGCGTCGCTTCTCATTTAGCTTCATTTAGCCGCTGAGGCGAGGGGGAGCGCGCGGCAGCCCGGTGTTTGAACGCTGGATCGGGCTGTGCAGGAATCTCTGAGGGAGTTCCACTCCAAGCGCTCCTGTGAGTCACACAGGGGGCTATTAATCCACCCCTGCTAGGCCCGTTAGCCACAGTTACTGCTTTCAGCTGCACGTACCCCTAGAGCAGAGGGAAACATATAATTATCTTTAATGGAAAACAGATCTCTCTTTTTTCTCGGTACTTATCCTTAACGTAACCTCACCGTGTTTTGCAGGGGAGGTGTGGCCTTCTGCTTTGGGATAGCCCATGGTCTTCCCTCTCCAGCTTCCAGCTCCGTTCCACCTCAACACGAGCAGTCCCCAGCAGAAACAGTGCTCTGTTTCAAGCTTAGTTTTGTCAGGAAGCCATTTTATGGAAAGTAACAAAGCATACATTAAGAAATATTTGAATTTAAACAGTCACAGAAAGATAACCTGTGATGTGTAATTTAACTTGTGATGAAAAATACAGAGAAGGCGGGATTGGTTCTGTATTGTCACTATGTACAGTAGAATCTTCAGACACCAGCATATTTATCCCAGTTAACACTTTAATACCTCTGAGCCATGTAGCTGACAGAGAGGGGGAGCCAGGATGACGGCATTAAGGGGGGCAGATGGAGGAGCTGGAGGAGGCAATTACCATACTCTCAGGCTGTGGTTTTGGATCGGACAGCCATGCGCCGTAAATCTTGTGAGAGAAAGAAGGCCGTCAATGGGGAAGATTCTCAGGCGTTGAAACCCCAGAACGAGCGGTTTGGCTGAGTATGTCGATAAGGACTCATATTCCAAGAAATCCTGGAACAAGTACATATATAAATAAATTTCACATTTTCATAAGTCAATTTTAAAATTCCCTTTGTACTGCCAGAGGCCCGGATCTCAAGTTTTGAAGTTTTGTCAAATGTTGGAGTTTTTTTTTATTATAATATATAAAAATTTCCATGACACAAACATCAGTGTGGGGTTTGTAAGATAGGGAGTCTCATGTGTAGTATATTAGGGCCCAGTGGTGTGAATGTTCTCAGCTCTGAGTTCAACGCAGTTTCAGAATCTCAAACCCAGCTTCAGACTGGCAGGTTCTCGGGTGCCAGCGCTGGACCGGGGATGCCTCCACGGCCCTTTTAGCCGCCCTTAATCTTGGAATGCGGGGCAGAGATTGATAAACACTCCCACATTGTCCGCGGAGCTGAGAAAAGCTGTTGTGTTCGGTACAGTGTGTTTCCAACGCCGGGCCGTTAATCAGCCTCTCAGACATGGAAAAGCAAACATTCCAGGCATTTCCCCAGCGCGATCTGGAGCGAGTAATGTGTGCGCAGTGTAGAGAGAGGAAGGGCAGGGCTGCCCCCTGCATCAGGTGACTTTAGGGATGCAAGACAAAGCTGGGGGTGGTATGTGACCCCCCCAAATGTACCAATTATCCTGCTAACCCCCCACAGTAAGTGTCATCTCACATACATGCCTCATGCTCACAGGAGAGGTCGCACATGCGCAGTGGCACCTCGGGGTGGCCAGAGGTCAAAAGGTCAAAGGGCAGGCTTATGTGGTAAAGCACTAAACCTCCTGATACAGGTTGACACTGTATTTTACAGGCAAAATCTGAATGAAGGAGGAGAATGGGATGTCTAGCCTAGCACTTCCTTAAAGCCTTCAAAAGAGGTTTCACAGATATCACCTCAGTCAATCAATTTTTAAAGCAAATAACAGGTAAAGATTATCTCAACCTTGTGTCCTTGTGATTATGTTTTCCTGACTGTTTAGAGCAGGGTTGTCAAACTCCCAATGGGCCACAGTGTTTGTTTGTTGTTCCCTGTCAATTGGCAGCCATTGTTGCCATTGGAAACCAGTTGTGTGGACTCTATAGCCAGTTATTAATTCTAATTAATCATTTACAGTGGGGTCCAAAAGTTTGAGACCACACCGAAAAATTTTTTTATACTTTTTTTCAAGTAAACTTGGAGAACAGGAGAAACAGAATTTTTTAGGATTTTGAAACATTTAAAACAATTAAAAGTTATGACATTTAAAATGAAGAAGAAATATTCAAGATTCTGCACTATTTCTAGGTCAAATGTAAGCAAATTTGTGACACTGACCATGTTAACTCAGATCTTTCAGGGCACTTAAAGGCCAAGAAAGTTTTCGGCACTTGAGGACAATGGCATAACATGGATCATCAGGTTTTGCACAAACTTGAGGAGTCCATGTCATCTCCAGCGCACGCTGTCATTGATGCGAAAGGGGGACATTCAACTTTTCCCTCAAGTTGTCAATGACTGTGGCCCTCCAGGACTTGAGCGACACCCTGGAGGATAAGGATAGGGCAGCACAGTATGTCCTGGACAGTCATGGAAATTTTTGTATATATTGTTGTGTGCTACACAACAGAGTCACAGACACTACGCACCTGATGGCTACAGGTCTGCAGCAGAGCGAAATCATGGCAGCTTTCAAGGGAAGGCACAAGAACTCAAGGTATCCCCAAGAGAAAGCCAACCAAGCGGAAGGACCAGCAGGCTCGGGGCAGTCGTCACTGTCATATACAGGGAACAGCGTCCAAAAACAAGACTATTTCATGATTCTGACAAGCAGTGCTGGGGCTGGAAAAATCAGGATGATCAAAGACAAATATCACATCCCCTCATCAGCCTTAAGGTATTTGTCCAGCATTGAGTAACGGCACTTCTAGAATTTACACAGTGGTGTGTTTTACTGTGTGAAAGCTGTCTCAGTTCCCTGCCTGGGCAACAGGCACTTAAAGACACAGCCCTGTGCTTTCAGTCAGCTCATGAAAAAGTAACATCTCACTGGACCCTGAAGAAGTGCCAAATTCCTCTCTGCTAGAGTTGGGCAATCTTGCACCCTTGGCCGCTTTGACCCGTTGGCGTTTCTGGGTAATCCTGAATTGTCTGTGATACGAAAAAATAGAGCATGTTTCCTTTGGAGAAAAGAAAAGTTGAAGACGTGATATGTTGAATAACCTGTAGAGTCAATAAATCTCCAGTGAGGGATGTGCGGAAGCCAGTCAGTCAGTCTGGCTGTTGTAACGTCTTATAAAACTACATGATGAGGTGTTTTTAAGCTATGGCTGGAAGCCTTTGCATACCATCTGCCACAGCTCCTCCATAAAACGCAAATAGTTCTCTCCTCAGAGTTTAAACATCAGAGTTATGTACATCACATCCTGTTTTCACTGCAGTCTGAGCAGAAATCCAGTGCAGACAGTGTGATTGATGGAACTCAGGTCAGTCACTGCCGATGAGCACCATAGTGAAAGTAAGGTAAACAGTGCCGTCACGACCCACTTGTCTCTTAAGCCCCTGAGGACGGAAACATTAGGCTGTGGTGGATCGGTGGTTATAGACAGGTAAAGTAACCACATAAAAAAATCTAACATGAGTACTTTTTTTTTTTTTTTCCCTTTTTTTGCTGAGTCTGCATATGTTATCCTTTACATAATGGAAAGGATTAGTCTGAGGTATTTATGTGCCTGTGAGGGTGTGAGGTAACATTTTTTCCGTTCAGAACGTACATATGTGCGCAGCGTATGAGCTTGAGGTGAACAGGCGCAGCAGAACTCCCTACTAATCACGCAGAGGTTACGAAGAGCCTAGTGTAAGCAGAGGAAAAGTAATGCTATTGCTAATTGCTAAGGCCCCTGAAGACTAGAGGTTCACACCACAGTGTAGCCACAAAATTGTTGCTGATGTTAGGCCTTGACCTCGCATTACTCCTGGGTCGGATTGGCCACTGGTTAGTCCTATCAGCTGTAGATCACTTTGGATAAAAGCATCAGCCAAAAAACTGTGTTCACTGTATAAATATTAACATCACTGTAATGGCATATCTAGCTCTCAATGTGTGCTCTGGCAACGTCACATTAATTATAATTCTCAGTTTACTGTTTATGTAGCTGGATGTGTTTAGCTGTAATTCAGGTTAAGTGGCCACCTTGTTCACCTGGTACCTGAAAGCCGACTGAATCAATGACTCTTGTATGATGCAGGAGCCACCTGCACACAGAAGGTAAATTCTTTAAACAGTTTCCACTGCCCATTCCTCAGCCTGTGCAGAACGGGCAGCCTGAGCCACACCCTCGCCGAGTGAAAAAAACAACCATGCCGCTGTGTTTTGGAAAAAAAGGCTGGAGAGAGCCAGCGGCCTTGTTTTTTGATGAATTTTTCCGCTGTGTGTATGTATCGTTGTGACTGGGCGATCATACACAAGCGACTCTCAAAGCGTGTTTCAACACTCACCCCGGGAGCTGGGGGGGGGGGAGGAGGGGAAGAAGCTCGCGCTTTAGACAGCCTCATTTCAAACTCACTTCATCTCCTCTTGAACAACATTGGGTTTGTGTTCCTGCCCGAGGCGGCCGGCATGGCCCAGGTGTGTTTACCTGAGCAGACAGAGCTGAAGGTGATCTCCCACCCTTGTGCAATTGCATGAGATGAAGAGATAGTGTTTCTGACAGGGTTACGCCATTGCGCCCAGAGACACAAGGAAGAGATATGGTGGTGTAAGGATCGGGATGTATATATAGACAACTCAATCAACAGTGAAGGGACACACAGTTGTCTGTGGAAGATGGTGTAACCAAAGACTGTGGAAGGACAGCCCCTGCTGTTTGCATAGCAGAACCTCTCAATCACGGGAAGATTCTGCAGTGGCAGAACCTGTTCTTTCAAATGACAGAGAATGACAGACTCATATGCACTGCAAAGACTGCAGTCTTTCTCCCTTCACCGGTCTCTGCTGAAGCACGGCTGTTTGTCACACAAACACAAACGGAGAGCTGCTCTTCTTCAGCTCCATCGTCAGCTGCCCTTACATCTGAGCAGCCTGCGCCGTTGGTTTGGAGAGTTTTCACTGAACACAATACCTACACAGAGCATAAATGCAGCTCCACAAAGGCTTAATCCAATAAGCTGTAACTTGATGCTTTTTGTCATCGTGTGTTTTAGAAATAGAGGCCTGTGGTGAGGGAGGGGCACCATGATTTTATACTGTTGAACAGAGAAATCCCCCCCAGTGAAAGAATAGAGGGAGTGAGCTACTCCTTACCCAACAGGGTCTGCAGCTGCCAAAAGTGGTTTCTCGGCTCATTCATTAATTTGTAGGTGGCTGGAGGAGACAAGTCTGGGGATGATCTTGTCCTTCCCTTCCCCCTCATCCACACGCACGCACACACACACACACACATACACACCTTCATGCACACACTAACTCAGTCATACTCAAATGCTTATTCCAACACTCACTAACTCATTCTCAGTAACTCTCTAACTCACTGACTCACTGATTCACTCAGTGAGTGGCTCCCTCTGCACTCTCCGGCAGTGACATCATTAGAGCCCCTAGAACACAGGAAGTCAGGACTCGGGAACAGAAGCAAGTAAACTGTCCACAAATACACTTGTTCTTTCAGTGCTTTTGTTTGACACTCATTTTATTCAGCAGTCAAGTGTACCCAGATTCCCACCTTCATCAATTATTTGCAACTACACATATTTAATGTTGTATAATTTTTATTCACGATCATAATCGCAGTAGATTATCATCACAAGTAAACTGAAAAGACTTGTCTCACTTTGCTCCTCATCGCCTAGGTGAGACGCCCCTGGCCCAGGTGGTGTTCCCCCCCGACAGGCAGCCATGTTCCCACAGAACGACCCGACCCAGTCTCTGAGGTACGGTTCCTGCCCGAGGCCCAGTTTTCCACTGCTCTGTACAGTGAAACTGTCACTCTGGAGATGAGGGCAAGCTAGCCTGGGGGAAGTTTCCTAACCCAGAGCTGGAAACAGGCAAGAGGAACGTGCTAACTGTACCGGCCATGGAGAATGTGCTAACTCTACTAGCTCTGGAGAATGTGCTAACTCTACTAGCCATGGAGAATGTGCTAACTCTACTAGCTCTGGAGAATATGCTAACTGTAGTAGCCATGGAGAATGTGCTAACTCTACTAGCCATGGAGAATGTGCTAACTCTACTAGCTCTGGAGAATATGCTAACTGTAGTAGCCATGGAGAATGTGCTAACTCTACTAGCCATGGAGAATGTGCTAACTCTACTAGCCATGGAAAATGTGCTAACTCTGCTAGCCCTGGGGAGAAGGAACAGAGGGGTGCGGAGCCTTGGAGCACTCCGCTGGATGAGGTATGAAGTGTCCTCTGGGGTGACCGGAGTTCAGACGTGCAGGTGTGTCGAAGGTCAGCGACTCTGCTCCAATAAACACATCACCCTCTGCAGGTCTACGTCAGCTCGATAGGAAGTTACTCCCGGCGGAGGACTCGTTGATATCATTGTTTCCACAGGCATTGATGACTGCTTCCTCATCAAGGACCACAGGAAGCCTTCCACAGGAAGATAATTCCAGGCATTCAGAGTTATCCCTCAGGGAACGCCGCCATCTTAGGAATGCAGCCATCGGAAAACTTTTGGGGAGAGAAATCGCACCGCACGTACAGAACACTCAAGGTGAAGGTCACTACTGGCGTTCAGTGTGGAACAGTACAGGGGCCTTATATGTACTCACTACGGGGACAGCTCCTGTGTTTTCCTTTCCAAGCTGTTCCCTAGAGCTTGAACTTATCTGATCTGCCCAGCCTGAAATAATTTGTTGTTAGTAATCTAAGAATAAAACACAATGCTTCTGGAACCATGGGAACGATTTCACTGGAGTGGCTGCATCAAATGGCTGAGCTGAATGGCATTTCCAGAAAAGGGATTTGTAACATGCCATTCTGTATCCATTTACTCTGCTGATTATGGATCGATTAAGGTTTTTTAGGCCAAGCAAAATGGACTCAGCAGCTGCTTTCTATGTGAGACTGTTCCATCTAAAGCATCAACTGTCCCAAGTCCACTGCTGAAGTGTCTCCCGGTAAACCGATTCAAAAAAATTCATTCCTGACCCTGATCTCTCGTGCCACAAGTCGTAAGGAGTTGTTCTGTCCAAAGTGGGTCAGTTGAAACCCCTTGTTCAACAGAAGATAAGAACATTCCATCAGGTGGATGAAGGTATGGTTCCAGAGCACTGACACACGGAGGGCCATTCCTGTTTCTGGTTGCCATGCCAACTTTTACTCGGAATTATTAAGTTAGAGCAATCACATACATTCTGATATTTAACAAGTTCATGGATGGCAACTAAACACTAAACACTGTGTTTCCATGTCCAAAATGTATAATATGGCCTAATCTACAACTGAATATGCCTTGATGGAAACAAAAATCTCCATTATTCACCAGTCCCCCAAAGAACAAGTTGGTCACCTTTGTTATAAAGTGTTCAGAAGCTATGCCAAGTTCCAGTCCATTCACAGTGTTGAAATGAAGTATATTCATATGAACTAGACAGATCTATTACCTATTTTACAATATGTGTGATTCATGGTTACATTGTTACATGTAGAACAACAGAACAAAGAACATCACACGCAGCTCCTAAGCAACATAGTGGATAGTGGAAGTGTGTGTGTGTGTGTGTGTGTGTGTGTGTGTGTCCATGTGTGTGTGTGTGTGTGTGTGTGTGTGTGTGAAATTGTTTATGTATTTATGTGCATGTGTAGGTGGATTTGTGCCTGTGTATATAAATATTTATGTCGCCACCCCACATGTTTGTATGTGTGTGTTCATGTGTCTGTGTGTGTGTGTTGTGTGTGTGTGTGTGTGGAGAGAGGGAAATGAATAAAGCACTGTTGAGAAACATGTCTGAACATTGCTAAACCTTACAAAATTATTCAAGAGAGGCCAGTATTCTGCTGTGGAAATGTGCTATTAGAATACCCTTTATGTGAGAGAACATTTGGCATGGAGAGCAATGGGGAGATCCCTCTGAGAGATTAAATATAATTAGGAAAGAGACCCGGCAAAAAGACAACGCTGCAGACAAAACAACACTCTTTAAATCTCCATGCACAGGAGGAAAAACATAAACATGAACCGAACACACTGGGAGGGGCTGCACGGCTGGGTAAATGATTATTCACTCATTTAAAAACATGCAAATGTGCCTTGGATGAAATTTTGCATCACGAATTTACAGTCATCCTGAGCGATGCTGTTGCAGGATGTCGAACAATAGAGTGTTTCTTAGAAAAGCTTGGCACCTTGAGCCCTTTCGTCCCAGGCCGATAAGGCTGCACATGCACTTTGCATGCAGAGTGCGACGGGCAACGAGCAGATCTGTCACAGTGACACTAGAGACTAGCCGTGAAGCCATGAGGGTCCAACAGGATTGATTCATACAGAGCAAACTGCTTCCACTCATCCTCAGAGCTCTCTGTTTGTGTCAGTCATTAGGAACACTGCCCATCACAGTGTCACTACAGTCCCTGGCAACCATCTCCCTCACAGGAGCGGCTGAACTATAGACCGGGATAGTGATGGGCCTGACTGCCTGGGTCCTGAGCCAAAACACACAGTCTGCTCTCATAAACACTCTGACAACAGCGTTAACATCTGCTTTCCACTCTCACAACAACTTACAGACAATTAACAATTTGATTAACTCATACTATTTTAATTCTTGACTTATATTCAATAAAGTGTTCACATAATCTCAACGTTTTTATTCATTAATAAAAACGTTTATTATTTGTGATAATAGTAGTAATAATTGAATATGTGTATCGTGTAGGATACTCAAGCAATGTGGCTACATTCGGTTTTGTATATCAAGTATATTAATTTTTAAAATTTGATTTACTGTAGAAATGAGAAATGAATGTTCCTGGTGCTGTCCATGCTGGCTGGACACTGATATGTGTATGGGGTGAAAGTTTCGCTGGCTCCTTGTTTATTGGAATTACTTGTTGACTGCTCATTAACAGGTTGTAGAAGAAGATTGTTATATGCCAATATAACTGTGATAATTGCTGGGAGATTATATATAGACCATTTTATTCTGTAGACTTCAGGAGTGGACACATGCTTTAAGTAGGCTCATCATATAATGTGTGTGTGTGTGTGTGTGTGTGTGTGTGTGTGTGTGTGTGTGTGTGTGTGTGTGTGTGTGTGTGTGTGTGTGTGTGTGTGTGTGTGTGTGTTTGTACATTTGCAAAAAAGGTCTTTGTTTTCTCAAGAGCTTCGTGTTTAAACATTAGTTCATGTGTCAGGTGTCTGCCAGCCTAACACCTCACTGGGCCATTTTTTGCCCATGACAGCTCACAGGGGTCAGAGGTCAGATGCCTGTGGCCCAGGGTTAGACACGCAAGCAGGGCCTTCCTTTGGAAGTGCAGTGCGATAATTCACAGGAATCTGTCCTGTGAGCCAAACATGCTGCTGAGGGTAAACTATGCAACTGTGAGACTCTTATATTGTACCTGGGGTGACCCATAGACTGGTCCTGACTGCCCTCACAGCTCATGCCATGACAGCTGCATCCAGTCTTGGTAATTAAGTTCATTCACATATGTCTTCCTGTATGCTAATCCAAACCTGAGGAACTGTCATGTTTTAAGGCATCTGGGTGTCCCCAGCCAGGGGCGTAGCACCAGGGGGGAAAAGGGTACTAAGTATACAGGGCCCAGATTTTCTAGCTATGCCCCTGTCCCCAGTCAGAGCTCTGAGAAACACAGTCTCTTTTTAATCAGGCACATTTTCAGCCAGTCTGCGCCAGCTCCACAGTACCTGTAGGGGGGACGATGCAATTTTGGGAGTGTGTTTGGTCTTTGCCCTATTAAAACGATAGAGATCGATATTGCAGCAATGGGCCGGACATATAGCTGCAAATGAGAACACTAGATGTGGGAGAGAATGAGGACCTTTGCCTCAGATGGCTGGATCATCTGCTCCTCTTGCACAAGGTGCTCACCCACAATGCACTCTGGCCTGCTCAGAGCCAGGGCTAATGTGGTGATAAAATAATGATTAATGATGAGGATACCCAATGGAAACTCATGTCTGTTCTGGCTGGATTGATACACGTGGGTAGAGCCATGGTGAGGCTTCTGAAAGCTACATGGAGGAGCCAACTCTTCCTCGCGCCTCTCATTGTCTCATTTTTTTGTATCTTTCCTGGAAAACCTGTGTTTATCGCAACTGCTGCCGCGCCCTTTGAGGTTTCCCAATTTTGTGATTCAGCGCGCAAACCGGCATCAGATTCTGACAGCGTTTGGCAGCGCGTGCCGTTGCGGTTTCGTCGCTAACGAAACGGTGGTCACCGGACCTGCTGCGGCAGAACGTGCGAGTACACAACCGCCCGACTGGCTCTCGCCCCGGTGTCAGGTCTCCCGCCCGTAGCCCGCGGCTCGCGGAGCTGCTCTGCCCTCGTGCCGCCTGAATGCTTCGCTGTCAGAAACACGCGCCCGCATGTAATCCCCGGAATCCCCGGGTTTATTGTGTGAAACGTTGGGTGGAAAATGTACTCCTCTGTGCGCACTGATGCATTTTGCTTTGCTGTCATGCTTTGTTGTGACTCTCTCTTTTCAATGCTCTACAAATAATGTGCTGTTTACATGTAAGAATGTCAGAAAATACCCATGCTGATTTTGTGTTTTTTTGTGACATGAATCCACAAGGGAAACCAAGTAATGACCATAAACTATTTTACCCATAATAAAAAAAAACTATGATAAGGGTTCCTTTATTTAAACTCATTTTGTCCGTTAGAAAACACCTGGTCCAGGCTTGGCCATTCTGCTGACTAATGTTCTTCATTGTCCCTGTTGTTGCTAGGCTGTCTGAGGAGACATGATAACTGCTCACAAACAGCCTGTAGGCATGTCATTTATGCTTGCTGTCCAAATACTCTGTTTCATTTTGCTTACACATCCATGTGCACCAGACACTGTTATAAATTTGTTTATATAAAAACAGTAGATCATCATAAAATTCTGCAATCCAACATGAAATCCACAAGAAAAGGAATACCTCTTTTATGGTAGTGTAAGCAAAACAGTGAAAAGCCACTGTGAAAGTCAACATGTCCCACGGTGCATGGTGATCATGAGACCAGGATGTGAAAGTGTGGAAAACTGGGCCTCTTAATCAGCCTCACAAAGGACCAGGTTTAGTGAGGTTTGAAGCAAAATGAAATGTCTACTGTGTAGCCTACCTAGTTTGTGTCCAGTACCATTTTAGAGTCCCGTACCAAATTAGCACATAGAATATCTTTGTTGAAACCTCCTAGATGGGACCTCGTTTTGGGCCCACCCTCCTAAAGTTGCACCATGTGGTCTGCACTTCGTAAGGGAGGGAATCCTGCCGGCCCCCGCGGCTGAAAACGCCGTGTGTGACGTGGGCAGGAAGGCCATCATCAGGGGCTGTGCGGTCCCTCAGATGTGTTCCGCGCTCGCTAATTGCTCAGTTGGCACGGTAACACAGGAACTGAGGAGGAGGGAGTGGAGAGCACACCCAGTCAGGATGCTGCGTTCCTCCACTACAGCACGGCTTAACTTCTACTGCACACTGGCAGACCCTCATTCTCCCGTTAAACGGCATTTACACAAGAGGAAAATATTTGTGCAAGTATAAAAAAAAGAATCATTTAGAATTTGTTTGACAAATGTGCAAACAGAATATAAGTTTGATTAAATTATACATGAGCTAATGTAACTCCCCCCCTTGCCATGCTACTCTTGATTTGATGATAAACCCATTCCTCACATGTTGTATGAACATTTTATTCTACTGAAGGTTTTATCATCATGCAGCCTGATTAAGTGCATATTATATTTGCATCCAGATCACCTGATCATTCTGTTTGAAATATGTACTGATTCTTATTTTTCCTTGTTGAAGTTACTGAGCTGAATTTTATTTATTATTTTTTTCTGAACTCTCCATTATTCCTTCAATACTTAGGCTTTGTAGGCCTGTCCCACTAATTCTGCTTCTCCAGCAGCAGGGAATGTGAGACTAACTAAATCATTTGCAGTTTTTTACATTATGCTGTTAAGTTTTGTGAATTCTGTTCACTTTACATGTTTTACAAACTCATCATCTGTTTTATAAACAAGCACAAAAGAAGATAATGCTTCTTATAGCTGTTAAAATATGATACAATTTCTAAAAATGCTCCACACTTGCTAGTAATTTCACATTCACAAGCATATACTAATTTTATGTTTTCAATATATGAGCAATTAGTTAATGCATTGTATTGTAGAATGAAATGTTTTAAAACATGGCTAGTCAATACAATATACAGTAGTTGCTGTAGTTTGTGAGCTAAATTGGATCAATTGTAAGGAAACGGAACGTGACCAGGGAGTTTGTTGAGTCTACCCCACACAGCGCTCTGAGCGCAGCTCTCTGCACGGGGCGTGGGTCTCTCTCTGTAGTTCAATTGCCGAGAGCGCTGCTGACTACAGCTCGCGCCGTGCTTGCTCAGAGCTCAAAATGGGTCTGGAAAAGGAAAAATCGGAGGCGCGTGTCATTATGGACGAAGATGAGTTCAACAGGTCTATTGATCCTTTTCTTGCTGCAAAGGAGAAAGCCTTCTCGTCAGCTCCGGACAGAGACCCGCATCTTCTAAACGAGCACGTAAAGGTAGAGTCACAGGATGCGTATGACCGGTTGTGTCGTGGTATGTAAACTGTTGATGTTGCATATTACGTTGAGGGCAAGTTTATTTTTGTCAAGCGAATATTTGTGCTACTTTTGTTTCATTAGAATTAAACTCGTAGTTGCGAGAATGAGAGATGATTTCATAAATTTTACTTCATCAAGGGTCCGTGAGCTGTCCAGGCTCGTCGAACAGGTAAACTTAAAGGGTCTGCACGTGAACGCTTTGGAGTTAGGCACCTTTTCGTTTCGTTATCAGAGCAAACATCGGGCATCGCCTTTCATTTAAGTATTGTTTTTGTTTAGCGTGCGTTTCTATGCTTGGTCGTCTGTCTAGTGGTTTGTTTCAAAGCGATCTGTCTTGTCCACAGGTTGGTTTTGACGATGTCATCGGCGAACCGAGAAGTACGCACAGCTTTGACAAAGTGTGGATCGGAAGTCACGCTACGTTTGAGCTGGTTAAATACGTCTTCTATCGGCTGTTGACCACACTGCTGGCTATTCCGATGTCTTTTGTTGCCGGAATTCTCTTCGCTATTCTCAGCTTTATACATATTTGGTATGATCATGCCACACTGTTATTTTAGTGCAGACATTTTTTTAGTGTTCCACAGCCTCATTTGCTACCTATTTACATTGGCTGATTACACGAAATTGCACATAGATCTGGCAGTGGCACAAGTTTGTTATTTATACAGTTGACCTGTCACAGTAAACCATAAAAATGAAACTTGTGCACAGAGGTTTGAACATTTCCAACATTGGAAGTACTCAGATTGCATACTTTATACTTGATCATGTAGTTTATCACTATCAGATTATTTTTCTGATAAGTGTCTGCTCAAATGGAAAAATTGCCATTCTTGCAGCAAAATAGTTTGACACTGACAAATTGTGGAGTTTCTGTAAGGTTTATGTCATTAATTAATTGCAGTATTAAAGAATTAACTTTGCAGAGCAAACAGAATCTTTCCCCAATTACATACTATCAAGCTGAAACTCACTAAGCAGTGGGGCAGTGTGGAATAAGGGTGGGGGAAGTAGGCTTTTAAATTTGTGGTTACAGGTTTGAATCCTGAGTGGGGCATTGCTGTTGGCTGTGTGAGGGGTTCCTGAGCTGAACACATTCAGAACAGTTTTCCCTTGATTCTGCCATTTGTTAAGCGCATAAATAATAAGCGGTGGTAATGCAGTGACCATTCCAAATGAGCGAGAAACGTCAGAAATTCATGGGAAGCGTAGAGGAATGCATCACTCCAGAAAGGGGAAAGGGGTGTGTTGAATTCCTCTCAATGTTAGCATAGCATTCTTTTCTGACTCCTGCCAATATGTTTTTCTCTGTTTTTTTTTTTTATTTTGGGATGGGGGATCAGTTCATTCAATACCTCAGAGTAATGCATTACAATTTATTTCAGCATGCTGTAAACAGTCCAACTTTACATATACCACCAACATTGAACCATGGGAAATGTTTAGACTGCATGGGGGAGGCACAGATACCACCCTTGTTGTTGCCTTTTTTCAGTGGAATCTGGGTTGCTGAGCGTTGCTCCTCGTTCTCCCTCTCTCTGCCAGGGTTGTGATGCCAGCAGTGCAGAGCTGCCTGATGGCGCTGCCCTCGGTCCAGATCATCTGGAGGAGTATGACTGACATGTTCATCGCTCCACTCTTCCACAGCATGGGCAGGTGTCTGTCAGCTGTTACTGTGGCAACCACGGAAAACTGACACGTGACGGGCCGGCGGGAGCGCAGACAGCGACTTTGTTTTTCATTTGTGACCAAATCTATTCCCCTGATTCCATTGTTTTGGTGCAGGAGGACTTTACTCTGGTTTTACAAGGACAAATGTAGTCATAGTAGTAATTCTGTAGCAGAGGGAGTCAGAAGTGTAATTTATGTGCAATACAATACTGAACAGCTTTTATTACTTTATATACTCACATGTTGGAGAATGGGCTGTTGTTAATATGACATATGAAGAGCTTTCATAACCACATGTAAATATTAGATCTGAATACCTAGAGCCCATAAAATTGCTTATGGTCTCCTCCAAAGGGGGGAGATTCAGATATTTTCATACTACTGTATTGAATCTGAAGTGTTCATAAAAATATTATATAATGAAAACAGTATGATATTTCCTTGGATGACACGTTGGTTATATAGAGAGTTTAAAAGTGGTACATAACTTGGTGACCATGTGGTGAATGACTGAAGAGTAATTAAAAAAATAAAATCGGTTATATTCAAGGTTAGTTGTTTTTTTTTGGTATATTTGCTTATGTTGGGTGTGTAATTTATTATTTATGCTATTCAGGCTACTTATATCTTTCATTAATATTTAATATTTAATATGCTGTTTTTCTAAGCGAAAGTTGGACCAACCAGGTGTTCCACCTCCTGTCAGACTAAACATCTCTCTTGTTATTTTTTTTCACTGGCTTCTCTGATATAATATATTGAATAAATATGTATTTGACTTGTCAGTCCTTCCTCTGTTTTCTGTATTCTGTAAGTTTTTATTTCTAGCTCCATTTTGTATGTGGCCTGGGATTGATCTCTTTTTATTTATTTTTTTAGCTCTGTAACAGAATCACCCTGAAATATATCTGAGAAATGGTCCAAAACATATTATGTACCAACTGTTAATATAGAGCTTATGTTATATTTGAACTGTACTGTACATTGTCATATGTAAGCAAATGCAATCATTTTCATAACAATGTACAATTGCTGTGACCAAAGGTGACATTTGACATGTTGCCAGAGAGTTCTATGAGAAAATGTGAGAGTTCTATGAGAAAATGTGAGAGTTCTATGAGAAAAGGTGAGAGTTCTATGAGAAAAGGTGATTTGTTATGAATAGGTACATTGATATCCATTGCTGTGCAATCAGATGTAAAAATTTCTATCAGGTGGGGCATTTTCAAAAGTGTGTATTTGGACTTTGGACTTTGGACCCAATTATGAAAATATTGTCCCAGGTGAGAGACTGCAAATGCTTTATCTTGGCCAAATAAAGGATGCATTTTAAGTTATCTTGTCTGTGTCTTTGCGTTGTTTTGCTGACTTTACTCTGGCACTAGAGCAGAGGTGTCCCGTGTCAGTGTGTGAATAATCTTACTCCACTGGTATGCGCAGTGTCAATCACACTCATAAGAATTACATAAGAATCGGCGCAGTGGAGAATCACTCTGGGCTCCGGGCCGATAGGAGGGAGGAGCGGATTGACGCGCAGAAAGGTTTATTATGGTATCAGTAAGGTCATTTATGTAAATGCATTCTAGTATATGTATAGTGTTTTACACGTATATAATTGGGCTGCATCTCATACAAAATCATTACACAGAAATCTATGTTTGATACTGTGGCAATCTGAATTCACCATTAATTGAAATGGAAATTGTTGCTGTATCAATACCAAACACGCACAAATTTTGTGGAACAAGGCAGACGAAACTACATGTATCAAATATAATTATGTTATTTGTTATATTTCTGCTTTTATATATTGTGTTTAATGTTTGTACATGTATGTACCCTGTGGTGGTTTGCAGTGCTTTGGCTGACTGAGGGGCGTTAATCTTGGTCACATGTTTACCAGTCATGTGATCACAGGATCCCTATGCACTCCCATGCCCTGTGCACTGTATTTGACTACATTATTCCAGTACTCCTGGTGTGAGGTGTAGTCCCACACCTGGATAAACGGAGCTTTGCATACCCACAGGATCACCTGCCCAGGTGAGGTCTTGCAGTTGTGCACCGATTAGTCAACCGCCGTCAGGGCCTGCGTGCTATCAGCAGGGACTGTCTCTGAATTTTGCAGCTGTGTCATTGAAGTTGCTCAGAATTAAGTGTCTAAACATAAGCAAAATGTACATTTATGGTTAAACGTGGCATATTAAAAACATATCACACAGCATTGTTTCACAATACAAAAACCTGATTAACATTATGGCGGAATGGAGTATGGCGATTGCAGGAAACTGAGGTGAATCACACAACACAGCCAGGGAATACAAAGGTAACATCAGCACAGAGCTGCTGTCTTAGAGAAAAGCTGGAGCCCGCAGGTGTGCTATGAACTGGGCGTGCGATTTCTATATTCAAAAGGGCGTCCTTGGGTGCAACCTCTGGTGAAAGACTTGTTGCTCGACCAGATCACATACCAGTTTAGTGGATCTTTTTACACAGCTACGCTCCGTGTTTTTCCTCAGTATATGTCTGCAGAGCACTACTGTATGTCAGGGCTCAGTTGGTCTGCAGGGAGAGGCCGATCTGCACTGATTTACTTTTGAATAAACTACAAACTAATCAAACAAAACAGTTGTTTAGGAACTAAGGGCATGATAAATTTTCTCCTAATAAATGTTTGGTGTAGAGTCTTGTGTAATCAACACTTCCTCCTGGCCTGGAAGATCTTTTGGTCTCTTATTAGTTGAGGGTTTGGCCCTACTAAACGAGATTATAATGAGATAGACTCAGTCACTGCCTTTCTTTGCATGCAAGTTTTGCATGTACTTTTTTGAATATAGAAACAGATGTCCTTGTTTGTGCTTAGCCATGACAATGAGCATTACCGAAATCAAAAAAATTAAGCCATTTAATTTTACCATCTGGTACAACCGAGGTTTCTTAAAATGCACTCATGTATCTGTTTATTTTTCGGTAGGGCACAATATTAGGCGAGGTGACTGGCAGTTATACCAGCTAATGGCTAGTCTGCCACATTTGATTAACACCTGGGATGTCAGGTGGTTCTAGTCTATATCCAATGAGTGACTGATAGAAAGTGAACAGAAACGGAAGCGCACCCGGATTCCTGCAGTGTGTGTGAAATGGATCGTAAGGCATCTCGAAAGTTCGCAGTTGGATGATCTCGTGGACACTCTGAGACGCGCCCCTGGACTCTTATGTAATTTTACATTGTCTAGTTCTCACTTAATTTAACAACCCTCTGATTTGAACGTTCAATATTGATTCTTTATACGCAGTTCATACACTTAAGGTTTAAAAGAGTCTGTTTAAAATGCATTATTTATACAGCAGACAACGGGTGAGATTTGAATAAATGTAACATTGTAAGTTTCAATACCACAAAATAATATCGCGTTTCAGTTCACTATAAAGGTTATAGCTGCGCATTTATAGCCCATGCCACCTTTTAACAATATCATACATTTTAAGTCAACAGTTTTTAAACTTAAGAAAATTCACGAATAAATCTCATGCATAAAGGATTCTCCGAGAACCGGGGTCCTCTCAGAAATACACAGGAGCACTTGTTCACTCATGACTCCTCAATGTAAGCTGTGCCTGACAGCTAATTAAGATATAAATAATATATAATTCCCAGTTGTAGCCACTTTAATAAAAATTCATGTGTTATCGGAAGGCTGGGAAGTTCTCACGCTGCGTGTTTGTCTAGCTAGCGACTCTCTCAGGTGACCGAATACGATAAGCAAGTAATTCAGCGTCGCAGAAGTCACACGCTGCCTCTAACTTTACTCTTAGCTGTACCTAATGAGCCACGACTAAATTTTACATGCCAAGATTTGCCCAGTCTCTCCACGCTGCTGTCTAATAAGCACTGATGTAGCCTGTCCCCACGCCTCCTTGCACGGGTTTGCGTTTCCTCTGATGTGATTGTATTGCCTCGACACGCTAATCAGGTCGCACTTCGTGTTCAGGACACCATGACTGGAGGACTCCAGGACGAAGGTACAGACGAGGTAGGCTGCTTGCTCCTTTACAATTTTACTATGCGCCTTCGGTTATGTTCAAATGGTTTCGATTCTTTGTTGGAAACGTCGACATAACGTATGGTGCTAAATTCACGTTGCGAAAGTGTGTGCATCTGGGTTCATCATCAAAGATGCCAGCTAGGCAAACAAGGGTCGTTGGAGAGCTCCAGAGAACATGCTTCTGGAGACAACTGAACATTACTTCACTTTTTGACTTCAGGTAAACAAGAGCCTTACCTGATAGCACTTGTCTGTTAACAGTATTGTTTGACTTGCTACGCCTTAACAAACAAAGTTTTACACCATATTTAAGGTACAACAGGGTGTGGAAAATTAGTTTAAATACATACATGTATATCCGTACCTATTCTTTACATCTGTGGAAGAAAGAAACGGTATTCTTCAAGTCTGTAGTATTGTTTGTATAATTAGAGGCATATACTATTTGAAATACTGTACTTTTATTTATTTATTTTTTTCATTAATGTGCTCTGTACATCGAACTGCAGTTTGTTTGAGGTATAATACACCAGTGTGAATGAGGGGCGTTGGACCAGAGGTGGAGGATGAGTTTGCGCGTGCAGTTTTTCAGCGCGAAGGGTGTTTGTTGATGACCCCTTGCGGTGGAAGTTGGGGCACTACTCCGCTCGTGAGGGGTGTGGTGCTGATGCCTCTTTTACCCGTTTAAAACCATCCCAGTCTGGGACACACTGCAAACTCTGCTACTCCGCTCGCGTAACATCAGTCTGACTCTCTGTTCCTCTTTTTTGTCCCCCACCCAAAATCCCAGGAATTTATCCAATCACCTTTCATTAGGAAAGAAGGGAATATTTACAAACCAAACAACAAAACTATGGATAACGACAGTATGAACGAAAAGGCGCTGGAAGATGTTCACACGAAAGAAATTGACTTAGTCAACCGGGACCCCAAGCACCTAAACGACGATGTTGTAAAGGTAAGTCATGCTCTGTGTATGTAAGTAATATATAAGAATTTGAGCATTTCGCAAAATTACGGTACGCTTTATAATATGTATGAATTAAAAGTACCCGTTCTCAGAGCATATGGAAGTGACCCATGCGCTGGATCATACAGAAGTGCGTATAGTTTATGTCGTATGTATGGACTGGTGCACAGGCGACATTTGGCAAGGTGCAACAGTACACCCATTGTATTGCTTTCCTGGAGGTTTGGAGACAATATGTTACCTACTTGAAATTGTAAAAGACAATGTATTATTTTATTAGATTGAGGTGCTTACAGTAGCGTTGCAGTGGTGTGATTGCAAAGGCAATACATGGAGTTCAGTATTATTTATATTTTGATCACTCTTTTTGGGTTGTCAGAAAGTGACGTTTGAAGTGTCATCTGAAATATTAATTTAATATGTATTCTGTAAAGTCGAGTCTGCCTACCAGTGGAATCACTGACTGTTTCGCATGCGACTGAAATGTGCGCATGCCAATGGAGCTCTAAAGCGCTGCAAGGTTTTTTTTTTTTCTTTGCTTTCCAGCGCTCAATTTTCTTGGCAACGCTCTTTTTTTTTCCTACACGGATAGCTTATTACAATGGGAGAATGTGCTTAAAACAGGATGCCGAGTGGGAGCGGAGTGCATTGTCCACAAACTTTTATGTTTAATTGCTACTATGAATGCCGCACGCATCCGCCCTCGTCAAACACAGGATGTCTGCTGCGCGTGAATGTTACCTGTTGCGCTCGTTTCTCATAGATGCTTTGTGTATTCTCCCATCTTTTCTGTGAAGTAAAATGGCTCTGAGAGCAACAGACATGTGGATATTGTATTCCCATAATTCTAACAAAGTAGTACAATATGACATGTGTTTGGAGAGAACAAATAACAAAACGGACCAAATGGAAACATACACTTCTTCAAACAATTTCACTGACATGCAAAACGATACAATATGTCTGCTAAATATAAACGCCAGCTTTCACAAAGTTAACATTTTCATTCATTCGGTTCTCCTTATTAAAAGACAGCTGAAATTTGGTTTATACCATGTGATGTCGATCTCAGTCTGTGTAAGAGTTAAACAATGGCAGCATGATCTCTTAAAATATGGTTAAATATGAGATTAATGGAGACATCCCCTGACCTCAGCTGGTCTGGCCTTCTGATGAGTATTTGTGCCTATAGATCATTTAGTGCCCTGTGGTGGGGGTGGGGGGGTTACCCCTCTGAAGCAGCAGCCTTCACCCCACTGACGTAGGGAAACACCCTCTCACTTGAGTGAGAGTAGGGGGTTTGCGGGGAGGATTTCCCCTCCATCCTGGCAACCGTTCAGAGTGAGCTGCAGGGGGAGGAGGAAGGTCCGTCGCTCCCAGCAGGCCCACTCGCACTGACTCTGAGTCAGTCTCTCCACGTTCTCCTGGAACAGGATGGCTCGGCCAAAACTGACTCTGAGTCAGTCTCTCCACGTTCTCCTGGAACAGGATGGCTCGGCCAAAACTGACTCTGAGTCAGTCTCTCCGAGTGCAGTCCGAGCAGGAAGGCCCTCTCTCCCAGACTCTGAGCCAGCCCGTGCACAATTCAAACAGAATCCATCTCTGCTCATTTTTCAGTCAGGGAATTTAAGCAGCACTTATGGAGCAAAAGGCAGCATGTTTATCATGCCAAGACCATTAACACTGTTTACTCTGTAAACAAACTCTGGCTTAGTACTCCATATACATTTCCATCAAGCTTCATCACCTCTCATAATATGTATGTATTTATGGATGTATGGATGTAGGTATGTATGCTGAAAGATATGTCTAGATAGAGCTTTTAGCACATTAACCATCTGGATATATAACTCACTGCCTTTTAGTAACAGGTCTTGGGTTTAACCACTAAAGCACACTGGAGCCCACCTACATAGACACTTTAGACACTTTTAACTTTTGGGAGCTGTAGGCAGAGGGCTGGAGGCAGAACTGGAGGTAGAGAGCTGGGGGCAGCGGGCTGGAGGCAGAGAGCTGGAGGCAGGGGGCTGGAGGCAGAGAGCTGGAGGCAGAGGGCTGAGGCAGGGGCTGAGGCAGAGAGCTGGAGGCAGAGAGCTGGAGGCAGGGGGCTGGAGGCAGGGGCTGGAGGCAGGGGGCTGGAGGCAGAGAGCTGGAGGCAGGGGGCTGGAGGCAGGGGCTGGAGGCAGAGGGCTGGAGGCAGAGGCTGGAGGCAGAGGGCTGAGGCAGGGGGCTGGAGGCAGAGGGCTGGAGGCAGGGGGCTGGAGGCAGAGGCAGAGGGCTGGAGGCTGGAGGCAGAGGGCTGGAGGCAGGGGGCTGGAGGCAGAGAGCTGGCACAGAGAGATACCAGGCAGGGATTCCTTAGACTTTCGGTGTAAGGCACCACTATCCTCAGATACAGGGAGTCCCTGCAGGGGGGTGGAGTAACCCAGCACCCAGCACCGCCTGTCTCCTAACCCAGCTCCTCACTGCTGCCACATCAAAACCTGCACCACACCCCCCCACCCCCCGGGTCTCGCTGCTGTGCCAGGGAGGGGGGTAAACACTCAGACTGCACTCTGTGCCGCTGCGGCTGGAACTCTTTGCATATCACCATAGTGAAGCGTAAACACTGAGACAGCACCGCTCCTGACGAATATATCTGTAACCCTCGCTACAATTGTAGGAAGCTGTAAACGGAAAGGGGGAACAGGGCAATAGCTCATTGTCCCTAGCAACAGACCATCTTTACTTTATAATACTCAAACTGTAATTGGTTGGCAGTGTGGAAACCTTGGCTGTTATTGGTCAGTACTGGGGATACTTTGGCTGTTATTGGTCGGTAGAGGGGATACTTTGGCTGTTATTGGTTGGCAGTGTGGAGTAGTACTTGGGCTGGATTGTGACCAGCAGGTTTGCAGGTTCAGATCCCAGTTGGGGCCCTGCTGTTAGTTTTACCCTTGAGTAAGGAACAGCATGCAGGCAGTCTTTCTCTGTAATGCATCAACTGTGTACATGGATAATGTGGAAAATGCATGCTATGCAAGTCTCCCCTGAATAATCAATAAAATGAATGCTAATGAAAGAGGCACTACATAGCACTTACACAATGAGCAGGTTTCATGTAGTTCTGTGTCTGATTGGAAGGGACTGTCCCCCTTTGTTCTCATGGCTGTATGGAATGTCACTGCGAAGCTCCGCCCCTTTAAGGCCTTACTGCCACACTACCTGTTTGTGACATCATTCACCATGACCACTGCTAGATCTTTGAGCTTCTTCCTCCTCAGCTGGGCTGAGACTTCATTACTGTCAATGCCTGCGCAGCCCATGCAAAAGCTGCAGACCCAGAGCTAGAGCTGGGAAGCCCTGTCACCTGAGGCAGCCTATCAGTAACACCCCAGCAAAAGTTCTCCTTTTGGCCGTGGATTGATTTTCGGTTGCGATCATAGCTTACTGCAGGGACTGTGTGTCAGCTTTGTTATGTGGAGGTGTCAGAGCAATGTGAAAACAAGAATGGCCAGTCACATGCACTACAGGTAATTCCAGAAAACAACGGCACTCCCAGTAAAGCTATTTGTCCGGTGCAAGTTTATGCACGGAGCATGTGCCAGAATGAATTATTTACTTCATTTCTGGCTGATCAGATCATATAGTATCCAATAGAACCAACTAAAAAACTTCACCCAACAAGAACTTTCAGCAAAGAGATCTTACTAAACAGCAGCTAATAGAAAGCTGAACTTGCAGCTTATTCATTTTTTAATTTGATACATTACTGTCCGGAAAGATTATCATATCATAAATTACAGTGAATGTGTGCATGTGTGGCATGTGTGTGAGTCTGTAAATTAGTGTGTGTGTGTGTGTGTATGAGAGAGTGTGTGTGTGCGCGTGTGTGTGTGTGTGTGTGTGTGTGTGTGTGTGTGTGTGAGTGTGTGTGTGTATGTGTGTGTGTGTGTGTGTGTGTGTGTGTGTGTGTGTGAGAGTGTGTGTGTGAGAGAGAGAGAGTGTGTGTGTGTGTGTTTACGTTTACGTTTACTCTAAATCATCGGTCCCTGAGTAGCAGTGAAATCCGGAGCCCATGCTGGTTGGCTGGAATGTAGATGCGTGGTGCGGACTGTTTGCTCAAACGGAGCAGCGTTTACCTTTCAGAGAGAACAGAGCTTCCCGGCTCGGTGAGTGTTGTGTGAAGGAAGCTGGCAGAGGTATCCAAGAACCTCCGTCACAGTTCTCTCTTTGGGGTATGAAGAGCCAGCTGGTTTGTCTCAGGGAGGCTCTCTCACAGCCTTGCATGGCCCTGGTTCAGTCTCCGCCTGCACACGGTAGCTCTGACTCCACTGACCGCGCTCAGCCTGCACACGGTAGCTCTGACTCCACTGACCGCGTCTCAGCCTGCACACGGTAGCTCTGACTCCACTGACCGCGTTCAGCCTGCACACGGTAGCTCTGACTCCACTGACCGCGACTCAGCAGCCTGCACACTGACCGGTAGCTCTGACCCGCTCAGCCTCCACTGACCGCGCTCAGCGGTAGTTCTGACTCAGCCTGCACACGGTAGCTCTGACTCCACTGACCGCGTTCAGCCTGCACACGGTAGCTCTGACTCCACTGACCGTGTTCAGCCTGCACACGGTAGCTCTGACTCCACTGACCGCGTTCAGCCTGCACACGGTAGCTCTGCTCTGACTCCACTGACCGCGCTGTCTTTGGGGAGTTCTACAGAAACACAGGGAACGTGGGGGTGGGGAGGTGGCCAGAGATCCAGTCTCACACTTAGGTGGTCACAGCTGTTTCTGTAGGGGTCCAGACTTCAATTTCAGGTTCTTTTTGTACCCTTAGAATATCAGAATATATTACATCCTCCTAATTCAGTAGCACTTATTTTTAATTTTAGAAAGGATGGTATGTTTTGATCTAACTTGTAATATACTTTACTTTTTGGTTATTTTGGTTATTGCTCTTCTACTTGGGTTAGGAAATGGCTATGCCCAGGTCTCATGTAGTTACACACAGTAAGTACCAGCAGTAAAAAAATCTTAACACATCAGATGTTTAAATGGGATATTTAGGCGATTACACATTTACTAGTTTACTGTTTTACTCTTCCTCCGTTCCTCCCCGTCTGCTTCCAGGTGGACTTTGAGGACGTGATCGCTGAGCCCCCTGGCACCTACAGCTTCGACGGCGTATGGAAGGCCAGCTTCACCACCTTCACAGTGACCAAGTACTGGTGCTACCGGCTGCTGACGGCGCTGGTGGGCATCCCTCTGGCGCTGGTGTGGGGCATCTTCTTCGCCATCCTGTCGTTCGTGCACATCTGGGCGGTGGTGCCGTGCGTGAAGAGCTACCTGATCGAGATCCACTGCGTGAGCCGGGTCTATTCCATCTGCATCCACACCTTCTGTGACCCCTTCTTTGAGGCCATGGGCAAGTGCTTCAGCAGCATCAGAGTCCGCACCACCAAGGAGGTGTAGGAGGATGAGGAAGAGGAGGAGGAGGAGGAGGAGGAGGGGGTGGGTGCCTGGGGGGGGGGGTGGGTGTGGTTTGGGGCTGGGGCAGACTACAGGGCTAAGGAATAAAACACAACCCCATCCTGAAAAATCTGACATTTCCAGAGGAGGCGGGGCCTAGGGATTTTGAGCTCATGATTGGCTGTTCACTCCACTGTAGCGAATAGGGGCTCAAAATTAGAAGGAGAAAAGAACTTGTCATCCTCTCCCTGGGTTTTTTTTTTTTTTTTTTTTCTCCTCACTGCAGGCCTCTGCCAACCTTTTTTGTAGCCTGTCCCTCCTAGACTGTGTGAATGCGGTCATGTGTGAAAACGGCCGGTCATGCTGTCCTTTTTCTGTGCACTCACTTGTTCATTTGTCCTGCAGTGTGTGGAGGGGCCCCTGCTCGCTGTCAGCTGTCCAGAGGGGGTCATTTGTTTGGGTTGGGTCCTGTTGTCTGCTGAGCCACACTGTATGTGTGCCGCCTGTGGCCTCCGGGTTTGGGGTGGGGAGGGGGTCAAACGGGTGGGTTTTCATTGTTAATCTTTTAGGGAGAGCTCTGTCCAATCAGCAGCTTCCATGAGAGCATTTGTCCGGCCCTCCTGCTGCACACCTGGGCCGTCCCTTCTGCCGATTAGACAGACACAAACCTACGGACTCAGAAGATGTTGAAAAGACATCCCCACGGTTTATCACGACTTGCGTCCACAATAAAAAATGTATTCATTAATGGGAGTACACGTGAGAGTGAATGTCCGTTTTTTATTTTTTTTATTTTTAAGCCCCTTAGCTGTGAGCTGAGCTGCTTGACCGCACCAAGCGTTTAATTCCTACTGTGTGGACGCTCCTCACCGATGATGTCATTACTGTAATTCTGTCGCTGGATTCTCTGGAGATGAACTCTGGGATCTGTTTATTGAGCTTTAATATTGTTCCATACAGACATGAGTGGAATTCACTGTATTTAACACCCAAAGTTAGTCGAATAATCTCTAACTCCTTTTTTGTCTCTGTTGATCTGTAGCTCACTGATGGACAAACACTGGTGTAGTTCTAATAGCAAAAGAAACTGAAGTCTCTCCCCCACGTAAACACACTGCTGAGACTTAGTGGGTGGGGGAGGGGGTGTATTTTAAACTGACATCAGCTCATTTTGGCAGTGAGGGGGGGGGCGGTATTTTATTAAATTAGCTCATTTACCTTTGTTTACATGCTATCTCTGAAGGTGGTAATATCACAAACATTGCTTGAATATGTTTTTTTTCCACTTTTAAAAGGTCATAATTTTGATATGTAACAGTTTCCTTTCCCTGCTTTCACTGTGTAACTCACATCACGCTGAACACATTAAAACAATTTCATTAATCAGCTGTATTTCCTCTGTCTTTGTTTGCCACGGGCTCCTGATTAAAGGGTCATTTCAGACCATCAAACTGAGCAGTAATGGTCACCCAGAAAACCATTTCGTGTTTGGTTCATTTCCTCTTTTAATTGTATGTCACTGTTATCACATGGGGAGAGGGATATAAAATATGTTTGAGTGGATACATCAGACAAATAACATTGTAAATTCATAATGCTCAATCGTTGCAGTGTTCACTCTGCTTTTGAATTACTTCTTCCCCCATTTATAAAGCCCGTGCTCGGAGCTCTTTGGTGCTGTTTTCACTTATAAAGCACAAGTTTATGACTCATGGTATGAAATTGAGTCCTGGTTGTCACTGCTAACTTGTGTGTGTGGGCGTCCCATGAGGAGGCATATGATTGGCCGTAGGGCCACACTGAGGGGTGGGGGGGTTGGGGGGTGGTCTGACTGAACCAGCTGCGCAGTGTTTAGTCCTCTGCCACGACAGCTGCGCAGCCCAGCAGGTGCGCCGCTGAGTGAGAGGATGCAGCAGATGGATGTGCGCTCGTCTGAGGGTGTGCCACCCCGGGCAGGAAGGAAAGTGTCAAAGCAGAGGGACAGTCTCACCATTAACACGCCCATAAAACGCAGCGGCTGTGTGGGATGGTTTCTCGTTTCTCTGCATTGGTATGCCTCAGTTCATTAGCTCTGTATTTGTGTCTGAGCTCAGCCGCGGAAGGGCTGCACCATGTGTTCTGCAGCACTTCTCCGGCAGAGGGGTCTGTGCTGTGTCTGTACCGCCTCAGGGCCCCGTGTCTGTCTTACAGAACATCCCACAGGCTTTTAAGGCAGCGCAATCAATACGACTCTTCCAGCCAAATTACTGTGTTTTATAAATATAGATGTTCACATAAAAGTAAACAGCCTTGCCAAGGCTTCACATTACCCAGTCTGTTCTGTTTTACTGCACTTAAGAGAGACGCACATCTCAGCCAAAGGAAAAACACGTACCTTTCACTTCAATTCCAGCACAAATGATGAATGACCCCGAAGGATATCTGAAGAAAGACCATTTAACAGGCAATATGTCTGGTGTTGAGCTACAGGGTTGTCTCCATTATTGGCTTTCACAGAGACTTCATTTAGTCCTTACAATATACAGCGCAAAACAGCCAAAGAGGAGGTACTGGGGTACTGTGAATACTCTTATGTGCACTGTGTGTTTGTACGTACACAGGACACTCCAACATGATTTCATTTTTGATCTAAGCATCAGATTCCTATAAGCAGATTACTTGTGCTGGCATTGCGTTTGCTCCAGGCCAAAGAGGGTGAGTTACCTTAGCAGAGACTCATTAGCAGATTAGCATCATTGCGCTATAAACTGGTGGGTAACATCTCTGTACTGGGCCTGTGGGTCGCGCCATGAAGGAGGCAAAGGGGATTGTGGGACGTTTACGGGGGTCACAGGGGGGATTTATAGCAGCTGAAGAGAGTGCAGAAATGCAAAGGCACATTAACTGTGATCCGGTTGCTTTGTCAAAACAAAAATAAGAAAGTACTGTGGTGTAGAATGAGGTACCCCCTCACGGCTGCAGAACTCTGTGAAAGCGGTTAATCGGGACAGTGTTTACAACACTCAGGGCTTTATCGGGGCACTGCGGGGCCATAAACCATGTCCTGTATAAACAAAGGCTCAGGCCACACGGAAAATGATGAACTAAACATAGCAGCCAGATCTGTGCTGGTTTACTCTGAAATTCCTGGAGTGAACTACACAGTACAGTACGTCATCCAAAACCATCGTAATTATGGATAAATTAATAATATTATTGAAAATTAAGAGTGCAACTTTTATTTTAAAAAATATGCATAAAGCAGAATGAACCAGTGGTAGGATGCATTTAAATTTTAATTGCTGTTAATTTCTGTTAAATTTTACTTTTTCTGTTAAATGGAATCACATTTGTATATTATTTAACTTACATATTAATAAATCTGTATTATTCTATAGGTATGGCCTCTACCCTTCTGAGGTTTTTTGAAACAGAGAGACTGAAACATACGACTGGCTTCAGACAGACTGCAGCTCATCCCCATTTTGGTTCCAGAGTAAAGCTACGCCTCTCTGTTTATTTTTTCATATGGAAAGTATTTCTCATGGTTTTCTGCTAATAAGAGGGGACGTCTTAACCCTGTTTGATTATAATCCTACTCCTCAGACCCACCACAGCCCACAGGCCCCTCTCAGCACGCGGCTTAGAGAGAGATGAGGAGCTAAATCAAAGACAAGCCGAGAGCAAACAGGCTTGAGAGAGAGACCTGTGAGTCTCGTCTGTCAGGAGGCTATAGGGTTAAATGGCAGGATACAGTATGGCAGGGAAATGTCACTCTGCTCCTGTTGTTTTTGTTTGTTTGTTTGTTTGCTTCTTGCTGGAAAATAATGGAAGTATAAGATAACTCTTAATCATTGCACAAACTCTTGTAAAAATTATTAAACATATTTGTCTACCTTAAGGAAAAGCATTAATATTGACTCAAATTTTGTGCCATTTTTTAAATAAAGGCATATTTATGGGATATAAATTAGTAACCCCCTTTCTGCTAGGTCACCATGGCAACCAAAACTGAAAACAAACATTCGAGTCATTTCGTTTTCCAGGTTTTTTCTGACAGTGTGTAAAGTGTGATATGTGCGTAATTACTGCAACTGGAAACTGCCTTCATTTAAACTCTGTTAAACCCACCCTTCACCGTTAAGGACCAAAATGGCTGCATTGTCTTTCATCTCACATACCAGTCATACCTTTTTCTAAATAAGCTTTAATCAGTCCGATTACACTGTCACTATAATTTAGAGTAGATTACTTTTCCCTTCTGTGTGCAATTTTATATTTAGATTTGCGACTCCCTGTCTCTCTGTCTGCATGTGCTCTGCCAGACTGAATTAAATATTAAAACCTTAGAAAACCTCAAAAGCCAGTTTGTTTATCTTTTAAGTGTGATGTGCGTGTACTATGCTGCAAACTGTGATGTAATGTAACGGAAAATCATGAAAAACAGACAAACCGTTGCATATTTTTCTGTTGTTTTTTTGCATATTGTGTCATTGTTTTTCGTACATTTCTGATTCCATGGTCTCTGTTTTCTGTTTGTGGTCAAAAGCGTTGCAGCGACACACCTTGTCTTCGAAAAGGCTAGCTTCAAAGGCACAGTGGGCATAGTTTATATGGGTGAGAAAGGCACAGAGGGCATAGTTTATATGGGTGAGAAAGGCACAGTGGGCATAGTTTATATGGGTGAGAAAGGCACAGTGGGCATAGTTTATATGGGTGAGAAAGGCACAGTGGGCATAGTTTATATGGGTGAGAAAGGCACAGTGGGCATAGTTTATATGGGTGAGAAAGGCACAGTGGGCATAGTTTATATGGGTGAGAAAGGCACAGTGGGCATAGTTTATATGGGTGAGAAAGGCACAGTGGGCATAGTTTATATGGGTGAGAAAGGCACAGAGGGCATAGTTTATATGGGTGAGAAAGGCACAGTGGGCATAGTTTATATGGGTGAGAAAGGCACAGTGGGCATAGTTTATATGGGTGAGAGGCACAGTGGGCATAGTTTATATGGGGTGAAAGGCACAGTGGGCATAGTTTATATGGGTGAGAAAGGCACAGTGGGCATAGTTTATATGGGTGAGAAAGGCACAGTGGGCATAGTTTATATGGGTGAGAGAGGCACAGTGGGCATAGTTTATATGGGTGAGAAAGGCACAGAGGGCATAGTTTATATGGGTGAGAAAGGCACAGAGGGCATAGTTTATATGGGTGAGAAAGGCACAGTGGGCATAGTTTATATGGGTGAGAAAGGCACAGTGGGCATAGTTTATATGGGGTGAGAAAGGCACAGTGGGCATAGTTTATATGGGTGAGAAAGGCACAGTGGGCATAGTTTATATGGGTGAGAAAGGCACAGTGGGCATAGTTTATATGGGTGAAAGGCACAGTGGGCATAGTTTATATGGGTGAGAAAGGCACAGTGGGCATAGTTTATATGGGTGAGAAAGGCACAGAGGGCATAGTTTATATGGGTCTGAAAGGCACAGTGGGCATAGTTTATATGGGTCTGAAAGGCACAGAGGGCATAGTTTATATGGGTGAGAAAGGCACAGAGGGCATAGTTTATATGGGTGAGAAAGGCACAGTGGGCATAGTTTATATGGGTGAGAAAGGCACAGTGGGCACATAGGTTTATATGGGTGAGAAAGGCACAGTGGGCATAGTTTATATGGGTGAGAAAGGCACAGTGGGCATAGTTTATATGGGTGAGAAAGGCACAGTGGGCATAGTTTATATGGGTGAGAAAGGCACAGTGGGCATAGTTTATATGGGTGAGAAAGGCACAGTGGGCATAGTTTATATGGGTGAGAAAGGCACAGTGGGCATAGTTTATATGGGTCTGAAAGGCACAGAGGGCATAGTTTATATGGGTGAGAAAGGCACAGTGGGCATAGTTTATATGGGTGAGAAAGGCACAGTGGGCATAGTTTATATGGGTGAGAAAGGCACAGTGGGCATAGTTTATATGGGTGAAAGGCACAGTGGGCATAGTTTATATGGGTGAGAGAGGCACAGAGGGCATAGTTTATATGGGTCTGAAAGGCACAGTGGGCATAGTTATATGGGTGAGAAAGGCACAGTGGGCATAGTTTATATGGGTGAGAAAGGCACAGTGGGCATAGTTTATATGGGTGAGAAGGCACAGTGGGCATAGTTTATATGGGTGAGAAAGGCACAGTGGGCATAGTTTATATGGGTGAGAAAGGCACAGAGGGCATAGTTTATATGGGTGAGAAAGGCACAGTGGGCATAGTTTATATGGGTGAGAAAGGCACAGTGGGCATAGTTTATATGGGTGAGAAAGGCACAGTGGGCATAGTTTATATGGGTGAGAAAGGCACAGTGGGCATAGTTTATATGGGTGAGAAAGGCACAGTGGGCATAGTTTATATGGGTGAGAAAGGCACAGAGGGCATAGTTTATATGGGTCTGAAAGGCACAGTGGGCATAGTTATATGGGTGAGAAAGGCACAGTGGGCATAGTTTATATGGGTGAGAAAGGCACAGTGGGCATAGTTTATATGGGTGAGAAAGGCACAGTGGGCATAGTTTATATGGGTCTGAAAGGCACAGTGGGCATAGTTTATATGGGTGAGAAAGGCACAGTGGGCATAGTTTATATGGGTGAGAAAGGCACAGAGGGCATAGTTTATATGGGTGAGAAAGGCACAGTGGGCATAGTTTATATGGGTGAGAAAGGCACAGTGGGCATAGTTTATATGGGTGAGAAAGGCACAGTGGGCATAGTTTATATGGGTGAGAAAGGCACAGTGGGCATAGTTTATATGGGTGAGAAAGGCACAGTGGGCATAGTTTATATGGGTGAGAAAGGCACAGAGGGCATAGTTTATATGGGTGAGAAAGGCACAGTGGGCATAGTTTATATGGGTGAGAAAGGCACAGTGGGCATAGTTTATATGGGTGAGAAAGGCACAGTGGGCATAGTTTATATGGGTGAGAAAGGCACAGAGGGCATAGTTTATATGGGTCTGAAAGGCACAGTGGGCATAGTTTATATGGGTGAGAAAGGCACAGTGGGCATAGTTTATATGGGTCTGAAAGGCACAGTGGGCATAGTTTATATGGGTGAGAAAGGCACAGTGGGCATAGTTTATATGGGTGAGAAAGGCACAGTGGGCATAGTTTATATGGGTCTGAAAGGCACAGTGGGCATAGTTTATATGGGTGAGAAAGGCACAGTGGGCATAGTTTATATGGGTGAGAAAGGCACAGAGGGCATAGTTTATATGGGTGAGAAAGGCACAGTGGGCATAGTTTATATGGGTGAGAAAGGCACAGTGGGCAGAGTTTATATGGGTGAGAAAGGCACAGAGGGCATAGTTTATATGGGTGAGAAAGGCACAGAGGGCATAGTTTATATGGGTGAGAAAGGCACAGTGGGCATAGTTTATATGGGTGAGAAGGCACAGTGGGCATAGTTTATATGGGTGAGAAAGGTGGGCATAGTTTATATGGGTGAGAAAGGCACAGTGGGCATAGTTTATATGGGTGGGAGTTTAAAGGCACAGAGGGCATAGTTTATATGGGTGAGAAAGGCACAGTGGGCATAGTTTATATGGGTGATGGGTGAAAGGCACAGTGGGCATAGTTTATATGGGTGGGCATAGTTTATATGGGTGAGAAAGGCACAGTGGGCATAGTTTATATGGGTGAGAAAGGCACAGTGGGCATAGTTTATATGGGTGAGAAAGGCACAGTGGGGTTTATATGGGTGAAAGGCACATTTATATGGGTGAGAAAGGCACAGTGGGCATAGTTTATATGGGTGAGAAAGGACAGAGGCAGGTCTGAAAGAGGGCATAGTTTATATGGGTGAAAGGCACAGTGGGCATAGTTTATATGGGTGTGAAAGGCACAGAGGGCATAGTTTATATGGGTCTGAAAGGCACAGTGGGCATAGTTTATATGGGTGAGAAAGGCACAGTGGGCATAGTTTATATGGGTGAGAAAGGCACAGTGGGCATAGTTTATATGGGTGAGAAAGGCACAGAGGGCATAGTTTATATGGGTGAGAGAGGCACAGTGGGGTTTATACATGGGTGGAAAGGCACATGGGTTTATATGGGTGAGAAAGGCACAGTGGGCATAGTTTATATGGGTGAGCACAGAGGGCATAGTTTATATGGGTGAGAAAGGCACACAGTTTATATGGGTCTGAAAGGCACAGTGGGCATAGTTTATATGGGTGAGAAAGGCACAGTGGGCATAGTTTATATGGCACAGGGGAGAAAGGCACAGTGGGCATAGTTTATATGGGTGAGAAAGGCACAGTGGGCATAGTTTATATGGGTGAAAGGCACAGTGGGCATAGTTTATATGGGTGAGAGTTTATATGGGTGAGAAAGGCACAGTGGGCATAGTTTATATGGGTGAGAAGGCACAGTGGGCATAGTTTATATGGGTGAAAGGCACAGTGGGCATAGTTTATATGGGTGAGAAAGGCACAGTGGGCATAGTTTATATGGGTGAGAAAGGCACAGTGGGCATAGCATTTATATGGGTGAGAAAGGCACAGTGGGCATAGTTTATATGGGTGAGAAAGGCACAGTGGGCATAGTTTATATGGGTGAGAAAGGCACAGTGGGCATAGTTTATATGGGTGAGAAAGGCACAGTGGGCATAGTTTATATGGGTGAGAGAGGCACAGTGGGCATAGTTTATATGGGTGAGAAAGGCACAGAGGGCATAGTTTATATGGGTGAGAAAGGCACAGTGGGCATAGTTTATATGGGTGAGAAAGGCACAGTGGGCATAGTTTATATGGGTGAGAAAGGCACAGTGGGCATAGTTTATATGGGTGAGAAAGGCACAGTGGGCATAGTTTATATGGGTGAAAAGGCACAGTGGGCATAGTTTATATGGGTGAGAAAGGCACAGTGGGCATAGTTTATATGGGTGAGAGAGGCACAGTGGGCATAGTTTATATGGGTCTGAAAGGCACAGAGGGCATAGTTTATATGGGTGAGAAAGGCACAGTGGGCATAGTTTATATGGGTGAGAAAGGCACAGTGGGCATAGTTTATATGGGTGAGAAAGGCACAGTGGGCATAGTTTATATGGGTGAGAAAGGCACAGTGGGCATAGTTTATATGGGTGAGAAAGGCACAGTGGGCATAGTTTATATGGGTGAGAAAGGCACAGTGGGCATAGTTTATATGGGTGAGAAAGGCACAGTGGGCATAGTTTATATGGGTGAGAAAGGCACAGTGGGCATAGTTTATATGGGTGAGAAAGGCACAGAGGGCATAGTTTATATGGGTGAGAAAGGCACAGTGGGCATAGTTTATATGGGTGAGAAAGGCACAGTGGGCATAGTTTATATGGGTGAGAAAGGCACAGTGGGCATAGTTTATATGGGTGAGAAAGGCACAGTGGGCATAGTTTATATGGGTGAGAAAGGCACAGTGGGCATAGTTTATATGGGTGAGAAAGGCACAGTGGGCATAGTTTATATGGGTGAGAAAGGCACAGTGGGCATAGTTTATATGGGTGAGAAAGGCACAGTGGGCATAGTTTATATGGGTGAGAAAGGCACAGTGGGCATAGTTTATATGGGTGAGAAAGGCACAGTGGGCATAGTTTATATGGGTGAGAAAGGCACAGTGGGCATAGTTTATATGGGTGAGAAAGGCACAGTGGGCATAGTTTTATGGGTGAGAAAGGCACAGTGGGCATAGTTTATATGGGTGAGAAAGGCACAGTGGGCATAGTTTATATGGGTCTGAAAGGCACAGTGGGCATAGTTTATATGGGTGAGAAAGGCACAGTGGGCATAGTTTATATGGGTGAGAAAGGCACAGAGGGCATAGTTTATATGGGTGAGAAAGGCACAGTGGGCATAGTTTATATGGGTCTGAAAGGCACAGTGGGCATAGTTTATATGGGTGAGAAAGGCACAGTGGGCATAGTTTATATGGGTGAGAAAGGCACAGAGGGGTGGGTGAGAAAGGCACAGTGGGCATAGTTTATATGGGTGAGAAAGGCACAGTGGGCATAGTTTATATGGGTGAGAAAGGCACAGTGGGCATAGTTTATATGGGTCTGAAAGGCACAGTGGCCATAGTTTATATGGGCAGAAGGCAATGTTTTGTGCTCCCTCCAGCAGCAGGGCAGGTGGGGAGAGGCCTCGCAGCCTCACAGCCTAACAGCACAGTGATGATTCTGTGTGTGAGTGAGAGATTTTGCCTCGGCTCCCGGTGGGAAATTTCCAGAGTGTTCGCACTGTAAACATGGACGCGGGTGGGTGACGGAGCCGAGACACAAGCAGCACTGAGGAGATTTTAGAGAAAACCCATACGGTACATGGTGTGTGGGTGCAGGGTGAGGGAATGCTTGGATTATATTATTCATGCACATACACACACACACACACACACACACACACACACTCAGAGTTATTAATTGCACAAACATATGTGGCAGTCATCATCAAACTTCTCCTCCTCTTGTATTTCATACTGCCACTGTAGTCTTATAATTTCATTATCTCAAGTTACAATGATAAATGAGGAGGGTTCTGCGCCTCCGTTTTTAACCAGCCACCAGCCAGTGTAACTGGGATGATGTCTCCACCTGCTGGTGACTTTTGGTATCTGCATGAACCCATTTTCAATGACGGCACTGAATATGCTCTCAGGAGCAAGCTTGTCGGTAAGGGAAGAATGTTTGTTTTTGTATATACAATCAGATTTCAGCATTCCTTCACAGCACAGTGATGTGTTATTTTATAATTTTTTTGTCTCAGGGAGTAAGCTCTGTCTTTTTTCTGAGGTTGATTTGAAATCAAAATTTTGGAAAAAAAATGCTATAACACACTAAAAGCACAGACTGTATTCCCAACTGGAAAGAACATATTCAGTCTGAGAGGAGCGAGTCTCGCCGTGCTGAACGAGCCTCAGACGTGGCGGACAGGAAGAAAGACGTTCAGCGGCAGAGTGCAGTTTCAGCTCCCGCAGGTGGAGTATGACTTCAGCTTCCTCTGGCTTCAGTCTCACTGCCGTGAAGTTCCAGTGTTTCTTTTCCTCACCACAGCTCAGTAAATGAGAGCCCGATTCACAGAACAGAATGATGTCATCCTCAGACGCTGCTCTCTCTGTGAAAGACGAAGACCCCAGAGGGCAGAAACAGCTGCTTTCTCTCCTGACTAACGGTGAACGCACAGAGTGCGTATGAGTGACACGATGACACATGCACTGGGAGTATATGAGTGTGTGTGCGAAGTGGGTACCTGATGTGTGTGTGTGTGTGTGTGTGTGTGTGTGTGTGTGTGTGTGTGTGTGTGTGTGTGCATGCGTGTGTGTGTGTGTGTGTGTGTGGGTGTGTGTGTGTGTGCGTGTGTGCGTGTGTGTGCGTGTGTGTGTGTGTGTGTGTCTGTGTGTGCGTGTGTTCCCCAGACTTTTCATAAAAAGGAAAGGTTTGACATTATTTTGTGCAGGAAGATTAAATAATTTTGTTACCATTTATTGTTACACATAATTCATATTAACTTCATATGTGGCTAAAAGAAATGAAGAACAGGTTTCAGCATATGCAGCGATCCAAACAGGCTGTTCTGACCCAGGCACCCCTCATCAGGACATGGCCTGATCAGAAATAACTCAAACTGGCCCGGTTTGGAAACTGCAGATCCACAAACCTCACACTAAATCACTTTTGCCATTTTGTTTGGATTTTATTCCAGTTTATCTTTTCATTTGAATTACTTTCCAGGAGCACAATAACCAAAATGGTCAGTTCCCTGTAACTGAGTAGGGGTGCATTCATATAGACTTTGCCCAGGAGACTACATGATCACTGTCCTTATCAGTATCTACTAACTGTCTCCAGCGTCCTCATCAGTTCTCGCCATCTCTTCCTCTTTTGAAAGGACTACCTGCTGCTTAGATAAACAAGCATACAATGAGGTCACCCAGTCAGCGGGACACACCTACCTCACCTGGGCCTTTGACTCACAGAGCTCCTGTCTAACAAAGGTGTGCCCTCCTTCAGGTAAACACCTGGAATTCCCGCCTGGTCGTGCCCCAGCTGCTGTAAAAAAGTTAAACTCCTTACCCTGAGGCTATTGTTCTCTGAGCCTTCTCAATATCCCTCCTGTGTGACCTCCACCAATGAGCAAGCAGGGATGAGTTACCGTGGAGATAACACTAAACTCAGGTCCTTTATTTGCTCTTCAGAGCACAATGTGTGAGTGTTGTGTGATACCTTGCTCAGTGAGACTCTGGTATTTAGAAACAGGTGGTTTAGTTGTGTTTGGCATCACCTCTGAGGCAGACTGTCGTAGTGGAAATTGAAGAGCTCTCAGAGGTAATCAGCGAATACACTCATATGTTTTTAAATAGTCTCAATGCGAGTGAGGGAGTGCAGTGGACGAGGACCAAGTAATTAAAAAGGAAATAAAGTATTATTTATCTTTCATTTCCACATGGTTTTCTCTAACCATCCTGTCCTGTGAGATCACAAGTAATTACAAAAAGAGATGGAGGCCTCGGCTTGCTCTGCCAAACGGCAAACCTCGGGACACAACATTTCCGCTTTCATTCCGCTGCGGCCGGTTGTTGTCTTGATCAGAGCCAGGTCTCAGGGAATATGAAATCTTTATTCAGGTTCTGCTCTGCTGTCTATCTACCGAGAGTGATCCAATCAGCTGCAGACAGGCCCGCCAAGATAGGGCAAATATCATGAGGTTCGCATTGTCTCTGTGCTGTTTCAGGTGTCGTCAAAAGATTTCGATCATTCTTATTTCCTACTTATCACAAGCCCGGTCGAGCAGCGCGATAAAAGCTGTGCCTGAGAAACAGGGAAGCGTTGTTCCATTCTGTACGCCGTCAAACCTGAACTGCAATTCTCATCCATTCAGTTTTTTCCTGAGCATTTTGTATGGTTTTAAGTGAACAAAGCCAAACGCATTTCCCATCATTTGCGTTTCTATCCACGTCAAAAAGAACTTTGCACGTGCCATTGATTTACTCGTTTTAAAATGCGCCTGAGAGAACGCCATGCTGATTTAAAAAGACGAAGGATCATTTGCAAAATGGACAGGAAGGAGACCCTCAGGGTTCTGCCATTTATCAACGTTAACCTTGGCAGGTCCCCCTGGTCAGCAG
Source organism: Albula goreensis (assembly GCA_022829145.1). Classification (NCBI taxonomy): domain Eukaryota; kingdom Metazoa; phylum Chordata; class Actinopteri; order Albuliformes; family Albulidae; genus Albula; species Albula goreensis. Next base: position 29,626,571 of record CM040757.1, read on the forward strand.
TTAACTCAGGTCTGTATCGATGTCTGAGTGATAAATATCTCGGGCGTCCTTGGTTAGTTACTGCTGATATATGGCACAGCTGTTAAATTAAGATGGTTCAGAATACTGCAGCGCTGTGTGTACTGCTGACCTCTTTTTCCAGACAGATCACACTGTACATATAATCCCATAAATATCCTGGTTTGGTGTAGCAATTCCTATCCAGGAGTGCAGTTCAAATTTTCGACACCAGATGGCAGCAGCAACACCAAAACTATCCAAATGCACTTCGATTCCAATGAGGCAACGGTTAAAATATTTCATTAAAATATATAAGAATATCACTTGTGCTAAGGTGTAATTCTGCAATGCCTACACAAATATTTATGTATTTATGATTTAATACATGAAGTGTATCAAATTACTTTTTCCATCATACAAACAGCACTGTAACTTAATTACCTGAATAGGGTGCAGTTTGACTGGAGCACAGACTCCAGGAAAGAGCTTGGGGTTTTCCACATCACTCTCACAGTGACGAGTAGATCCATGGCATACTTGGAGAGACCGTCATCTGCTTCCCGATTGCCGCAGTCACTCAACCCGACCTCTGAGATAACCAGTGATTAGAGCTGCGCGCTGAGAGGCTGGCCGCTGCGGTAACCCAGCGCTGGGCTGGCCCAGTGACGCGGCCCACAGGAATGGGACAAACCGAGCCGCCAGAGGATCATTTAAATTTAAAACTGTCAACAGCAGGGCCGTCACAGCAGGTATTTTTATTTCCACCCACAATTCAATTACACTTCCAGTACTCTGGCAAAGGATTCCCTTTTCACACAGCCACAGGTCCCAGAGAGATGCTAAAGCTGAGCCACAGTAACCCAGTGCTCTGAGGACGAACTGCTTCCACACTAACCCAGTGCTCTGAGGACCAGCTGCTTCCACACTAACCCAGTGCTCTGAGGACCAACTGCTTCCACACTAACCCAGTGCTCTGAAGACCAGCTGCTTCCACACTAACCCAGTGCTCTGAGGACCAACTGCTTCCACACTGACCCAGTGCTCTGAGGACCAACTGCTTCCACACTAACCCAGTGCTCTGAGGACCAACAGCTTCCACACTAACCCAGTGCTCTGAGGACCAGCTGCTTCCACACTAACCCAGTGCTCTGAGGACCAACTGCTTCCACACTGACCCAGTGCTCTGAGGACCAGCTGCTTCCACACTAACCCAGTGCTCTGAGGACCAGCAGCTTCCACACTAACCCAGTGCTCTGAGGACCAGCTGCTTCCACACTAACCCAGTGCTCTGAGGACCAGCTGCTTCCACACTGACCCAGTGCTCTGAGGACCAGCTGCTTCCACACTGATCCAGTGCCCTGAGGACCAGTGGCTTTCACACTGAAAAACACTCCCTGCATGGGGGACTGGCCATGAGACAAAGCATGTGCACTGTGCAAAATACACTATTACACAAATAATCATTTTAAATACCTGTTCAAGAAAAAAATGCATGCAGCGAACATCCAACAGCAAACTGGAAATGTGTGGGATTCTACATAGAGGCAGCTGCCAGGCAGGGTATCTTTACAAAGAGAGAATTTCAGAACAAAAGAACTCATTAACAATGCAGTACTGTGGTATCTGTCCTCAGCCACTGCTTTCAACAGGCTGTCACAGAGACAAGGCCAGACAAATAGTACTTAAATATCCGGGGATTGGCTGTGATAGGCTGTGGGTCTATAGATACCTACTTTCACCTTACCACTCCAAGCACCTCTTCCTCTGTGACACAAGCCCTAAACTATCAGCACAGATAACTGTGTTACACTTTTCTTTTGTTTCTTTGCTATGCTATGATCTATGGAGATTGTGTTTGAACAAAACAGACTCTTTTATCATGCAAATTGTAAAACACTTCTGAATTTGCATTGAATTGTATGCCTGTGTGTGTGTGTGTGTGTGTGTGTGTGTGTGTGTGTGTGTGTGTGTGTGTGTGTGTGTGTGTGTGTGTGTGTTTGTGTGTGTGTGTGTGTGTGTGTGTGTGTGTGTGTATGTGTGTGTGTGTGTGTGTGTGTGTGTATGTGTGTGTGTGTGTGTGTGTGTGTGTGTGTGTGTGTGTGTGTGTGTGTGTGTGTGTGTGTGTGTGTGTGTGTGTGTGTGAGTGTGTGTGTGTGTGTGTGTGTGAGTGTGTGTGTGTGTGTGTGTGTGCGTGCGTGTGTGTGTGTGTGTGTGTGTGTGTGTGTGTGCGTGCGTGCGTGCGTGTGTGCGTGCGTGTGTGTGTGTGTGTGTGTGTGTGTGTGTGAGTGCGTGTGTGCGTGTGTGCGTGCGTGTGTGCGTGCGTGCGTGCGTGCGTGTGTGTGTGTGTGTGTGTGTGTGTGTGAGTGTGTGTGTGTGTGTGTGTGTGTGTGTGTGTGTGTGTGTGTGTGTGTGTGTGTGTGTGTGTGTGTGTGAGTGTGTGTGTGTATATGTGTCTGTGTGTGTGTGTGTGTGTGTGTGGGGCCCAGTGTCTTACTGCATCAGGTCATGTATAAATTCCACTTCTGTTCCATTGTTCATTAAATCTCAGTGGCTTCTGTTGAAAGGTTCAGGGTTGAAAGATCTACACGATACTTCTTTTTTTTTGCTAAAGTGAAATTTATCTCATGTGGGTTTAAACCTGGTGTAAAAACCATACAGTGAGAAGTGGGCCCCGCGCTGCCCCTCAGAAAGCCTGACTAATGCTGCTGAAATGCAGCTTGCTCAAGCCCGCCACCCGCTGAACCCCTTCCGTGCTGATGGGCGAGGCTGGCTGCCCAAGTTTCGCCACACCGGCACATTTATCTCTCACACATGGCGCTAATAATCTAAGCTGATATTTTGAAATCGAATAATTGGAAACATTGGACAGTGATTTTCTAATTTCCCCCTAGAGCTGTTTCGGAATCCACGAGGTGCTGTTTAATCCTATTGTATGAAGCTTGTTGTCAGGGTGTTACTTGGATTTCATTGCAGAAATAATGTTAAGTAAATAAGTGAAGAGGACATACAGCGCAGCTTGCTTTAGTTATTCAAGCGGTATTGTCAACTGTTCTCAGTGAGCTTTGTCTCTCATATGTTAAATCACATTGTTCTTGGGAAATTTTACTGTCATTGTGAAGTCGACTTCAGAGTGGAGTTTAATGTTATGGTAGCACTCTAGATAGGTTTTTTTCTCCAGACAATGGTCCCTACAGCCCCTTTGGCAGGCCACTGCGCTGCTTGGCTCCGCAGGAAGGATAGTAGGAGGTCCTCATCAACTTCTGATAGAGTAAAACTTGGCGTTGCGTCTATTCTGCCACTGAAGTTGTTCGGTCCGATGGGGCTTTAGGTACAGTAAGAATTTTAAGGAGTCATTTCTGTCACGGAGTACAAATGAAAGTCATTTTGGCGATTCCCCAGATGGATTTAAAGGCAGTGCCTGACGCTGCCACCCCTGTCCCCCGCCCCCAAACCTCCTCGTGAAGCGCCACCATGCGTGAGCTCTGCTTCAGCGCCTCCCCTTTACAATTCCAACTCAAACGCAACTCATGTCGAATGTCGGGCATTATTGTGGTGCTGGGGTTTAGTGAACTCGTTCAACGTTCTGCTCAAACTCTGTCAGGATCTTAATTTTTTTCCGACAAATCAGGGAGCATTATCTGATATCTGACCATAGAGGTAATATCGGAATGTCACGATTTTAACGCCCCCATCACAACGAACTGTTGCTCCATCTTCAGTGACGCAATTCGTTACGCTGAAACCTGGGAGTCTCACCTGAAACCCCAGCCAGAGAAGTGTGATCTTACCGCCGGTGCACCGAAGAGGCGGACACAAAGCGGTCGCAGTGGACTGCTAGAAACTCAAAGGAACAGTACGTCTGTGTGATACAGGCTGTGGGTTTCAAATCTGAGTCACAGGTCCGCATCCTGTGAAACGGCGTGAAAGGCAGCGGAGCTGAGTGTGAAGGAGAAACTTTTTGTTTGAGCTCGAAATAGACAACAGTCAGCGTGGCAACGCATTATCGCCGTCACCTTAAACCTTTTATTCTTTAATTTATCGGTGAGAGAGTCAACTCGGTAGCATCGAGAGTTTCTAACATGCTTTGATCCCCTAAAACCACATTGCGGAGACACTGTACAACGGAGGTAAGCGCGTTCCTTTACTTAGCCTATCGGCAGTCTACTGCTGGAATGCTTTAGCTGTGGGTTGAGAGTTATTGAACAGAATTGTACATCAGTGGTAATTTTGTGTACTAAGTTATTTTATTTGACTAAGCGCAAGCGTCCTCACGTAGGCTATGTGTTCAGTACCACCAAAGGTCTTGTATGTGTGTATGGGGAAAAGTTGTTAACAATTCAGGATCAACAACTTGTGAGGCACCAGCCTGGAGCTGTATGAATCGGTGATGTCGTGTGTATTGTCTATGCTATCAACACTGTCAGAGCCCTGAGGTTTTTCATTGTTTGTGCCGGTGCCCACACGGTGTATTGTGCATCTTGTTGTAAAACCGACTATATCAACACGTTAACTTAAAACATGCATGCATTATCACGGGTCGAATTTACTGCATTAATTTTTCTTTACTGAAGTCGCACTGTTGGTGTGTCAGTGTCAAGTGTGCCAGTCATACGTGTGCAGTAGGCAACATGAGTCACCTTCCTCGAATTTTGTTTTGTATTTAAACCGGTGTAATATCGTGAAGCTCTGTGCGAGTTCCTGTTTGGGTAGGACTGCAGTTTCCATGGTCCATTGTGAGCTTTCCACCGAGATTGCGCGAAGAAATTGTTTCTAAAACAGGTGCCGTTTGCAGGACTGTTTTTGAAAGGAAGATGTTTTTTTTGCCCACAGTTACTCATCTTTTTAAAGTGAAAACAAAATTCCCCATCCGCTGCTGTAACCACTGGTATGCGCACCTGCTACACTGAATTTTCCACGGGAATTATCTCTGCTTTTCTGTAATATATATGATAACTGTTAAAAATTTAAAGTGAATGAAGAAAAATTATGCATATTTAAGTCTAAAAACATGGCCAGGGTCATGGTGTATTTAAGAAGCATTGCAAATTTAACGCCAGCCTGCCATGTAAAAATAAAACTGATAAAACAAAGTAAATTAATGACCAGAGAATAATCGGTTTCCACAGAAATTGTACGTGGCTCTGGTATATATTTATTCTTGTATATAATTTTAATTATGAGTACCTTGTTCAGAAAACATCTCACCTGTTACCTGCATTTAGTTTTATTCATCAACGACAAAAGCAACTTGCAAATGACAGGGTACAAGGTTCTTACTTGTTCAGTGAAAAGGATTTATACAAAATCAGAATTTAAGCTGGCTGACAGAAAGCTGAGCTTTATTATCACTTGTATTTTAGAGGTAGTGTTTGCATTCCATGTTTTGCTATCTCCGGTTGTGTGTTTCTGCTTCAAAACATGGAACATGCCGAAACTACTGTGAGAGAAGGTGATCTCCGCGATCTGCGATTAAGACGAATCTCTACATGTCTAAAATCTGATTAAGCATCAGCGTTTGGAGCCTCTCTGAACAACGGTCTGGAAAAACAGTCATAGAGATGACTCTTTGAGCCCTTTTCCACTCTTAATTTTACACTGTTCCGCTGTGAGTAAGTCCATCTTATTTGGACTTGAGGTCCTTAAACCCCAGGCCACTCAGTTGAGAATAAAAGCTTAGTTAAGTGATTGAAGGCGCTATTGAGACAGTGAGCTGCCTGGTCAAGACAACGTTAGTGGTTTCACTGCGTGTGGCGGTGACTCAACCGCGGTCCTTACTCAAGCGCGGCTCAGTGACAATGTTTCAAACAGAGCTGCTGAAACCTTGGTTTTTAAGACAGTGCTGTAATGTTCCGGCAAAGAAATAAAACCCAGTCCTTCTGGGTGTCTGAATAGGGGTGACCGCATGTGTCACTGGGACGGTACAATGCTAAAGTGAAGTGACCCATTATGTTTTCCCAGAAGAATTAGCCTCAGCCGGGCATGCGAGAAATATTCCACTGCACCCCTGGAGAAAAACCTCTCTTCTCTAATTGTTTTGTTGTTTCTGTATGTAAGAGTTTGCTGACTCGTGAGCTGTGATTAATGATGTCTTCCCTCCATTCCCCTGGGTTTCCTCCCTCAGGGGAGCCATGGCTCTGTGCTCGCTGGGGGCCTTTCGTACCCTGCTCATCCTGCTGGGGCTGTGGGCACATGCCAGGGCCGAGTGTGAGGACCCACTGGCCAGCTCCAAGCTGAACCTCTCAGTGACGTACGACCTCCCCAGCTTCGAGGCCAGCACCCCCATCCAGAACCTGGTGGCGTTTCGGGGGCGCGTGTATGTGGGAGCGGTGAACCGGCTTTACTCTCTGACGACGGACTTGCAGAAACTCTCTGAGTACGAGACAGGGCCCGTACTGGAGCAGCCGCACTGTCCCCCATGCCAAAGCTGCGGCAGCAACGCCAACACCTCCCTGAGCGCAGCCAAGAACAACACCAACATGGCGCTGCTGGTGGAGACATACTACGACGACGAGCTGGTCAGCTGTGGCTCCGCGCACCGCGGTGTCTGTCACCGGCATCTCCTAGACGACAGCCTGCAGGACGCGGAGGTCACCTGCATGTACTCTCCCAAAACTAACAGCGGCCAAAATGGCTGCCCAGACTGCATGGCCGGCCCGTCAGGCACACGGGTGCTGAGCGTGGAGAACGGAGGGGTGGTGCGGTTCTTCGTGGGGAACACGGTGGACGTGGCATGGCCCGGGACCCCCCCGCAGCACACATTCTCCGTGCGGCAGATGAAGGAGACGCAGGAGGGGTTCCGGTTCTTCTCGGAGCACTCGTATCTGGACCTGGTGCCGCAGCTGAGGGGAAGCTACCCGATCCGCTACGTGTACGCATTTGAGAGCGGCCCGCACGTGTACTTCCTGACCGTGCAGCGGGACGACGTGTCCTCGCATGCCTACCACACCCGCATCGTCCGCGCCTGCGCCTCCGACCCCGACCTGCGGCGCTACGTGGAGATGCCCCTGGAGTGCATGCTGACCCCCAAACGCCGGCGCCGCTCCTCCGACAAGACGGAGGTGTTCAACATCCTGCAGGCGGCGCACGTGGCGAAGGCCGGGAGGGTCCTGCGGGACGAGCTTGGCCTGCAGGAGGATGAGGAGGTGCTCTTCACCGCCTTTGCCCGCAGCCAGCAGGACTCCCCAAGCCCCACACCCAGCTCCACCGTCTGCATCCTCCCGCTCAGGAACCTCAACTTCTTCTTCAGCGACTACATCAGCAAGTGCCAGACCAGACGCCTCCAGCACTTTGCTGGGTCCGGAGAGAAGAGCTGCTTCCACGCGGTAAGAATGAGCTTCCTGTGGCCGGTACAGTACACTCAACACTCACCCCTGTATTAAGAGAAAATGTACACTAAAAATATGTAATTGTTTTCCTTTGCATTTGAGGATATGAATATATACCAATACACAGGTTGCATTAAGATAAGGGAGTGGTAAGATAAAGCACTTTTATCCAAAGGTACCATTCCACCTTGGACGCAAACCTGCAGAAATCTTGTGGCTAGGCCTGTTTCCTACAAATCCACAGTCCCAGCCCATACTGAAATACGCACCTGGAGCATCCTTGTAATACAGCTTTAAAAGCAATGTTTTGGGGGTTATCAGCTGCTGCAGTTGCTAAAGGTTCTGATTATTGGATGGGCCTTAATGCCTGGCACAGGCCTGAGTGCGGGTTACGGCCAGCACTGAGTATTACAGCAGCAGTGCAACTCAGATGTCCTCGTCCCACCAGCGGACGAGTGGATTCAAGCCAGCAAGAATTAGTCACCAGGTTTTGGGTGATTGTATTAAAAAAGCACACAAGGCCCGCTTGTGTGTGTGTGGCACAGCAGTGTCCCGAGGGTTAGAGTCATTTTAAAAATGATGATGTTAGCATTTGATATCCCACTCGTAGATGCATGGGTCTTTCAGGCAGGTGTGTAGACCCAGGCTGAGCTTCAGCTCCCCCCCGCAGCAGCCCTGGTGTCGGCCATCATTCACCTGCCGATCTGCCTGTAAGCCCCTCTGTCTCCCCCCTGCTCTCCCCATCCATCTGCATCGATTGGATAAATCTCTAAATCATCCGATCAATAGCGACATGAATTTAACTGCTGACGACCCCCAGGGGCCTGTCGATATCTTTAAATGCCATTAGTTCCTTGATTTAATTATCCTCCGTCCCTTTTCCTTTTTATGGGCTGGTCCCTGCGTCTCACTCGGGTCCGTGCTGCGCGTACACAGCGGTATGCGGATGTTAATAGACTTTAATAAACATTAATCTGGGAGATATGAGGACGCAGCCCTGTTGAGTCACACCTCCATGATCCTGCCCCTCGGCAGAAAACAAAATGTGTGCTTTGCCCTCAGCGAGGCGATGGAGAGAGTCTGCTGAGAGGAGGGTCCCCCATGTCATTTTGGAAAGATGCCCCCCAGCTTCTACCCATGCATCTATAGCTGATCCCAACTTACACAAGGAAGGGAACAAACTACAGCCGGCCCACCTTATCCACAGGTATAGTGTTCCAGGACCCCCGCGGATGTGCAAAAACCACGGACACTCAGGACACTAACATAAAATTATGTAATTTTACCCTATACATGTTCATAACTTGAAACCCCACCTATATGTACTACTAAGAACTGCTAAAACCCACATAAATCACAGTGACTGCAGTATTCTAGCATATGCTGTGCAGGAAATGCAAATGTTCTTTTTCAAGAATATTCTGGATTTTTAAAAAATATATTTTCGAACCACGGTTGGTCAAAACCGAAGATGCCAAACCCGCGGATAAGATGGGCTGACTGTAAACACAAATGCCTTTTTCTTTTTTTTTTTGTAAAGCTGTTCATCTCCCTACAATCATTAACTGGGTTTTGACAAAGTTAATCCAGGTAATGATGTGGAAGTAGATTTTGTTGTTTACTCCTCACACTCATCCACAGGAAAGAGTGTGCTCCGCCTCCTTCTCCTGACCCTCCGGCTGGCCGCCCCTGTGGTGCTTTAAACCCACAGCCAGCGGGGGGAACGCTGACTCGGGCTTTTGTGAGAGCTGTAAAGATCCTGTCTTATTGTGATCTGTGAGCGGGAGCGTCTTATCGGCCCTTTAGCCCTGCAGTGTGGACGCAGAGATGAAAAGAATGACTGACGGCCTCTCTATTGCGCGGGTTCTCTCTCCTGCTTTTATGAAATGTGCAGGGATCATATTCAGCAGACGTTTTTATTGAGCTCTGAATGAGCTGATCATGTTCCACCATCAAAAAGCTCAATTTCACAGGAAGGGCCCGTGTTTCGGGCAGCTGCACGGCCTCAAACAGACATTATTATTCCCGTCCGTTTGCTGAGCGGACAGAATTCACATCGCTGTGGAAAGTGCCTGGCATTGTCTGGGCTCTGCGTAACATCACAAAGCACTTACAAATGTTTATCTTACACACACACACACACTCACACATGGTCACACAAATTTGCTCACACGAACAGACATACACATATGCACACACACGCACGTGCTCACACAAATGCGCTCACACTCACACGCACACACATTCATATGGTCACACACTAACACGCACGCAGATAACCTCTATGTTAATAAAAGAATACATATATATATATATATATACTGTCCAGGACAGTGAGAGCCAACACTGCTTTTAACAGCACGGGACAGGCATCTAAAATAAAACATTTTGCCAAACTTAGGTGTCACTGACAGCATGTATTTATCTTGAGGATGATGAGTCAGCTGAGCAAGAAGCTGCATAATGAGTTTGCCATGGCGATGGCATGAGCTTTCCGACCGCTCAGTGGCCACCATCTTAAGACAGGAGGCCTGTGCTCACACAGAAACACGAGGAGTGCATCTTTAATTCAGCTAAGACTTGTCTTAAAGTAAGAATTCATCTAGAGAGATCCGTAGGGCTTCTCATTTCTCTGGAATACAGAAAAGGTTATAAGGGAGTCTTGCTTTATCCAGCCCTAAAGGAAAGGTTGATTTAGGAATGGGTGTCTCAGTGACAGAGCCACAGAGAGTGTCATACTGAGTGGATTGGATTAAATATAGTTTATTTGCTCTAGTAATGGCCATTGGGCTGTACTCATTAGAGTGAGACACAAGTCCCCCGGATTACTAATGAAAGCCAAATGAATTGTGCTCTTAATAGACTGAGTCTCAAAGGGGAGGGATCGCAGACTTCAAAGAGCCCCTTTAAGCTCTATTGATCCGCTGGGTCTTCTGTTGTCTAGCGATATGGGTTAATGAAGCAGGCAGAAATATAACCCTGAAAGGCTGCATAATTGCAAGTGAGGCTCAGATCGTGAAAACTTGGTGTGTTTTTTTACCAGCCTGCCTCTGCATCTTCCTGTAAGGGGACAGAAGAAAAACTTTTTTTCTCAAAAATAACAAACAGCCACATTTAAGGTCACAATTATCATTGAATTAAAATTGATTCTTAAAAAAAACTGCCTGGGCCCTGATTGGTTTTAAATTGAATCTGAAGCCTGATTGATTGTATTGTGTAATATAATTCTGAGAGGGGTTTTTGATCGACACAGGTTTTAATTATACTCGTAGTACCATTTTAAATGAATATGCTTTGTACAGTGGTTAAAAAACTCCACTAAACAGTTTGAGAGCAGCACATAAAAAGTATTGATCGCACTACAGAACGGCCCCGTTCACTCTCTTTTATTGTCTTTATGACAGTGGATCTATGGTTTTACTGACTGACTCCAGCACAGTTTTGCAGGCCCTGCTTCAGAAGTCATGCAGGGTGCATCGCGTGTTGCAGCAAGTTTCTCCCGCCTACCCAACAGTTGCCATGCAGGGGGGGAGCCTGGGGGCAAGGGGGAGGTGGGGGCGCACAGGGTAATGGTGAAACTGACCTTTAACGGGAGAGGTGTAATTTCCTGCTTGAAAAGATGCCCAGAATCAGTGGATGGATCTAAACATGCAAAGAGGATGCCAGACATGCTTCGGGCCAGCTGTATAAAAGTGGGCTAAAAAGGCGCTCTGCAGCCAGGACAATCAGACTATAACAAAGGACCTCTTACCTGGACAGCTTCACCTGGACTAACCCAAGATAAGGTTTCGACTCTGAGGAAGACTTTGCAGACGTCCAAACGTCAGTCTCCCCTGCTCATTTCCTAAGACTTGTGCTCTTCAGCTCTAGCCCCAGTGAAGTTGTCCAGGTAGGAAGACTTTTATTGTAATGGGTAGGTCTCTGAGAAGCTGTGCTTCTACGGCCTCGATAATGTTTAATGTTTAAGTCGTGGTAAACGGTGGCGGCTATCCATCGAGTGTTTGGAGCGTTCCCGTCGTGGTGAGTCATCTGGGAGCGCTGGCGTTCAGCGCTTTGTTGTTGAACTGATTCGCCCCAACAAGCCTGTGGTGACACTGGGTAATAATGGTGTGTGTTTGAAGTCGGCTACGCCACTCCCGTGCCTGTGTGTGGAGCGAGGCAGTGATTTTGTTTTCCTTCACCTGCCCTTGGCTCCACCTCACGGATGTGCCAAGGCGAGGAGGAAGCACGGATGAGGAGCTGGCTTCCCCCTCACGTGCAGGCAAACGTCACTGGGGCAGGGCGAGCACAGAGCTGTGACATTACATCACTTCCTGTGGCAGATGTGCAAGTGTAATGCCACTTCCTGTTGGAGGTCAAGCCCATTGCTTTCTGCTTCATTCATCCATCAATCAAGAGCAGGCTTTGTGTGGATCCATTGCTTTTCATGTGATTTGTATCTATTGATTTTAATGTCTTTCTCCACAGTCATTCCTTAAATATAGTTTCAGATCCTTCAGTCTAGTCACATTCTCTGTACAGAAGTGGATAAATTAGCAGCTGGGCATACGTTTCCCCTGAAGGGAATGAACCCCACTACTGCTTTGAAAAGAGCATAATATCGTGTGAAATCTTACCTTAAACATGTTCCTTTCTAAAGTCATTAACTTAAATATTTGCTCTTTCTCTATCCTTTGCAGTGTTGTAATTTCAATTTTTAGTGTTTGCACCACTCGGCCTCTTACAAAACCGTTCTGCTGTTGGCGAAAGTTTCAGTTCAGCCCTCAGTTTGCCTTCTCAGAGTCAATATTTGCCTGTAGCTGCGGGGCACAGTTAGTGGAACAAGGTTCATGCAGGCTGAGAAAGTAGGCTCTTTTATATCTGAGAGAGGTAGAGGTGTCCGTTGAGCTGTGTGTGAGAGGGTACTCGCTATAGGTGGGAACGCACAGCTTCTCTGTATGAAGGAGGTGTCTTATTATTAAAGAGACCATAGATCTGCGCTGAGAGTCCAGCATAAGGGTGACTTATGTGCTATGCTATCTGTACTGCCTGTGAGAGCGCGTTCATTCACACACAGCAAAGTTTTCTCACAGCTGCTGGTTAGTGACTCCACTGTCCTCCCCGCCTGCAGCTGAGCGTCTGTGGAGTCTGTGCTCTGTGTAGTTGATGGGTTTGCAGCACGCAGATAAAAACACGGCAATAACTGATAACGTCTGCGCTTGCAATCTGTCTCCCATGAGAGCGAAACGGCCGCCCTTAATCGCTCTTTAATTGAGGCTGTCAAACAGCTCATATCCACAGTTCCTCTTTCTGAATGCAGTGTCAGGTAGGAGCTGTTTACTCCCGTAGAGACTGCACTGAGGTTGTGCAGGTCACAGACACAGGGCTTCTTCATGAGTCTCACTCCCAAGGGTAACACGCACGGCTGTTATACAATGAGGGGATTCCACTGCTCTCAAACTGACGTTCCTCCACAGTGATTTCCATTTACTGGCACTGGGGTGATGAGGCCCCTCCCTGTGTGTGCAGGCATGCAGTGAACCCCCACACCACCCCCACCCCCCCTCCTTACCATCCCTCCCCCACCACCCCCTCACCCCCCACTCATTTCCTTAACTGAAAGCCCTCAGGAGATTGAACAGCTCAGGTGAATATACGGCGGTCGCAAAGCTCGCTGGGGCGGCCGGCGTTCCGGTCCAGTCGGTCGGTCGCAAAGCAGCGTTAGCGGAGCTGTCGGGACTCATTCACCCGTTCGCCTTCATCTCCCCGGCGTTCACCTGCTACACGACTCCAGTCCTTGGACCGCGAGCGGAGCTCGGTGGCGGCTGGGCCGCTGTTGCCAGGACACAGGTGGCCAGGAGTGACCTGACTCTGGACCTCTCAGCATGTTATCCCAGATCACATAGAGGGACCGCTTACAGAAGTGAGTCAGCTCTGATGTAATGGAGGAGCAGAAAGGGCCCGTTCTTCATCAGTGTCCCGGGCTCTGATTCTCTAACCCTCATTTGTGTTTAACGGTAACTGGGCCTCCTAGAACACTAGGCTCCAAACCCAGTTAAAAGCTTTGAGAGGGATTGTCGTGGTGCTTTGACGGTACCGATTCTCAATTAGAGATTTCCAGCTGAGGCACAGCCCGGGCTGCTCTTCCAGGAACTGTGCATGAAACACAAACACCAAGGTTTGGACTGCCCAGGACTCCTCCCAACTGACCTGAGATCAGCTCCATTCAGAGGGTTAATTAAAGTTTGTTTGTGCGGCATGAATAGAAGCATGAACAAGTGGCACTTAGTTTATGTAATAAACAGGGTATAAAAATGTTGTTACTGTTCAATAGAGGGACTACGAAAACATGACCAAGGATGCAGCATGTGTATCCAAAACAAATCTGTATCCTGCCCTTTGTGAATTATCATTTAAAAAATAATAAACATACTAACCAGTTTCACCACGGAACATATTGATTTCAAAAGTATAATTCATATGCATTCATGCGCAGCACATCTCAATGTTTTGTATTATTTTGGAAAAAAAGTTTGGAGATGTAGACCATTAGTGACACATTATGTATAATGACATGTAGATCTGAACAAACGCCCTTTGTCTCAGTCGAAGCAGACAGATTTAATGTATTGTTCTAGCATAATCTCGGGAGACTTGTGACATGAGAAAGCACAGACTGTGAGAAGAGACTCATTTCCAGAGTTTTTGTGGGTTATGCTTGAGCACTGAGGTGTGAAAAGGCTGCACAATAAAGCATTGTTCCACAGCAGGCCAGCTTGTGGGGCACATGCCATATTGATGATTGACTGTTTTTTAGTTTCTTCCTTTTTTATGGTATACATTGAACATTTTATAACATGTACCTGCCATCAATGCAAGACTGCCACCTGTTTACTTCCATGATTCCCTTCACTTTGTCTTATCACTTCTGCTATGTTGAGAGTTTTTTCCTCCTTTGCCACACCGCCCCCCACCCCCCCCTGCTCGTTCCCCTGTCACCTGTACCTGATTTATTTCCCAGGTGTCCTTGTCCTATGACCCCAAATGGCAGGTTTTGCACCAGGGTTTTGTTCTCATTTAAAATCGTATTGTTTTCAATTGTGTAGCAAAAGTGAAGGTGTGAATTATTTTACCTCAACCTTGTTCATGAGTGCAGTCCCAACAGCCATTAAGGATACGGGACATCACTGTGACATGGTTAAACTTAAACAGTGAACTGAGTTTTGAAATAACTTTTTTTTCTCTAAATAGCCGTTTTCTCTGTAGTGAACTACTGTATGTAGTTAATATAGTTACAAATTCACACACAGGAGGTTTGGAAGTTTGAAGGTATAACGCTAAACTGGGACACTACCTTTTAATGCTACATGATTAAAACCTCCTAAACACATTACCCACATTACAGTGACTGTCCCTGGCGCGTACGGCCCAGCTGTGCACACAGTCCCATATCACTCCCCTGTTCCTCCCACACGAACTGCCCCTGGGACTGACTGGCCATTGTTTCAGTTCCAGGGGTTTTATATGTGTGAACATCCCCAGCTTAAACCCTCAGCTGCACACTGACCTCCTGTTTGCACACGGCTCTGCTGAGCAACCTGTGTTCTGACCCGGCCTGTGTTTTGACCCAGCATGTTTTCTGACCTGGCCTGTGTTCTGACCCAGCATGTTCTGACCCAACATGTGTTCTGACCCGGTTTATATTCTGACGCAGCCTGTGTTCTGACCCAGCATGTTCTCTGACCTGGCCTGTGTTTTGACCCAGCATATGTTCTGACCCGGCTTGTATTCTGACCCCTTCTGTGTTCTGACCCAGCCTGTGTTTTAACCCAGCATATGTTCTGACCCAGCATGTGTTCTGACCCGGCCTGTATTCTGACCCCTTCTGTGTTCTGACCTGGTTTATATTCTGACCCAGCCTGTGTTCTGACCCAGCCGTTTCTGACCTGGCCTGTGTTCTGACCCAGCATGTGTTTTAACCCAGCATATGTTCTGACCCGGCTTGTGTTCTGACCCCTTCTGTGTTCTGACCCAGCATGTGTTTTAACCCAGCATATGTTCTGACCCAGCCTGCACACAGCAGAGCCCCTGCAGCCAGGCCCTGTTTGCTCTGTGCCAGGGACTGTTGACCCTCTGATAAGCTGAGGTCATATGTCCTTACACAAGCCCTCTGCATATTTACTGCAGTACGTTATCGTATTACCTTCACTGAGTCCTGTAATGGCATCCAAGACCTTAATGGTGTAGCACCCTCATTATGTTTTACAACTCTGCGCCCTGCACCTGTGTACGCAGTCTCTGCTGGGGTTGGGTAGCAGGGAAAATATATCTTCGCTGGGAAAATAGTACACCTTATTACCATAATCACTTTATCAAATATCCCAGATACAAAAAGCAGAACTTTGATAAACACAACATGCTGCTGTTTGCATATTGATCTGTGTTTTCTCACTAGCGGTGGTGAGGTTTGGACATTAGACCACAAACACAAACATGAGGTCTCAGTTAAGGGTGAATCTGTAGTAATCGTTGGAGATGATTGAACTGTGCGGGAATGGGGTGCACTCACAGACACACGCATAGCCCTGGCACTAGCCTGTGGAAAATTAGTTTTGCATCTTTACAAGCTTTATGGCACTCAGGATCTTATATTTGTCCTAACACCCGGCCTGGCCAATTCCAGTTACATATGGAGTTAATTACATTTTATGTTTGGGACTAAAGGTGAGCAGTGCATCATGGGAAGACCCCAGTTGTCCTGGGCAGGGCTGATGCGCACTCAATCGATGCCGCTGTAGCGAAGGAGGCTAAGCTCTCGCTGCCATCCTCTCCGTGAATGATCTACAGCTCAGGTTTGTCCGTTTCTGTGATGTGAATAACGACTATGGCCCCTGGCAAAACTTTGAGCGACATGGAGCAGGATGGTGGGTGGGGGGTGCAGTAAATAACCGCCCCCCCACCCACCGCAGGCAGGAAGTCTAAATCTAAACTAGTTCTGCTTATAATCAGGCAATGTGTTCATTACATTAATCGGCTGGTTTTCTCAGTGCAATCAATAGCTCTCAAGCCTAAGGGGTACTCTCTCCAAAAAGGGGGTACTCTCTCCAAAAGGGGGTACTCGCTCCAAAAGGGGATACTCTCATCCAAAAGGGGGTACTCTCTCCCAAAGGGGGTACTCTCTCCAAAGGGGGTACTCTCTCCAAAAGGGGGTACTCTCTCCCAAAGGGGGTACTCTCTCCAAAAGGGGGGTACTCTCTCCAAAAGGGGGTACTCTCTCCCAAAGGGGGTACTCTCTCCAAAACGGGGTACTCTCTCCAAAAGGGGGGTACTCTTTCCAAAAGGGGGGCTCCAAAAGGGGGTCTCTCTCCAAAAGGGGGTACTCTCTCCAAAAGGGGGTACTCTCTCCAAAAGGGGG